>SMOB01000209.1:0-203957 GCA_007388105.1 Coniochaeta prunicola | reverse complement strand
CCCGACCCGCCCCAGTCCCCGCCGCTATTATTGTTTTTCGTTGTTTTTTTTTGTTTTTTTGTTTGTTGTTTGTTTTTTTTTATGGGGTTGGGGAGGACTGGATGGAGACGGAGTGGGTGTTTAGTAGAGACCTACCTCTGCTTCGGTGAGAATCTCGTCTATGTCGTAGTATGACATGGCTGCAGACTTTTGTCAGGGCCTGCTGCCTTCTGATATGCTGTCGTAGACTTTGAATTTAAGTAGTTCGCATTGTGGGAGACGCGACGGTGATGGTGGGGGTTGAAGAGGGACGCGGCTGTGGCGCAAGGAAAGGCAAGCCACAGACCGAGCTCATGTGGGGCATCCCGTCAAGCCACAGAGCTGGTGAGCTCGAAATGACGACACACAGACGATCTCGATCTACGCCGGCGATAACGGCTCGCGAAGCTTCTCTCCTTCTAGCCGAAAGTCCCAGCATCAACATAAACCTGCAACTCCCAATCATCCTCCCAATTGAGATTGGAACTCGTTTGTAAGTCATTCTCAACGTCTCGGCCACTTCTATGCCATCAATTGACCGCTAATCTGACAACAACACTCGAGAATACGAAGTGACCCAGACAACAAGCAACAAAATGTCGACTACTCTCCTCCGTACCGCCCCGGCCCTCCGGGGAGTTCTCCGTGCCGGTGCAATGAAGCCCGCTGCCGCCATGGCCAGCACCAGCTTCGTCCGCGGCAAGGCCACACTCCCGGATCTGCCATGTACGTCTTTTTCTCCTCTCTTCTCCAACCATGTGATATATAACTAACGCCCCATTCCCTCGTTCAGACGACTACGCAGCCCTCGAGCCCTACATCTCAGGCAAGATCATGGAGCTGCACCACAAGAAGCACCACCAGACCTACGTCACGGGCCTCAACAGCGCCCTCGACACCATCGCCGCCGGCGACCCGGTCAAGGCCGCCGCCGCGGCCCCGCTGCTCAACTTCCACGGCGGCGGCCACATCAACCACTCCCTCTTCTGGGAGAACCTAGCGCCCGCCAGCCGCGAGGGTGGCGGTGAGCCCGACGGTGCTCTCAAGGTAAGCCTCTCTCAACCCACTCTCCCCCTCTCTGACGTTCTCCAAAATCATTCCCTAAACGTCCATCGTTTACTGTTACTAACCATAATCCCAAACCACAGAAATCCATCACCGAAGACTTCGGCTCCTTCGACACCCTCCGCAAGCAGATGAACACGGCCCTGGCCGGCATTCAGGGGTCCGGCTGGGCCTGGCTGGTCAAGGACAAGACGACGGGCACGCTGAGCATCGCCACGCGCGCCAACCAGGACCCCGTGTCGGGCCCCTACGTGCCGCTGCTGGGCATCGACGCCTGGGAGCACGCCTACTACCTCCAGTACGAGAACCGCAAGGCCGAGTATTTCGAGGCCATCTGGAATGTGGTCAATTGGAAGACTGTGGCGAGCAGGTTTGAGAAGGCTTGATTACCTGCCTTATTAAAGAGAGTTGGAGGGGTAGATAATTTGTAGGAGTAGGATTAGGAGATTGTGAATGTCAGCTTGCCCGCTTGGCGGCGACGTGTCAATGAGCATTGTCCTTAATGTCCTTCACAAGGCATCAGTGGCATGGTTAGATGATGTTGAGACACTTTGACTTAAGCTTTGTTCGATTGATTCCCAGCTTGCGATTGTGACAACTACAGTAGCTGGCCCATCCAGGTAGTCTCTTGCCCCCTGCCGTGACTGGCTTTCTTATAGAGTAGAGGCACTTGAAGGCAGTGGGCTTTGATTAACCTCAAGTAGTGTGACTCCAACATCCTACCCTGGTGGGCATAGATAACCTGAATCTCAAGATAAGCTAGAGAATAACATCATTGTATGTAGTTATTACCTCCCAGTCCCTGGTCACCATCACGAATCCAACAGACTCACAGGCTGAGCCCAAGTGTATCCACCGTCCCTCCTCGCGCTCGTAACTGTGGAAAGTCGATTCAGTGCAGAGGCACTGTGCTCTTCATCCGTTCTCCTCCACCAGGAAGGCTTCGGTTCAAATGCAGGCCTCATACACTGAGTGACGCCCTTCCCTTGCCTTACTTTGACCATCGGCATGCTGAGACGGCTTAGACGGTCTCGACGCTGTGTTTCTGATGCTCGTGCTACCCGTCCCATACAAAGACCTGAGCAACATTGATCGTACACCCACTCCTCCATCCCTTCTTCTCAAGAGTAATGGTCCATCGTCAAGCTCAACCGATCCGCGACGGAGAACTACTCAATGCTCCTGTGTGGCAAAATCGCAACCTCAACAGCGCATCTGACCTCAACCAGGCCTTCCTCAGTTGTGCAACAGAATTGGATACAGTACTGGATAAGCTTGGCAGCATAACCCAATCACATTTTTCATATCTCACCACCGTGGTCGAAGAAGTACCCGATCCTAATCTCCTCCTGCGTCTTACACCGCGGCCGGAAGTGGTCCTCCGCCTCGCCGGCCGGGAACATGGCCACGAAGCACATCTCCTCTGGGGCGCCACACCTGCCGCACTCCTTCCACGTTGTCCAGTCCAGCTTCCCTCTCAGGTCGTCGGCGAGCTGCCGGACCCGCCGCGCGGCGTCCTCGTCGCCGGACGTCGTGCCGTTGGTGGCGTGGATCTCCCGCCGCATGGTGAGGAGGCCGCCGCAGATGGTGTGGGACACGGTGCGGATCGCGGCGTAGATGGCGTGGTCTTCTGGCGTCCAGGTTTCCTGGCGGCTGGCGACGTCGGAGAGGTGGATGTCTGTGCAGCGCGCCAGGGGTTCCGAGACGTCGTCGAGTCCCATGTCGTGAGGGAAGTCTAGGAATGGGTACAGCAGCGTCGCGAGCTGGGAGCTGAACGAATTCGCTGACAGAGGGCCCTCGGACAAATACCACAACCTGGCCGAGAACCGCGTGACGATGTTGTCCACGACCGCCTGCCAGTCCACCGCACCGGCGGCCTTGCCCTTCCGCGCCCGTACGACTTCCCCCACCCGGTCCCGGATCCCATGCCGCTCCTCCACCGTGGCATTCACGATCCGCGGCAACTCGGGCCGCCCACCGTCGGGGTTCGTCGTGTTCACGTCATACGCGAAAGCGGACACCAAGCCGCTATAGTCGACCGCGGCCCTCCCGCGCGGGAAGCCGTGGTACCGCGCCGCGCAGGCGCGCAGCCACTCGAACGACCCCACGACGAACCACTCGCTGACGGGCGGGGACGAGTGCGTCTCGTTGCGCCACGGGCTGCCGCGAGCGCTGAGCAGGTCCAGCCCCGCGCCGGAGCTAAAGTCGCAGTAGATGATCTCGAAGCCGGCCTCCATGCGGATGTAGCCGTCGATCCCCCACGGGCGAGCCCGCTCGCAGAGGGCGCCCGCGCGCTCGTACTCGTTGCGCATGGGGTCCGCGCGCGAGTCCCAGTCGAGGAGGACGTGGTTCTGCGTGTCGAGGGTCCCCAGCGGACACTTGGCGGCGGCCATGCCGTCCAGGTAGAGGAGGTTGAGGTCCCGAGCTGCGCGGTAGGTCTGTAGGTAGCCGCGGGTCGGCGGGGGGAAATGCGGAGGCCGGCGGCGGGGCGGGTTTCCGCCGTGGTCGTCGTCCTCGTCGGAAGGCTGTTCGGTCAGAGGTTTCTGGTTGCTTGGGGGAGAGAAGGGTTCTTCTTTGTCTCCTCCTTCGTGGCTCTCGCGAATCCGGGCTTCTATGCTGGAGACTTTTCCGTGTAAAGACAGTGGTTGGCCAATTTGAGCACCCTTGCTGAGCATGGATGTGCCGAGGTCGTGGTCATCAAGCTCCCAGTTCTGAGCGAACTGCGATGCATGCTCCATCTCAAAGGCGAGCCACTCGAACGTGCTTGGCCTCTCGGGGTCATGGCGGCCATGCCAGAAGATGTTCCCTGCGGGTATTGTGACAGGGAAGAAGGAGAGGCCGTTATGCTGAATGGACGACCCCCATTGCCGCAAGGCCGAGTGAACGGCGTTGAAGATGCGGAAGGCGTTGGGACTCCGGCTTGATACCTCGGGATCTGGCAGCGGCGCAGAGGTCTCTTGTGAGGATGCGACAGCGATGTTGCATCCGGCGAGACAGAGCAGAAAGGCGCCCAACATTGCCCGTTTCGCCGCCATACTGGGATGACTCCTCTAGTCGAATGACGGCTGAAGTTTATGTCACATTCGACCTCTCTGATTGTGAGGTACTGACGACAGAAATGAATTTCGGTGAGAGTCGTCAGGTAGCACACCCGTCACAGCGCGATCAAGAAGCTGATTGGTCAAGGATAAGCTTACGCAAGTCCACAACGAACGAGCAGAGAGGAAAGAACCAGGGCACAACCGAAGCCTTATCAGCGAAGAAACGACGGCTTGAGCACCTTTAATATGCAACAGCCGCAATGGATTTGGTGTGCACTCAACATCATTCTTGGCCGATCTGGACGCCGGGAGCAAGTTAAGATATGGCTTGCGCGTCCGTCCCGCTTTGCATTCGCTAACACAGTCAGAAGCTAACCCGAATTGGATATATGTAGACTCTAGGCCCAGGTTTGGCACGAACTATCGGCGCGGAGGACGATCACGAAGAGCGGTATTCGACGATAACAGAGTGTGCAAACAACCAATTCGACACGAAGCCTTGTTGAGTCTGCATGAGTAATGGCGTCTTGGTTCGAATCACTCGTGATAAACGGGGCTTCAAGTTGCCTCAAGGAGTCGCTATTCGCCGCTGGGCTGCTCATCGTCGACGGACCATGAACTCTGGCTCCGCTGATTTCCGGACTGTTCTTCCAGAAGCCAACTTGGAGATGAGCGAAGCCGCAACGAAGACGATGATGGACGCTCCGGCCTGAACCTAACTGCTCAAGGCCCAGTACTTACCCAGAGTAACCGGCAACGAATGTGCATCAGACACGCATTTGTCGACACGGTGACCCAACGAGGAAGCTCTGCATCTCCTGCTCTGGGCTCGTTTCTAGAAAGACCTGTGTCCACGCTGCGACTACGATCAACAACCTGCCGGGGCTTGGAAAGAAACAAAGACCACCTTCCGGCCTGGCTAGTGGCAGGGGCTTGAAGATCTGGATGGAGACGACAGAGACATGAACTAGACGAATGAGAGAGCTCTGGAACTGTGAGTCCATTCTTTCATGTCGTTCAGTTTCATGTGTGGTCGTCGAAGTTATAGGGTGAACAAACGCAGCTCAAGTTGGAGTGTCTGCGTCGAGACCCGCTTTCTATGCCTCCACTTTCTCCAACCTGAGCGAGGTCCAAACATCATCACCACATACAAGCTCTTGGAGACCTCTGCCCCAATATTGTCCGTGGTAGATTCTTCAAATCTACAAAGTTCACGCTGGCGACCTCTCTAGGGTATGGAAGCCCTCACCCCTCCGCGAAGATATGTCTAGCTCTCCACCTCCTGTACCCCTTCCTTGGTCTCTTCGAAGTCCAACCTCCTGACGCGTGACCTGCCGGTCCTGCCGGTACACACACACGGACAGCCGCTATTGTAAGACCTTAATCTGGGATACCAAAGCTTCGGTACTTGATCTAGTAAGACTTGAGGCAGATATCCAGAATCTACATCGTTGTCGTTGACGGAGACATTATTCAAGAGCTTCAAACAATGTGCGCTGATATTAGTCTGGGGGCTCCGAAGGGCGCCCATCACCCGTTTGCCATACATAGCTGGTTTGTTCTAAGGTAGATGACGGTCTACACTCGTGGTAGGATTACGCATGCTGGCGCAGTATTGTATCCAGTCTTCAAACGATGGAATCTATGTGTAGGTATCGACAGCAATGGAACGCGCAGAATATCGCGCCGTGTCCTGCGTACATCAGTGCGAGCTTCTAGAACGGCCGCCCCGGCACTACCGGGAATTTAGCGGGCGACCAAAGCTTGTCCTGGGATCCCTTAACCAGAACACGAGCTTAATGAAATGTGTACCATAGCTCTGCTCTGTAACTGGTTGGCCTCGATAAACGATCGGTGAGGTGTTTTTCGCAGTAAGTCTTACGAGATATTGCTGGCAAAGCAGAAACGAGGCGCATATACGTTTGGCAGACGAGGTTTCATGTGCCTGTGGCGTGGGGGGCTCACACTTCGTGGCATACGGGGAGTGTCACCCGACCACACACTTGGATGCATAGTAGGCTGCGTAGAAGGTGTGGAAGGATCCACGAAGTGGGAGTCTGAACAAAGGATGTTGGGAGACACTGGGAGTGTGGCAGCCAAGAGGTACGCGAGATGCAGTAATATGCTTGATGGCCACATGACCTTCTTGTAGAACTTGTCCCCCAGCTTAATGCGGGCTTTTGTGTCTTGCATGTGTACAAGCTTTGCCAGGGACTGGCAATCTGTCGATAGCCTCCTACCTTGCGATCGTCGAAGAATGGGAACGGGAACGGGCCTATTGTAGTACGGGTTTGTCCGCAGTGGGAATCTCGGGGAAAGAGCATCGTACGATGTCGGTCCGGGCTGGATGAGGAAGCCGAGTCCGCATGATTGAAGTGAAGGGACAACGCGGTGTGGTTTGTACAGTTGCCTTCTTTGGGCTCCTTAGCATTGGAAGTAAAGTAGTGACATTCGTCAGCTCTTCCAGCATGTACAAGAACTCGTTTGCTTCTTTTTATTTGCGAGGGACCGGATCCGGGGGTCAAACTGGAGTTGAGGTTGACCTCAAGAGTGGGACCCGAAGGCACCCCGCCTGCTAGCGCCTGTATGCAAGCAAGGGTGAGCTCCTGGTACAGAATGCAGCTGTGTCCTTTTTCTGTTGAGACCGTTGAGGAACTGAGGAGACTAAAGGGACAAGAGGACATAGCGTTGGAATCGATGGCAAGCTGGTAGCTCTCGGTACCTCTAAGGGCCAAGAGGGACGAGGGAGTTGGCATGGCTGGCATGGCTGGTAAATCAATCGCCAGAGATCACCTGTTCGTAGTCCCAATGACACGACACCCCGGCATTTGGGACAAGCGAAACCTCCACAATTGAGGCTGATAGCGGTTGTTTCTCCACTGATCAGGTCAGGCCATCGTCGTCATAGTCGACTTCTGGGATCCGCAATATATAGGACGACATACAGCTGTTAGACAGAGGGGGAGCTCTTCCTCGTGCTACCATAGTAAATACCTAACTAGGATCATACGTTAGCACCAAGCAGAAGCGTCTCAGCGCATCCCAACAACAATCAGTCCTAGCTACTGACCTATCTATTCCTGCATTCTACCTTGCGGTCTACCGTCTGACCGAGCATAACTGTTACTCCAACGTAAGCTCATCTCATCCTATGTCGTGCAGTTTCATCGACTCCCAAACCCCCACCTCACCTTCATTGGTGTCCGACCGCTGGTAGTTGTTCACCGACTATTCCAGCATATCCTGGCACCAGCGTCAACCAGACCGACTTGCTGTTTGGCGTAAGGTCGGTCCAATAGAAGAGTGACCTGCATGCATCGCGGCGTCGGTAGCTGCTCTCCGATGCAATGGAGAAGCAGCCACGCACAAGATGGACTCTTGCATGAGCAAAGCGGTGGCAAGCAAATGCTTCACCAAAGCTCTCGAGCGCGTTCTCACAGCACTATGCGAACACTGGCGAAGTAGTCCACCACCCCCCCTGGCCGGGGGACTAAGTGGTTGGCATGCAGCGTGCAGAGCCCCACCAAAGACTTCCAACTCGTGTTACCAGAGACAATTTGTCCGACTGAGGAATGAGCATCGGCGTTGAGAAACAAGCTCGAAGCTCATGAGATCGAACCACGGTCGCCATCGAGCTCCCGGCTCTCGCAGTGCAGTCATTGCTTGAAGGAGGGCAACGAGAATGGATAGCAAGGACCAAACAGTGACAGAAGTCTTGTCACTCTGGGTCCCAGATTGCCCCACCATTCCCAACATCACATCATTGCGTTTGGTGTCTCCTCTTTATCAATTGCAGATCCGATCTTCCCAGGTTGCTCAGGGTTCAGAACGTCAGATCCGTTGCTGATCAATGCCCCGTAGACGTCCGCCGTCCGCCGTCCCTTCCGTCCCGGTTTGGCGTCATAATCCGAAGACCCTTCGCCACACGATTGACACGCCGCACCACCGAAACAGAAGAGCTTACCGGCAGCACTTGCTCTATCGGCAAGAAAGGCAAGAACGGGTAAGTGAGATCACCTTCCTTACTACGCAGTACCATAAAAGTAGCTTAGGTATCATACTGTACCTTGCACTTTTATGATTGAGCCACCAAGCTCGGGCACTTCATCATCGCACAAGACGAATACCGAATCCCTCTGCCTTTTATTTTTAGGTTTCACCGTCTCAACAGCTCTCCTGTTCGGCGGTTACGAGTGGAAATTGGAAACCGCGTCCCGAGTTCGGGTGGTTCTTGAGAGTTGATGTCCAAGCGACATGCTTCGAGACAAACATTTTCTAGAGCGACCCCTAAGCGAATAAAAGTACAAAGCAAAAGACCCCCATCTAACAGTGTCGTAGCGGCAGTCTAGTCGGACGTCCTAACAGTACCTTGTACTGTACTTTAAATGAGGGGAATTCAAGCCGAAAGGTCACACTCCGACAAGCAGGACCCGGCCCAGCCCAAGAGCCAAGACCGGCAGGACCAGGGTACTAGCAGCAACAACAGCAGCCACGCCCGGGAACCCCACCCGGCGCACAGCTCGACCCTGGACCATCCTGACCATCTGCGTGACGGGCTGCAGCTGCAACCCCAACCAGAACACCTTCCTGCTCGCCCACCCAATCCGGTCTCCTCACTGGCCAATGACCAAGAAGACGTGCGTCACCGCCTCGAGGCAGTAGCTCAAAGAGCTCTTTCCGAATCTGTGGCACCAGCTCCTGCATCCTCAACAGCAACAGCAGCAGTAACAGCAAGAGCTGACGGCAGTCACGGTGCAGCTCAGGAAGCTACGACCAGTACTTCATCTACGACCGCCCACCAGCAATCTCTCGAAGCAGTTTCTTCCAGCCCTCCACCACTTTCTCCCCTCTCACCGTCCACCTCTTACGAACTCTCTCAGCCTCAGCCTGATCCTGCGATAGAGTCGGGCATTTGGCGGTCTCAGAATCCATTCCAGACACAGCAGCCTGACAGCTCGGCATCACCCCGCGTTTCATTATCTGCCTCTCCCCACCACCTATCAGAGCCATCACAGCTTGACGAACGTCTTTTCTCTGAGCCTGAAAGCTTCATCGGCTTCGAAGAGAGTATCGTTGAAGAGGCTCCTGACCCGCGCCATCGGTCGTCCATCCCCTTTGAAGGACACATCAACGACGCGCTACCTCCCCATCACCACATCTCGAGCATCCGTCCTTTCGTCGAGGCAATCATGGCTTTCGAGAAGGGCCGCAAGTTCTCCACGGGCACTTCGGTGCACCGTAAGAGGAAGATGAGCACGCTGGTTGAGAAGGAAGGCGCCTTCGGTCCAGCTCTCACGGTATGCTTCAGCCCCTCATCTCCATTGTTCGGCCCAATAGCAACCCCCCCTCGCTGACCTTGGCAGACTTTGTATCTCGGTATCTCGGCCGTGTTCTCTGATGACCACACAGCCGTTGTTGCTCTGGCCATCCATGACACCGTCTACTTGATTGACTTCTCCGTGAGGCACATTCTGCTGGACGATGCGCTCAAGATGGGCGAGGATCTCATCGCCGACTATGTCATCTCTGAGGTAGAGAAGTACGAGCATGAGAACTTTGCCAAGTTCATCGGAGCCGGTCTCCCCACCACTCTGAAGTACATGAGCCCGAGCCTGTGCTCCCGTCTCTGGCTCGAGCTGGACATTGTCCCTATCGTGATGCGGCCCGATGACGAGCACAAGGAGAAGACTTTCTGGGATGTCAAGCGCGTTGATGAGCAGGCGGATTCTATGGCCCGCAAGTGCATCATGTGAGCATTGCTGCAGCTGATTGACAACGGGTCGGCCGGACAGAAAACTGACGTAAACTTTCAGGAATTTCGGTCCTTCTCTCGTCCCCATTCTGCAGGTCGGATGGCGCGGTATCGTCCAGACTGACGCCGCCTTCCGTGCCCACCTCACCACTGTCCAAAACCACAGGGATACCTGCGGCAGTGCTACGTGGGAGACCATGTTGACCTTTGCCAAGCAATTGCGCGGCAACAAGACAAAGATTGCCTTCTTCAGCTCTACACCCCAAGGCGGTGGTGTCGCCCTGATGCGTCACGCTCTTGTGCGCTTTGCTCGTCTCGTGGGTGTAGACTTGACTTGGTATGGTATGTGCATGGCGGTTCATCCAGACTTTATTCGCCACAGTTGCTTACTTCTGCCCAGTGCCCAAGCCTCGTCCCGGTGTCTTCAGAATCACGAAGAATGTACACAACATTCTCCAGGGAGTCAGCCACCCTGATCAGCGCATCTCAGCCGAGGAGAAGCAAGCTATTCTTGACTGGATCTCCGAGAATGCCTCGCGATACTGGTTCTCCGAGGGCGGTCCTCTCCGCCCAGTGTCGGAAGGTGGCGCTGACGTCGTCATTGTGAGTACCTTCACTCTCGACTCGAACTCCATACTACTTGTCGACCCTGGCCAAATGTGCGCTGCTAACGTGACCTAGATTGACGACCCACAAATGCCTGGCCTGATCCCCATGATCAAGAAGCTTACCCCTGACCGCCCGGTTCTCTACCGATCTCACATCCAGATCCGCAGTGACCTGGTCGCTAAGGCTGGATCTCCCCAGGCAGACATCTGGGACTTCCTCTGGAGCAACATCAAGGAGGCCGACATGTTCATCAGCCATCCTATTCCAGTCTTCGTTCCGCACACCGTTCCTCGGGAGAAGGTCGTCTATTTCCCCGCCACGACTGACTGGCTCGACGGCCTCAACAAGCATCTGAACTCGTGGGATACTGGCTACTACGGCCACATCTACAACACTGCTTGCCACTCGCAGCGCATGTGAGTATTTTCCGTAAAATGCCACCTTTGCATCCGGTGGACTGACAGCATGCAGGACGGAGCTGAACTGGCCGGCCCGCAAGTACATCATCCAGGTCGCTCGGTTCGATCCGGCGAAGGGTATCCCTACTGTCATCGACTCGTATGCTGAGTTCCGCCGCCAATGTGAGAAGGCCGGTATTACCGACGTGCCGCAGTTGGTGGTCTGCGGAAATGGCTCTGTCGACGACCCCGACGCCAGCATGATCTATGACCAGACCATGAGCCAAATCGAGACCTACTACCCTCATCTGATCAAGGATATCAGTGTCATGCGCCTCGAGCCCAACGACCAGCTCCTCAACACCATGATCGCGAATGCCCATGTCGTCCTTCAGCTCTCGACCCGCGAGGGTTTCGAGGTCAAGGTCTCGGAGGCTCTGCATGCCGGTCGCCCTATCATTGCCACCAAGGCCGGCGGTATTCCGCTGCAGGTCAAGGAGAACATCAACGGCTTCCTGGTTACACCGGGTGACTGGAAGGCTGTTGCTGCTCATCTGATGGAGCTCTTCACCAACCCCGAGCTGCACAAGAAGATGAGCTACGCCGCCAAGACGGGTGTCTCTGACGAGGTCGGCACGGTTGGCAACGCCCTCGGCTGGTTCTACCTCGCCGCCAAGTGGTCCGAGGTCGGTGTCGAGAAGAACGGCAAGGGCGGTCTCAAGGGCAACGAGAAGTGGGTTAACGACATGGCCCGCGAAGAGGCTGGATTCCTTTACGCCGAGAGCGAGAACCGTCTGCCCCGCCACTTCACGCAGAAGAAGGACATTCCTACCAATGTCAAGGCGGATATTCCCAAGGCTGCCGGGCCGGATGTTCCTGCGGCCAAGTCTGAGTAGCTGCCAGCGGGTTGTCCATTGGTCGAAGAGAAGTAACGAGACTGCCTTTGCGCTTGTCTGTTCCTGGCTCCGATACACTGCCGGATGGGAAAAGAGAGCACACGGCTTGGTTTCTTTGGCTCTTTTTCTAGAAAGGGGTGGTTGGCGAAGAAAAAACGTAAAGGTTGCGGCCGAAATAACATATAGAGATGATGTTTGCGTTTCAAACCTGGCACTTACACGTATGTACGCCTCTAGCTTAGTCCTCACAATTTGCTCTTTCTTGGTCTGGCCTCCTATCGCCTACGGTCATTGTGAATTTGTAGGCTTATGTTCAACTCTCTCGGCCCAGCGTCCAAGTGGTCTTAGGATGCCTTACACGCTCAACCTCGATGTAAAATACGGCAGTTCCAAACACTAGTGCGATTGACGGAACCAAACTCTAGACGTGGGGCTTGAACGCTCTCATATTCAAAGACTTCTCAGAGGTATTAGAAACTATCATTAACGCCATATGCAAGCCATCCCAGGTATATACACCTCATGCATCGTATCGTGTCAAACCATATCTTCGTATCCGGTTCCTCTCCGTCTTCCAGGTGTCACGTACCGGGTGGGATATATATAACCAAAACGCTCTCTTTCTCGGTCCTCATTTGTCGAGAACACATCGCATCAGCAACAAGCCATCCCACAGATCCCTCCAGTCGTTGTGAGAGCGAAAATGAGGGCGTGCTAGGCCCATTACCGTCAGGGTCACCTCCCCTGCGTCTTGACAGGATGCATCGCCACATTAGGCGCGTACACAACCCCGTCCCTCTCGACCAACAGATACGGCAGGTCCGCCCTCTTCTCCCCTCCCTCCTCACCACCAGCCGTCTTCGTCGTCCCGAACCACGCGTCGAGCACCTCCCGCGGCCACTTACTCTCCCACCACCACGTCAGCCCGTCCCCCGGCGGGTGGCGCTTGTCCTGCGGGCCCAACCCGTCGGTGGAATTCGCCGGCCCGCCGCGGAACCAGGCGTCGGCGCGGGCGTCGCCCTCGGGGCTCCCGCCGGGTTGTAGCTCGCGCATAAACACCGGCTGCGGCGGGTAGCTCAGCTTCAGGCCGTGCCACAGCGCGAAGGACGGCAGCGTCGCCTCGCTGGGCACCGCGAGCCCGCGCTCCGCCTGGGCGGCGTGCACGGCCAGCAGGAGGGCGCGGGAGGCACGCATCACGGCGGGGGGGCAGAAGAAGCGCGGCGGGGCGCGCTCGGGGTCCCGGTCCGGAACGGCGGTGAAGCCGCGGGTCCAGCCCTTGTAGACCCACGCGGTGGTGGGGGCCAGCACGTCGGTGCAGAAGGAGGTGGTGAGGACGTCGGCGTCCTCGCCGACGCCCCAGGCGTAGGGGTCGGATCTCGGGGAGCGCACGGGCGGGACGGGGCCGATGGGGGCGACGTCGTGGATGCGCAGGGGGCCCCAGGCGCGGGTGGTGCGGCGGGCGGCGAGGTCGACGGCCGCGGAGAAGGAGGCGTAGGAGGGGTGGCGGGAGGGCATGTACTGGAAGGTGCTGCGCTCGAGGGACTGTTTCCTGGGCTCGGCGCGGGCGAAGCGCGAGAGGGCGTCGAGGTGCGCGCCGGCGTCGCCGAGGAAGCGCATGTCCATCTCTAGCTGCCAGTAGTGGTCGAATTCGGGGTAGTGGAGGGCGAAGAGCTGCATTGGTTGGAAGACTTGGAATTCGGTTCTGTGGGTTTGGTGGGTGGTTAGTTGAGGGGACAAATGAGCGTGGGATGACATGATGTATTGCAGTGTGTTTCGGAGTTGTTCAGATGTGTCACCACATGGGACGGTGCATTTAAAAAGACTCACCGATGCTCGCCGACTTTGGGGTACCAGGACTTGAGCAAATTCTCGTCCCACAACAGAGCCATCGACTGGAACTCGGGCGGTATTCCCGCCTTCTCGAAGGCGGCTCGGTACGCCTCCTCGGACGCAAAGATGTTGCTGTCGGCACCTCTAATGTTGACGAGCATCACGGCTGCGTATTCCCCGCCGGTGCGCAGGCCGGTCTCGACGACCAGCGACCGCAGGTTGTACATGTCCTCGGGCGTGTACCTGTACCCGTCGTACGCGCGTATCACGATGGCCGTGCGCCGCGTGGGCGTGAACTCGTCCCACGACCTCAGCTCGGGCACGACGGACTCGTTCCGGAAGCGGAAGCGGCGCTCGTTCGTTATGGGCATCGCGGAGGCGGGGAAGCGGCGGAGGTTGCGGTCGAAGCACTCGTTCTGCAGGCTGGCCCAGTCGATCTTGTCCCAGTTGACTCGCGCCCGGTCGTACGTCGTCGCGTTGTCTTCTCCGTAGCCGTAAGGCCCGTATCGGCCGTCGGGCGTCATCCAGGATTGGTCGATGCCGAGCTCTTCGTACGACCCGACGAAGGGAGTCGGGTATGCTATATTGCGGACTATCAGCCCTGTTTCTCTTCGCTTATCGCAAATGAGACGCAACCCCATCAGCAGCGAGCTGAACTTACGGATATCCAACTTGACGGAGCGCAACTCATCGTCCGGGCTGTCTGACAGCAAGCGACCCCGCGGTCCATGGCAGTCGATGCGCTTGAGCAGGGGCATCGGAGGGGTGGCCAGAGGCATGCGCTTGGTCTCGGGCCATATGTCGTCGAGCAGGCCGACCGGGGTGTACTCCCACTTTGAGTCGGGCAGGGCAGGGAAGATCAGGAGAGACGAGATGCACAGCGACAGAGTCGCCAGCAGCACCAGCCGGCCCAGCGAAGGGCGGCCGAGCCTGAGGCGGGTGCATGAGCGTCGGATATTAAAGGCTGCCATTCGACTCACTCTACATCTTCTTGGGCTTTACCGCCAAGGAGGGGGGTAGAGAGTGAGAGAGAGATAGAGAAAGGATGAGTATGAGGGGAAGATGCCTCTTTCGTCTAACGATACATGGCTACTGCTGCTGCTGCGCCGCGCAAAGGGATGGAAGGGATGCGATGATCGGGGGTCGATGGAGGGAGTCGTCCGAAGTCGAAAGTGTTCTCGTCCCTGAATCCAACCCATATCGCCACGGTCTCTCATTGGTCAGTTGGCGGACGAGAAATTGGGTTAAAGTGGGGGCAATCAGACGCATCTCGATCCACCAGATAAACTTTAAACTTTGGGCGACAACCAGGTCGGCCTGTGTTATGTAAGCTGTCAGTACAAAAGTACCTACCTTGGGCGAGTATTGCATACAGATACCTTAATCTTTTATCATATCCTTCTCGTACGAAGGTTCGTTATATGGGAACGCTGATGTCATAGGTCTTCACTGCCACTATCGCACCGCGCGGGGAGAATACTGAAGAAGACGCAGCACGTCCTCTTTTGACTCTTTCATCAACACTGGTTGCTTCCTTTCTTGTCACACATCAGATCGTCCACTCTATTCACTCAGATGCGCAAGTACATTACAAGTCATTACATCAGCCGATAGCATGACTCTTTTCCTAAATCGTAAGCATAGGTATGTTCATGTTTTTCTACTGCAGAGTGTCATCACGACCGCACCGAACACCGGTCATCAGGTAAATCCTCTACTAGACCCAGTCGACTCATAACTATAAAGATGCCAGCAGTAACGGGTAATCGATAGTAGGTGGCTTCGACGGCCGGCTGTGCTCTATGTCCATTTGGTACTCATTTCTACGCCCTACACTATGTTTATCACTAACCTTGTAGCTTGGCCGGTCACTCATTGTGACAGACTTGCTTCAAAGGGCCAGGCGCAATTTGACGACTACTTGCCGCCGCGTACTATATCTCGAACAGGAGTCCCTCCTCTTCACTTGGGTCAAGTGATGCTGCGTTTAGGATGATATCCATGTTCGATACACTGATCCGGCTACTCATGATCGGGTATATTCACTCCGAACTCGCTCACTCAACACAGGCACAACCATGCAAGGCTATTCGGATCGACTTCCAACATTCTATGTCATAAAACTCCACACAAGCAGCTTCTCTGTCGTGATAGAAACAGTTGCGGGTCTACTACACGCTACTTTCTAATTCTAAATGAAGGAGGCACTAGGTCCGTTCTAGTCCGAGCTAAGGAGCGCAGGTAAAGCGGAATAAGGTTCAAGTCCGCGAAGCTACGGACTACCTACGCAGATTGACGGAAAGCTTTATACACAGAGGCCTAACGTTATACTAGAGCTTGCGATATGCGTTGCACCCGCCATCCAGCGTGATACGGTACGCTGCACACCATCCGGAGGAGTTCCGGCCGGTCCAGCTGCCATTGCCCCTTACCAACCAAGCTGGGACAATGTATTTCGCCACTAACGAGACTCAATAACATTGTCGATTACAGACTGACCCCGTCGTTTATGTTCGGCTTCGTCGGCTGCTGCTGTTGCGGTGATAAGTGGCTGTGGGTCTAATCACTAAGTCCAGTACTTATCTCTCTGCCCCTGCCAAGCAATTCATCCAGGTTTCGCTCAGGGCGCCATCTTTTTAGGAATAAGGATCGCTTCAACCATTATTTGTCGTTTATATAGGCCAAGCGTGAGCATTCAGTCTGTTAGCGATTGGAGGCACAGTGTGTGTCAATTGGTGAGCGCTCAAGCCCCTTCAACGCTCTGTGAATAGATGATCATAACCGAGGGAAACCAGCTTAGTTGGTCCCACCGAAACGTTACATGGCGGGGTGATCGTCGCTATACAGGGTTCCTGATCCATGGCTGTGCTAAACCACAGTGCTAGACCGCTACCGAGCACAATATATCGGCCTAAGAGCGTCCGAGTGATCTTAGTACGCTGTCTATGCAGGGACAGGACCTAGTCTAGCCGTGCATCTCGGGGAGAAGGCCGTCATTGAAGAAGACCCTTGGCAGGCCAAGGAGTATATCAACAAGCAATGCATCCTTCAAGAAGTCAATGCGCTTAATTCAAGTGATGTGATCAGCAGGTTCAAAGGGATCACAGGCTACCAAGATGCATCTTCTCACCTCACTCGTCGCATCGGTTCTGGGCACGGCTGCCTTAGCCTCGGCCGCAAGCTGCTCCAAGGTCCAGACGGGACTCGACCTCCTCATCTCATCCGACTATGCGGCTCTGAAAGGCCGCAAGGTGCTGGTCCTGACGAACCCCACCGGCGTGACCCCGGAGCTCGACCTCGGCGTCGACGTCATGGCCGCGTCCGGCAAGGTGGACCTCGTCGGCGTCATGGGGCCCGAGCACGGCTTCCGCGGCACCTCGCAGGCCGGAGGCGGCCAGTCGACGTTTGTGGATCCCAAGACGGGCCTGACGGTCTACGACGCGTACAACGTCAATACTACCGTTCTGATGAGCTACATCCGAGAGTCGGGCGCGGACACGGTGTTGTATGACATCCAGGACGTTGGGGCACGGTTCTACACCTGTAGGTCTCTTCTGTCAGATATATCCCTCGCCGAATCAAAGTTAACATGAGTAAAAAAGATGTCTGGGCCATGTACGACACCATGGTCGCCGCGGCCGCCATGAACGTCACCCTCATCGCGCTCGACCGGCCCAACCCCATCACGGGCCTCAACGCCTTCGGCCCGGTCCTCAACGAGTCCTACATCACCTCGTACGTGGGTCGCCGCGCCATCGCCCAGGCCCACGGCATGACGGCCGGCGAGCTGGCCAAGATGTTTGTCGGCGAGGGCTGGATCGCCGAGGCGTCCGGAAACCCCACCCCGCTCGACCTGCAGGTCGTCGAGATGAAGAACTGGAAGCGGTCCATGACGTTCGCCCAGACGGGCCTGCCATGGGTCATGCCGTCGCCAAACATGCCGACCCCCGACACCGCGGCTATCTACCCCGGCGCGTGCATGTTCGAGGGCACTAGCATGAGTGAGGGAAGGGGCACGACGAGGCCGTTCGAGCTGATCGGCGCTCCGTGGGTTACGGACGAGGCGTGGGCGCTGGCTATGCGCGGCCAGGGTATTCCGAACACGAACTATCGGTTTGCGTGCTTCACGCCGACGACGTCCAAGTTCAATGCTGTGAGCTCGTGCGGCGTGCAGACGTACCTGCAGCTGAAGGGAAGCGATTATCTGTCGTTCGATCCTGTATTTGCGGGCGTGTCGCTGCTGGCTACGGCGCGGAAGCTGTATACCGTGGATAATACCACTGGTGACGGTACGACGAGCGGGGCGTTCCACTGGATCTACAACGGGTCTTCGAAGACGCTGTATGATGTCGATGTCCTCACGGGGTCGCCCTTGATCAGGGAGGGTATCGAGAGTGGCCTGACCCCTGAGCAGATTAGAGCTGCGTGGACGCCGGGGTTGGAGGCGTTTAAGCAGAAGAGGGCGAAGTACTTGTTGTATTAGATGCCGATGAGGGCATGAGCCTGAAACTGTAGAACTGCCTGGCAGTCGAGTATGTAAATAGCTAGATCTGATGCCTCCTGCATCACCTCTGTCGTGAGCAAAAAACGATTCACAATACGACGATGTTTATATAAGTGAAAGACGATACAGAGCACGAGTGAGAAGGGAGAATCTACAGTGCAAGTGAAGGAAAGAGTCGAAGAATAGCACTTGTGTGTCTCCCTGCCGTTGTGAACGAATGCAGGAAAGAAATAACACAAGAGAGGGTATAAACAAGAAAGTAAAGTAAGTCCACGCTATTTTGAAGAATACTTGTTATACCAGTAACTACACGTTTTCAATAGCTAGAAGGGAAATGTATAAAAGTATGATTAGCTTGTAAGTCATCATAGTATAGTTGCTTAGAATAACTGCTCGCTGTTCTAAGTAATACCGTGTAAGATATCGCCGAGCTGACTAGACTGCTACATGTAGGTAAATTCATTGAGGTCCCAGGCAGGATTCTGGACTCTCACATACCATAGCGTATAACTGTGATCTTTGCCTGTCGGCTTAGCTTGCCAACTGCTCATACATGAACATCTTCTCCGCCTAAACCCTGATAATAGTCTTGTCAGGTTTGGCAGTAATCTAACGGCATTTGACTTGAAGATAAAATTTGTCCTGCGTGTAATCAGTTGACAGGTGAACCTTCATCAAAACCATCGTCACTAGACACGTACAAACCAGCTTTCGCTATGGTCCAGACTTGTACAGAACAAGGGCACTTCATATCAGCATTACCACGCATATGAGTGATACGAGCGGCTTGCTGTTTGCATCTGTACATTCAAGGCCAGCCGACTTACCCTTTCTGGAAGACACGATGAAGCGCTGGCTCCATCTCCGGCAGAACACACCGCTTTACCATAGTAACATGTCCCTGATAGCAGGATTGTTGACTTGGGGAGAAGACGGAGAGTCTATTTTCCCCGGGGGCCGGGCATGAACTTTCTAAGCATGGGGCGCCCGCTTCCGTATCTCTAGATGTTATCCGCTCTTGATACGGAGTCGAGCCGGTGTTGGGTCCCGAAGACTTACAAATCAAGTATGCGATGTGGTGGTGTACCTGGGTGTTCTAAAGCAGCAAGTTCTTACCAAGTATCAAAACTATGAGGCTCCAGTGGTATTAGGACGGTAATACCAAGGCATGTAAGGTGTTCGTATGTCCTGTACAGCGGATATCGTCAATGACGATATGGACATACAACACTGATAACCACCAGCTATGGCCTTCCTGTTCCGGAATCGAGAGCAACATATGGCCAAAGGGAGCCGGGCGGTTGGCGTCTAATTGTAGAGTAGGTGGCGGAGACGCAGCAAACAATGCGACTCTTGTGTTATGACCGGCATTGAGTCCTCAGGTCAATGTCGCATTGGGGACCGGGGATGTTGCCGAATGGCAGCTATGCGCCGAGATCTTGGTTCGTGGCGTTATCGTGAACCTTGTGTGTTGTGGAGGGGTCGTCGCATTGTTTGCGTGGTACATCCGGCGGACTGTCTCCGCACGCTATTCTCTTCTATCTTCCTGTCTGTGTGTTTTTAATGTGCGTATCAGGGCGTAAATGCATCCTTCTGAGATCGGGTTGTGGCGGTCCGTATACTTGACGAATATCAGGCCTGCCGCTGGACCTCAACCGAAAGACTAGGACTTGTAACGGCCGCTAACGTAGCGCCCGTCGCCATCGAGGTGTTCGAAAAGCCGATTGTTGCCAACTGATTCCTTGTTACAAGGGCTAATAACAGGGACGGAGGTGTCAATCTGCTTTTGTAAGGTGCTTAAAGGGCCAAGCTATGGCCAAGACACGCCGAGCCACCGAGCTGGTGAAAGTCGTACGGGTGACAGAGCTGTTGACGAATCATGTAACCCAAACGGGCAGTGTACTGGATAAGAGGTGGCATCTGGCAGAGTGTGGCAGTATCTCTGGGCGATCGTGACTTCAGCGTCAGTTATCTGGCTGTCGTCCAAGAAGTCTGGGCGGCTAGACAAGGAAGATTGGGCTTAAATTGGGGTGCGGCCAACGAAGAAGGACGTGCATCACCGGCATTTGAGGAGGGCGGCCGCTATCTTTGCGCTAGCAGGGATCGTGTTGGCGTTGGTGGTGGCATTTTCCCAAAGGGGTGCTGTCCTAGACGTTATGGTGTTCAGCGTCATGACTGACACGGCATCGTGAAAGAAGACATATTGTGTAGAGAGACATAGTTAGTCTTCGCGATATAATACTGGAATAGTACCCAATTCTGCAAGTCTGCGGCGCAGTCAGCGGATGTTAGCGATTCTGGCCCTGGTACTGGGAAAGGTCCACAGTATATGTCGTCAGCCGCAACCGCGTATTCGCGAATCGAGATTAGCGTCGAACCACGCAAAGTATCACGGCCTACGAATCTAAGGCCGTCTCTTCCACGCGAACCGGGACATCTCCAGCAATTTGGAGCAACTGAACTTCAAAGTCTAGATTCTCCACCGATAACGGTTTGGCCAAACAAGGCAAGAGCGACGGATAGACCCATGCCGCCAAGCATGTGGGGATCCCCGATGCCACCTCTGGTTGGCCAGATATGGCCAGTCGTGGGATGTACGTACTCAAGTACAGGCGTACCTGAGCTTCCTGGTGTATCCCAACGGCCTGCCGTCCAACTTTCACCCCATGCAGTTAATTTGAAACCTCACTCGGCACTCTGGGGAGAAGCTATGGCGGCAAGACGTCAACCTAGGTAATATCTGGAACTCAATGGTAAGGCACACAACTCCAACCCTTTCTTTGTGTTACCGAGGTGCTCAAGTTGATGTGTGGATGTCGTTGTCTAACGGGACGATAGGACGGGGTCAAACAGGGTACGCATCTGCATACTGTTGCAGCAGGCCGTCCGGCTTCTGAGACGCCGAGCACTGTCTAGAATGAGATGCCCCAGCATGCAACCCTAGCTACATCCAACAACTTCCAAGTGCTTATCCGCTGAGACAACCCGATCAAAGTCCGCACAGCGTTGGCGGACCCCCAACGACAATCGTGCGCCGTAACGGGAAGCTCGACGATCGGATCAATGCGTGTCCGGGGTGTAAAGCAGTCTTGGAGTCTTGGAAGGTTTTGCGACTTGCCGATATGCTCTTTGGATGGCTGTCCCGCCATCTGGGCAGTCCCCTCGTCAAGTCTTGGGTCGTTCCACGACGTCGCATTCCTCCTCTCCGTCCTTAGAGTGGCTGTCCTACTGTGGCAAGAGGCAAAAAACCTTCCACATGTACTCGCATCATGTTCAGACCCGCCGATAGGGCCAACCACGCCTAGGCCCCTGTGAGAGTCTATTGATAGGAATATCACTGCTCCCTTTGGATGCTAGATATTGCGTGGTAACGATGCGGCACCTGGTCCTGGGTAGAAAAAGTTGCATCCTGGTTCAAGGGCGTGCTTTCGTATATTAATCTGCCGTCCTACCGTCGAACCATAGTTCTGGGCTCTTCTTGCTCTGCTCTCCATCCATCCCCTTGATCCGTCGCGACTGTCGTCAACTGTCTGCTTGTCAGAGACAGCGTTTAATAAACACTGCCAAAGTTTCAAGACTCGCGACGAGACTTGAGGACACCATGGACGAGAAGGTCGAGAGATTCCCTTCCAACCCCTTCGACCCAATCGTTGGAGGGGTCGGAGATGAGAAGATGCCCTACGAGCTCAGCAATGCTGTCACTATGGACGAGGAGGTAGTTGAACGGTTCGTGACAAGCCGCAGATGTCAAGCTGCTACCGTGTCTAACACGCTACCTTCGCAGTGACCTCAACATCACAGAGGCCGACCTCCTCGAGGCTAAGGCTTTGGCCGGTCAAATGAGCACCGAAGAAGTCAGAGCTGTAAGTGCGGGACGGTCAACCCTGAGCAAGATCTCGTCCCGTCTATCGCTAACCATGACGCTAGCTTATGACGAACGTCCTAAAGATCCATAACAGTGACCCCAACTTCCCTCACATCACTCTTGAGAAGATCAAGGCCTTCCTCGGCAGCGAATCCGTCTTCGAGAACCCCGAGAAGCACGCCGAGCTCATCTACGAGATGAAGCTCGAGGCAGCCCTGATCACCAACAATAGCCCATACGCCGAAGTCCGTGCAGTCGTCGACAACCATGACGATCCCACCGTTCCCTGCTCCACCATCCGTGCCTGGGTCCTTGGGCTGGCCTTCTCGGCTTTACTCGGCTTCATCAACCAGCTCTTCTCCATCCGCCAGCCCACCATCACCATCCTGGCCAATGTCGCGCAGATGTTGGCGTACCCGCTCGGCAAGGGCTGCGAGAAGCTCCTCCCTGACTGGGGCTTCACCCTTTTCGGAGTGCGCCACAGTCTGAACCCTGGTGCTTTCTCCAAGAAGGAACACATGCTGATCACGATTATGGCCAACGTTGCGTACCAGATCCCATACAGCAACTACGTGATCTGGACCCAGTACCTGCCGGCATACTTCAACCAGAGCTACGCGGGCTCGTTCGCGTACCAGATCCTCATATCACTCGGCACCAACTTCGTCGGTTACGGCATGGCAGGACTGACCCGTCGATTCCTCGTTTATCCCGCCTCTTGCGTGTGGCCTGCGTCCCTGGTAACTATTGCTCTGAACCAGGCCTTCCACACCGAAGCAAATACCGCCGTTCAAGGTCCCTTTGGAAAGATCTTCCGCATGTCTCGCTACAAGTTCTTCTTGGTCGCGTTTGGGGCCATGTTTGTATATTTCTGGTTCCCGAACTGGATCTTCACCGCTCTGAGCATGTTCAGCTGGTTGACGTGGATTGCCCCGGACAACCTGAACCTCAGCACCATCACCGGATTCAACAACGGCCTGGGGTTAAACCCGTGGCCGACGTTCGACTGGAATATCCTGCTCTTCGACCAGCTCGACCCGCTCATGGTGCCGTTTTTCAGCACCTTCAACCGCTTTCTGGGCATGTTCGCCTCCATGTTCGTCGTCGCCGCCATGTGGTACACTAACACCTACAATACGGGCTACCTCCCCATCAACTCGAACCGTGTCTACGACAACACCGGACATTTGTACAACGTGTCTCGTACCATCGACTCGCATGGGCTCTTCGACCCCGTCAAGTACGCCGACTATTCGCCGCCCTTCCTCGCGGCAGGAAATTTATGTATATACATCTTCTTCTTTTCAATGTGAGTAAGACCCCTCGCCCGTACTAGAGCTTATTAATACGAAGTTTGACTTATAGTTATCCTGCGACGCTCATGTACATCTTCCTGTACCACAAGGCGGAAGTTGTAATGGGTTGCAAGAACCTGATCAACAGCTTCCGCAAGAACAAGGACACAGAGATTGGCCAATACAAGGACATCCATAACCGGCTCATGGCTGCATATCCTGAAGGTAAATATTGCAATTTCTGTAAGGAAGGCTTCCTAGTGCTGACCTAGGCAGTCCCTGAGTGGTGGTTCCTCATCGTCTTGATCGTGGCCATCGCCTTCGGCGTCGCCGGGATCGCCGGATGGGAGACCTACACCACCCCCGGCGTCGTCTTCTACGGCCTCATCCTCTGCATCATCTTCGTCATCCCGATCGGCATGGTCAAGTCCATGACGGGCATCGAAGTCACGCTCAACGTGCTGGCCGAGTTCATCGGCGGCTCGTGGGTCGAGGGCAACGCCCTGGCCATGAACTTCTTCAAGTCCTTCGGCTACGTGACGTGCGCGCACGCCGTGTGGTTCTCAAACGACCTGAAGCTGGCGCACTACGTCCACATCCCGCCGCGGCACACCTTCTTCGCGCAGATGATCGCCACCCTAGTGTCGACCTTTGTCTGCATCGGCATCCTCAACTTCCAGATGAACCAGATCGACGGCGTGTGCACCCCGGACCAGCCGCAGCACTACACCTGCCCGGGCATCAACACCTTCTTCACCGCCGCGGTGCTGTGGGGTACCGTCGGCCCCAAGAAGGTCTTCGGCGCCGGCGGGCAGTACACCGCCATGCTGGTCGGCTGGCCGCTGGGCATCGTGATCCCGCTCGGCTTCTGGCTGATGCAGAGGCGCTTCCCCAAGTCGCGCTGGATGCGCCAGATCCATCCCATCGCGCTCATCTACGGCTGCATCTACTGGGCGCCGTACAACCTGAGCTACGTCTGGCCGGCCGTCCCGGTCGCGTGGCTCAGCTGGATGTACGTCAAGACGAGGTACCTGGCCTTCTGGTCAAAGTACAACTTCGTGCTGTCGGCGGCGCTGAGCTCGGGTATCGCCATCTCGGCCATCATCATGTTCTTTGCGCTGCAGTGGAATAACCTCAGCCTTGAATGGTGGGGGAATACTGTTACTGCGCAGGGGTGCGAGGGGAGTGCCTGCCGGCTACATACCTTGGCCGAGGGGGAGACGTTTGGGCCACCCAAGGGGTCGTGGCATTAGGCGCGGCTTACGAGGGGATTGACTATGACATTACTGAGGTTTTTACGAAGTAAAGTGTAGTATTGGTTCAATTTAGTGTCTAACATAGCGATAGCAAAGTGAACACATGTCCTATGAGTCTGACCTGCTTCTGGACTGCATGCCTGATCGTGGCCCGGCCCAATTTGCATAGTGAAACTCCAAAGCCTACTCGGCTGGAGGCTTGAGCACCGGCCGGACAGACACAGAATTGTTGTTGCAGTAGGGATAACCGCACAACTCCCGCGTCAGTATTCGAGCTCTGACGCACGGTCTTACGATTTCAGCATTGCGTAGTAACTCCGATGTTATACTGTGGCTGTGTTTGTCCCGAGCTACAATCCTCCAACCACGAAACAGGCCGCTAGTATAGGCAGCAACGGAGACATGCAATACTCGAGGAGACTCAACTGAGCTCTCGATCCAGCGTCTTGCAGCTAAAACAGCTCCCGCAGCAAACAGTGATTATGGCGAAATACGAGTATGACCTGATGAGGGCCTCCGCCGCCGCTGGTAAGGCGCGAATGGCCGCACTGAGCCGTCGGTCTGCCGAGCCCGTTCCCGATCCGCCACCCCGTCGAAACGCCGGCGGCCACCAGGTAAGGCTCGTGGACCGGATAGCCAGTCGTGCGAAGGCAGACGACTGCGAGCTACAACCTCTTGGCTCCACCAACCTAGGCTACTGTGCGGCTTGTCGGCACATGTTGCAGGGCGGAGGCCACCCCGCCAAGATCGTCCGCGAAGGATCGGAGGACGAGAACTTCGTATACATGTTCAGCCATTGGTCCAAACTTCAGCTCACGCTCTCAGCCCGCTCGGGCTGCACAATATGCTACCTCATATGCCAAAAACTGGCCGAGAAGGGTCCAGAGAAGGTCATAGACACTAGCGATAAAACCCCTCTGTTCTACGACTACGGCAGATTCGGCACATATGGAGATGGCGGCGACCAAGTCCCTACTTTTGCAATCGAGATCCATGATTATTCTGGAGAGTCGCTCAACAAAGTTACCCTCACGTTGCAGGGGACAGAAAGTACGATTGACTTTTCCTTGGGGGAAACTTCAAGTCGTAGTCATTAATACCGTGTTATAGGTATCACGGGCCTGCCTGCCTCTTCCGAGATCACTGGCCGTGTGTTTGATCCTACCCATGACCCGCCGAAGGACGAGATCACCTCGACAACAGATGCTCTGCAAAGGATCGCCGATTGGTGTGACAACTGTACGCGCAACCACTCCTGTCTCGTAGGAAGCGGGCATGAGAGGAAGCCGTGGCAGGAGCAGAGGTTCTTGCCGACAAGGTTGATCGAGCTTGGAAACGCTAGCTGTCGCCTGGTCTCCTCTAAAGATGTGCCTCGAGGAAAAGAGTACGTGACGCTCAGCCATTGTTGGGGCGCTACCGCGGACCACGGCACCTATTCGCTAACAACGTCCCGCCTCGTTGAATACTCCCAAGACATACCGTTTGACCGACTGCCCTGAACCTTTCATGAGACGTTCATGGTCGTCTACCAGCTGGGGTTGCGTTACGTCTGGATCGACTCTCTGTGCATCATCCAGGACTCGGCAGCGGACTGGGCCCACGAGTCTACCCTTATGTGGGAGGTGTATTCTAACTCCAATCTCAACATCTCGGCCACCGCATCCAAGAACGGCACCGAGGGGTTGATGCGGCACCGTAGAGCATTTACCGTCCAACCCTGTATTGTACAGATTGCAGAGGGCCACCCAAGATTCCCGACCGGCGAGTACGTGCTTTACCATGAGCTCGAATGGAAGGCCCGCATCGACAAAGCGCCTGTCAACACGAGGGCTTGGGTGCTTCAAGAGCGGCTCCTGGCTCCGAGGGTCGTCCATTTCGCCGAAGGGGAGCTGTACTGGGAGTGCAAGGCGCTAAAGGCGTCCGAAAAGTTCCCAGCTGGCCTGCCGACCGCGTATGCTTCCGATGCACCTATCGAGATTCCCCGGGATGGACACCCATCGACTGTGGAAGAGCACGTGCCGTTCCAGGCTCTGCTTGAGTCATGGGAAGGGATCGTGTCACGATACTCGCGCCTCAACCTCACGTATACCTCGGACAAGCTCGTTGCTGTCTCTGCCTTGGCACGACAGATGGCATCGGTGTGGCCAGACGCAGGGAGATATCTCTGTGGGCTCTGGGAAGGGCCACTGCTGGCACAACTTTTGTGGAGCTCTACGGCAGGCTGCACAAGAGCCAAGGATTACCGCGCCCCAAGCTGGTCTTGGTCTTGCTTGGATGGACCTGTGCACCCCAACTTCGAATGTAACGGCTATGAACCGTACGGCGACAAGTCCAAGTTCAGGCCACTGGTGAAGGCCAAGAAGGCCACCGTGGTTCCTACGGTTGCCGGCAACCAATACGGAAGCGCAGCTTCTGCTACGCTTACAGTCTCGGGGCCGGTCCTCCGAGCCAGACTGAAGGAGAGCGAAGAGCCGAGACAGCGTGATCATAGATCAGCGGCTGCTAAACGCGTACACTGGGCCAAGATAATGCAGACTCTCGGCAGGTCCTCCGACAGCATGCCCCGGGAGTACACCGGTGACACGCTTGACATCCACGAGAACTCGCGCCCGGACGGTGGCGTTGTGGAGAGCATAGGCATCGACGTCCAGAACGGAATGATCGTCGTCGACGGCAGCTCTGGCGAACCAGACCCGTCGGAACCCAAGGTCTCGCTGGGCACCCACGAGCCTATCATCAAGTTTGACACCGAAGAAGACTGGAAGTCTGCACAGGAGGGGGACGGACATTTGTTTCTCCTTCCGATCTTCTGCGTCTCGAGGAATTTCCGCGCTTATAACGAGGAGGACGGCGAGGTCCACGAGCTGGGCTGTCTCGTTCTCGTTCCTGTCGACGAAGGCCGAGGTGTCTACCGGCGGGTGGGCGTGTGTACAATGGCGGACAATTCGGTTGGGGAGTTCCTCGCGCGCCTGGGAAACCAGGAAGATGGAGACATTCCTTGTCGGCAGGTCTGTGAAGAGATGCTGCCGCTCAACGACATGGTCCCCGATGCCTGGCCTCTCAAGGAGCTAGAGTTCATTCCGAAGGAGTTTACCTGTTATATCGTCACTATTGTCTAGTGCAGGTCTTTGGTGTCTAGCGTAGCGTTGCAGATTGAACAGTCGTTGCAAGTCGATTATCCATTACTTTGCCGGAACGCTGACAAATTCCCCGGGGCCGCCGCTACGGCCAAATTGGCCGGCACCACCGCAGCACGGCCCCACTTCGGCAAGGTTGGCCGGGCATGACGAATCGGGTCCGGAAACACCTTCTTGATCTCTGAAGCTCGATATAGTGCCATGTTGTTTCATACCTTGAGAGGCAAGACAGATTGTCAACTGTGTGAAGCACGGCGAAAGTGGCCGGCGGGTGGTGATGCATCGTCTGGCGTGATGGGTTACGATCCAAGCTAAGACGGCCAGACATGGCTAAACAAACTGGTCACAAAGACCTATAAGAACTGTAGGCATTTTCGAGTATCCTTCCTGGTTAGCAAGCAAAGCAGACTGAGGCTCTCTCGACACATACCCATCTCAACCTCAGACTCAAGCTCCTTCGCGCTTCCATTCTCGCACGAGTTACATCCAACCATACCAACACCAATACACGCTCACAACACCAAAATGGCCTCAGCCACCGAAACAATCGTCCTCATAACCGGCGCAAACAAGGGCGTCGGCCGCGCCACGGCCGAGCGCCTAGCCAGGGAACACAACTACACGGTGCTGATCGGCTCGCGGTCCCTCGCGGCAGGCGAGGCCGTCGCCTCCAAGCTCGTCGCGGAGGGCCACAAGGCCGCGGCCGTGCAGCTGGACGTGCTCTCGGACGAGTCCATCGCGGCGGCGGCCAGGTTCGTGTCGGACGCGTACGGCCGCCTCGACGTGCTGGTCAACAACCACGGCACCTTCCTCGATAAGTGGCACCCGAGCATTCCCGAGCTGTCGACCCGCGAGCTGTACGCGCAGACGCTGGCCGTCAACGTTGTCGGCACGGCGTGCGTCACGGAGGCGTTCGAGACGCTGCTGCGGAGGGCTAGGGGTGGGCCGAGGGTGGTGTTTGTGTCGACTAGTATGAGTTCCCTGGCGAGGGCGCTGGACAAGGAGTTGCCGTACTACGGGCTCAATGCGGCGGCGTACATGACGTCCAAGACGGCGGTGAATATGCTGGCGCTGCAGTGGGCTAAGCGGCTCGAGGACGTGGGCGGGAAGGTGAATGTTGCGTGTCCCGGGCTGGTCAACACGGACATGACGATGCATGCTTACGAGGGGGCCAAGACGCCCGAGCAGGGGGCGGAGTATATCGTTAAGCTGGCGGCGGATGCGGAGGAGGTGAGGGGGAGGAAGGGGACTTTTGCGGGTACGGAGGGGGAGCATCCTTGGTAGGCTGTGTATGGGACGATAGACGAGTGCGTGATAGCGAAGGACGGGAATCTCTGTTGCTCACTTGAGTTCAGGTCCATTACTTGGGCCCGGTTTCAAGACTCGTCCTCTTTCGTGACGTAGACCACGGAAGCCTGGCAAAAATAAGGCTGCTTGCCCGCTCAAGCCACATGTGTCGTACTCATATTGAACGTTCGAACGGTGCTTATACCGTCTGGTCGAAACCACGGCAGGCATAAATAGCTAAGAAAGACTGTAGGGACCAAAGAGTAGATACAGTATTAGATCCATGATCAAGATACGCTGCGCGCTTAGCATGAACGATGTCGTTAGCGATGTTGTTAGGCCAGGCCGCGGAGTTTGTCGGACATAGGTGTGTGAAGAAAGGGAAAGGTAAGGAATGTGATGGGAAGGTTAGAAATACGGGGATCACCCGCTTCTTTTCAGCGGCCCCTCCTTCACCTTAAGCACCGCAAAATGTAACACGGCTTCTCTGTCCAGGACAGTGCTGACCTCTGCAATTCTGACGGCGAGGAAGTAATTATCACGATGTTGTTGCAATGTCACATCTGTGGAAAGCCGTTCACCAAAGGTAAGACACCAGGACTTCATACTTGCTCCATTCGTCGTACTATCTAGACTCTAATCCGACCGTCTTCAAGAATCGTCCCATAAACGGCACATATCGTACTGCCGTCGCAGCCAGGCTCGTCCCCGCGTGCGTCCCAGGTCATGTCTTGCATGCAACGCAGCAAAGGTGAAATGCACGTTCCAGATCCCATGCCGGCGCTGTGCCGACAAGGGCCTCGAATGCATCTACGAGACATCCAAGATGACGACTGTCCCTGCGCGGAATAGGGAGGTCTTCTCACCCAATGCCGACGAGGGACAGAGTATCGTCGAAATTCATGAGCCACCTACCACGGAGGCATACGAACAACCCAGACACACTGTAGACTATTATCGGACAACCGAATCTCAGCCGCTGGACCTCGGCGTACAGGACCTCTCCGTGTTTGGACTTTCCAATGCACCTCTTACTATAGAGGACATTCTCACGGACTCACATGTGCATGCCATTTCCCAGCATGGGACATCCACTGATAGCCCTGGGACTTTCGGTCACAATACCAACGTGGTGATTGCGACTGAGCCGGTGACTCTGCCGCACCAGCAGCCGCAACACATATCTCCTGCTGCTTGGATGTGGTCCCCGGTCTCTATTGAGCCACGCATGGGAAACGCCGAACAAGCTCCGTGGTCGACCTGGACCGGCAATATCACGGTTCATTCGACTCTCCTTACGCCTGAACTCAACAAGGCGTTGTCTTACACCACGGGAGAGCTACTGCCATGCCTGCAGCTCATCCGGTCACCGAGCGAGGTCGTCCGGCACAGCACGCGTCTAATCATCCAGGGACTGAGGGCGTATCCCATGATGATGCTACGAAGAGAGACACTCCCCCCATTCATCCACCCACACTGGCACCGTCAGAGCGCACCGTCACTGCCAGAACCTCTCTCCAGTTGTATGAGCATAGCGCACATGTATGCTTTCCGGAGCGAGGAAACCAGGCCTTTTCTCTGGCGGACGATCCAGGCTGAAGATGAGAGGTTTCTCGCACAGGTATGCTGCTCTTAATTACATGTGCCGTGATATTGAGACTAACAGGTCCACAGCGAAAGACCATGTCTACAGAAGACCTCCTGGCCTGTATTCAGGCACAGATGATCTACATGATCATGCGCTTCGTAGACGGCAGCCAGGACCCGCCCGAGCTGAACCAGCAGCTGATCAGGACATACCAGGTCAGGAACCCCCGACAGTCCCCTCCAAAAAAAAAAAAAAAAAAAAAAACCACCCAACAACCCAAACACAAAAAAAAACCACCACNGTTTAACACGCATTTATTTATGAATTACCTGTTTTTTAACTCCTTACATTCCCTTAAAAATATTAAAAAAAAAAAGAAACCAGCCAGCTAACAAACACCAGATGCTATGCAAACGCTTCCGAAACGTCCACAACGGGCGCTTCTGCGAGCTCGACCCGTTCATCCTCCGCCCGACCTGGGAGGAGTGGATCGTCGCCGAGTCGAGGCGGCGGACGGCCTGCGTCTTCTTCCTCATCTGCCGCTGCATATCTATTAGTACGGGGATCGAGGGGTGCGACGCCTTCTACGAGTTTGTGGATCTGCCGCTCGCGTGTCCCAAAACACTTTGGGAGGCCCGCACGCGCGCCGATTGGGAGGCCGAGTACAGCGCGTATGGGGCTACCTATGACTCTGGGATGCATACTATGGGGATGCTGATTGATGCGCACAGTCGGGGGGTGGAGGATGTGGAGAAGGGAAACTTGCTGGATGGGTGGAATGCGAGGACGGATAGGCTTGGGGAGATGTTGAATATTGTTACGAGTATGGTCTGAAATGGTCTGGGCGAGTGGAAAGAACTGCCACTCGCGACGGCAAAGATTGTGCGGCAGCTGAGCAGAATTTGGTCGAAACTTGGTGGTCAGGCGACTGGACAGCCGGATACTGCTATGATTACCGCCCAAGTCTCAGTTGGAATGTTTAATCCGGCGCCTGAGCTTTGGATGTTAGCTGGCCGTGACGTCACAAATTGGCGACTCATAGCTGGCCGACTACGATACTCATTTCATGATTACTCCAGGTTCAGGTCAAACTGATCTGATTGTTAGTCCTCTGACAGTCTATCACTGGTACCTGGATGACTACCTTAGTAAAGGGGCGACGCCGTATATCACGGCAGAACCACTTGGCAGCAAGGAGGACCCCCCGGAGACGCACAGAAACACAGCAAACCTATCGCGGCATCCTGATCAGAGACAAGCCGCCTTAAGGAAGCCAGCTGCTATGGCAGCTTCAGGGTGTTCACCACGGCGCGGGTATCAACCCCCATGAAGGGCGTAATCAAGAGCACCCGTGGGTAACTGCTACGGCGCAATCCAATACCTCGGTCTCGGCATGGACGCAGTGCAGCTCCTGCAAGAACTGCGGAAGAAGTACGGAAGAGCATGGTCCCAAGGCACTGTGCTAGACTCGCTGGATGCTATGCAGGTCTTGGAGGGGACGCCGATTCCCTTCGGCTGGGCGACTGCCTGGGACGGTGGATTACACTGATGTGAAGCTGCGATTGTCGAGACGGGCATTGAATCATGTCATTATTAGGAGTGTCCTCTCTAGGTGAATTTAGGGAGTCTAGGTGGTTTCTTCATGGCAAGATGGTGTCGCGAAAAGGGGTGTCACATGACATGACGACTTTGTTGAAGAATGTACCACAGGACATGTAATCTCGGGAGAGCACGTGCTCGCCAGGGATGACGTCTGGGGTAAGAATGTAGCAGATCAACTTGTCCCATCTGTGTCGAGAGAGGATGGATTTGCTTGTAACAGAACATATACTATACAGGAGGGAGGGATGGGTTAAAACATTGCACATTGTATGTCTTTGTTTCGTGATTAAGTAGCTCGAAACAACTAAGTCTATCCTATATACCTCTGTGGATAAAGAGGAAATGACGACCTTGGCTCAAGCGCTAGGCGCCTGTCGTGACCGGGGAAAGTCCAGGTGGGGGTGCTCGGTGAGGCTGCAGGCGACAGTTAGGGAGCAAGAACAAGAGAGCAAGCAAGAGGCAGCAGCCGCACGCACGGACCATCAAGGCCGCCGAAGAAACATTCCCACACAGACCGCCCGCCAAACCTCCCACCATCTTTCTCGCTGTCAACCCAAGTACCAATCGCCGACATTCCGTCACCTATCATCATATGCAAGCCGCTCGGCATAGCTCCTCGGCTTTCTACTCTCTCATTCCGATATTTCTCTTTTCGAGCATTGCATTCCCCTGGCGGACTACCGATGCCGCTCGGAGCTGAGTCTCTCGCCGCTCAGCTGCCTTCGCGACTTCGCTTTCTACTGTAACTGTATTGGCATTTGGGGGAAGTCCTTGTACGTATACTCCTTTGTCTCATGATGTATCTCGTCGCACGACGCTCTGCGTCACTTGCAGGTTGGCTTCTTGTTCGCGTCGGAAGGGCGAACCTGGAGCCAAAGCTTTGCGAATTCGGAAGGCTTTCTTATCGCGCGTTGGGCATCCGCCCGGCTGTCCCCCAAACCTGCGGCTTCTTACATCATCACCACGTCCGAGTCGCACCGCTAATCAGCACAATCTCCAGATACTAGACACGTCGAGATACCCCGTGCGCCGACGTCTCTTCGGTCGGCATTCCGCTTTTCATTTCCTCTGAAAGACTTTACGCATATCAATAGACGGGCGGGTCTTACTGCTTCCACACGAGGACGGGACGTCCTTTCTTCGATCGCGCATTTTCCCCTGCTTTCAGCATTCGACGCATGCCCTTCACCGGCTGTCACCTGCCATCTTGCATTCACAACCATTGTCTCTGGCGTCTTTGCTGCCACCCCGCTGGCGCAGTGACGTAGTTGCGAGATAAGACCGCAAACATGTTTTGGAGATTTGGCGGCTACGCCAACATCTCCACCATCGATACCATCCTCGATAAGCCCGAATTTACCCTCGAAGACCTTCTGGAAGAAGGCGACCTCATACAGGAGCTCAAGCAGCACAATGCGAAGCTCGTCGAGTACCTGCGGGAGCAGAACGTGCTCGCCAAGCTGCTAGAATACGTTGTTGCCCCCAAGCTAGAGCCGGTTGCTGTGCCCGACGAGGAAAATGACGAGGACAAGGGCAAAGGTCTGGCCTTTGGGGCTTCGCGATCGAGGGCATCCTCACGAGCTACCGATAGCAGTGCGGAAGGAGAGGGGGAGAAGAAGCGCAACCGTTACGCTTTTGTCGCTGCAGAGATCCTGTCGTCCGACAACTGGTCCATCTACGAGGCCGTCATGGAGAGTAAGCATCTCCTTCGCGACTTCTGGCAGTTCTTGAAACGGCCAGCACCCCTCGACCCTCTGCAGGCCAGCTACTTCACCAAAGTCAACGAGTCTCTCTTCGATAAGAAGACGGAGGAAATGGTCGAGCTCCTCAAGTCTCTCGACAACGCCGTCCCCGACATGATCAAGCACGTCGATTCACCTATGATTATGGATCTACTGCTGAAGATTATCAGCCTGGAACGTACCGAGAGTGGTCAAGGCATCGTCGAGTGGCTGTACACGCAAGATGTTATGCCGACATTGCTTTCTTTTCTCGGTCCTGATCACAGCTGGGCAACGCAAACCTCTGCTGGTGACTTTATGAAAGCCATCATCACTGTCTCGGCAAATGCATCTCAAAACGAGCAGACCTGCATTGGGCCTAACGAGCTTACGCGCCAACTGGTTTCGAAGCCCTGTGTCGAGCAGCTGATCCAGTACATGCTGGGTGGAGGAAACCCTCTGACGGTCGGTGTCGGAATCATCATCGAGGTCATCCGGAAGAATAACTCTGACTACGATCCGGACGTGGGTGCAGAGCAGAACGCCACTCCGTCAAGCCGGGATCCCATCTACCTCGGTACCTTACTGCGTCTCTTTGCGGAGCACGTCCCCGACTTTATGAACCTCATAATGAATGCTCCAGCACAGAAGGAGCGCCTTGACTCGACATTTGGCGGAAAGATAGAGCCTCTGGGTTTCGACCGGTTCAAGACCTGCGAGTTGATGGCAGAGCTCTTGCACTGCAGCAACATGGGACTGCTGAATGAAGTCGGGGCCGAGGAGCTGATTACAGCCCGCGACGCAGAGCGACAACGGCTGCGCGCAGAGGGCAGACTTCAGGCCGCCCGTGGCGAGGATGTCCCGTCATCTGCCGAGGATCTCACAATGCGTATTCCACATTCGGCTCCCACTGACGAGGTTCGTAGACTGGAGGTCACGAACATCTCGAGTGACGAAGACGGATTCGAAGAGGTCACACACGCTGCCGAACAAGACACGTCGGACGAGTTCGTGCGGGCCGAGGAGGATATGCCAGATCTGCCGAGCCTTCCCGATGCACCCATTCACCCACCAGGTTCGTCTTTCCTCGATAAGGACGACGAAGACTTTGTCGACGAGCCTTTAAGCTCACCGCGGCTGAATGTACGGGAACTTGAGAAAGACGACAACAAGGGCTTCGAGCATCCTGACCTGGTGGTTCCTCCACTCTCCCCTACCAAGCTCAAACCGGCAGAACTGGCGACCGAGGATACGCATGAGTCCGAAAAGATTGAGGGGGATGCGGCCAACTTGTCGACGAAGGTCGCAGACTCCGGCGCCGAGAAAGCAGAGGACCCCGCGAGTAGTGCACCGTCGGGAACTGAGAACCTCAGCGCTCTGGAACACCACGACGAGTCCAATATTCTGGGTGCCTTGTCCCCTCATCCTGATGACACCCCGGCACCTCTTTTCTCCAAGTCTCCCGAGAAGCGCGAGCCCAAGGCTACAGAAGAGGGATCTCAAGACATCCCTGCGGCCCAAGCGACAGAGGAAACAGGCACCGCTGACCCCAGCCAATCCGAGCAAGGGGAAGCTTCCATTATCGTCGGTCACGCAGCTGAGCCGGAGGCTTCCACAGAAGAGAAACCGGTGGCCCCAGTGGTGGGAGACTACTTAAAGATCCAGTTTGTGGAGTACAAAGTGGTGCCGACCATCCTATCGTTCTTCTTCAAGTACCCGTGGAACAACTTCCTTCACAACGTTGTCTACGACATCGTGCAGCAGGTTTTCAATGGACCCATGGACCGCGGTAACAACCCGACCCTGGCCATCAGCCTGTTCGAATCGGCGGATATAACTGCCCAGATAATCAGGGGCCAGCTGGCCAGCGAAGAGTCCCAGGCCAAGACCAAGACGAGGATGGGCTACATGGGCCATCTGACGCTGATCGCTGAGGAAGTCGTCAAGTTCACCGAACGGCACCCTCCCGAGCTTCTGAGCGACACAGTCCTGGACCGTGTGATGGCTCCGGACTGGATCAATTACGTTGAGGGCGCTCTGGCCGAGACTCGCGAGCGTGATAATGCCATCTTGGGAGGGGTGCGGCCGGAGGTCGCGATGAGCAACCGTGCAGGCGCGTCCAGTCTATCCGCCGGCGGTCTCTCGAGCATCGGTCTGTCCGGCCTCGGCGGCGGGAACTCCCAGGCGGCTTCCAGCGCTCTTGCCGACGCAGGCCTTAACGGAGGCCTGGACCTCGACAGCGGCAGCGCCGGGGTCGGCCAGTTTGCGGTCAGTGCTGGCTTGATGAGCGGTTTTGGGTCCTCCAGCGACGAGGACGACGAGGAGGAGCAAGACAACGAGGAGGACGTTAATAACGAGGTTAGTCATCCTTTACACATGCTCTCGCACAGGTTTTTCCTTGGAAGGAACGCTCCTAGTGGGGTGAACGGAGGGCCGGGCGGAGACTATGACGATATATTTGAGGACATCGAAGAGGTCGACTTTACGCACCACCTGGAGATTGGCGGCGGTCAGGAGGGCGGCCCGGACAGCCCGGAGGACACGCCCATGGAGGAGCCCGAGTACGAGCACCAGAGTGCACGCTCCGAGTCCCCAGATCCCTGTGATGCTTTTGGCGATTCGAGCGACGATAAGGACGCGGCCCGAACCCAAGAGGATAACGACCTGCTTGACGACTGGGTCGAGCAGCACCGTCAAGATGACGATATATGCCGTCAGATCGCCAGAAGTCGTCGGGCATAGGGTCTTCGGCCACGGTACTGGACACTTGTGTTGCCGTTGCGTTTTCCAAGGACCCCGGTGCTTAGGCGTCGATCCATCCTGCTCCTGCTTGGACTGCTGTCTCTTTTGTATGTTGTGCTAGGAAAACACGGTGCGGTTTCATGAGTTCGGAAGTGGAGTCTTGGCCAGGGGCGGCTTTCTGTATTTCGTTACCATTATCCTTCCTAGTTGTGGTGTCTGTTTGTCTGAGGAGGATTCTATTTTCTCTTGACTTGTGTCTCTCCAGCTTGCTGTGTCCTTCTCCTACCCATCGCTACTTACGAGGCTGGCTTGACTCCTGGATCACGTCCCCGAGCGACTACTCCTCCTGGACCGGTATACGATCACCTCTTTGAAGACTAGTCTCCGCATCGGAAGCCGTCCGCCGTCTTTATCTTTTGAAGGGAAACTGCCGCATGACATGGCCCTCTTAGTGATATTTCCTTTTTTGCATCTCTCATATGATGACTATGATGGCTCGCTGACATGCAACACTCACAGTTCCGAGCCTACACTGACCCTTTCAACACATCTAATTCATCCTCCCTAACTCCGCCCTCGATCCCTCCCCCACCTCCGCCGCCGCCACCTCTCAACGTTCCTCCATCTCGCGCGCGTCTCCAGCTCGCCGCCCGGCTAGCAATGCACAAGAACAAGGCCGCCGAGACAGCAGCGGGGGCATCCTCCACCTCCCCTCCGGAAGGAGGCGCAGAAAACGCCGAAGGCCCGACCGGGACCAGCAACGGATCCTCCTCCTCGTCCTCCTCATTCACCATGCTGCAGGCCGCGCCGGAGCTGACGCGCGAGCGAGACATTCCCGACCGCGACCTACGGGATCCCTTCGCGGACGACGAGGAGGACGAGGACGGCAGCGGCAGCGGCAGCGGGAGCGACGACGACGACGGCGGAGACAGCGGCGCGGCTGAGCGCTCTGGGTCTGGCTGGCATAGGGGCAGCTGGTGGCGGGGCGTGGTGCGCAGCGCGAGGGGACGCAGCGGTAGGGGGGGAGGAGGAGGCGAGACGGGGGGGACCGGTCACGCGGCAGCGGCGGCGGCGGCGGCGGAGCGGTTCGGCGACGGGCGCGACGACGATAGCGAGGAGGAGGGTTCGGAGGGGGAGGACGCGGAGGAGGTTATGGATGATGAGGAGTTTGGGGACTTTGCTATGCCGGAGGTGGCGGGTGCGGAGGGGCCTTCTTCTGCCGCTGCGGCGCCGGGGGCCGGGGCCGGGGCGCAGGGTGCGGCGGGGTTGGCGGCTTCGTCTTCTGGGATTGATCCCGCGAGGGAGAAGGAGCTCGTTAAGCCTCTGCCGCTGCACCCTGCTGCGACGGGGAAGAGTAGTGCTAGTCCGTTTGGGAGCCTGTGGCCGTTTTCGAGCCAGGGGTTTGGGATTAGTGCTGCTGCTGGTAGTGCGGGCGGCAAGGAGAAGGAGACGGAGAAAGAGAAGGAGGAGGAACCGGCGGCCAGTAAGAAAGAGGGTGGGGGGCCGGAGATCACGGAGGAGCCGCTCGAGCTGGGGGGCGAGGCGGGCGTGGTGGACGAGGACGGGAAGGTGGTTGAGCGGGCGGTGGAGGCGAAGAGACGGACTAGTATTGAGGATCCGGATGAGGATGAGGGGGAGGAGGTTGTTGTTGGAAGGAGGGGATGAGATGCGTTGGGGGCTTAGAGAGGAGGAGTGGTGGTGGGTGTAATGGGTTGAGAGCTACGAAGTATGGGCTTTTTGTGTCAAATGTTATGGTTGATGACGGCGGCGACGGGTTGAGCCGGGGAGGATGGGACGATGAGAGGAAGGGGAAGTGTGTTGAGATTTGCACATGTGTGTAGCTGTGTACTATAGTTGGTTCCTTTTCTTGCTTGTTGTTGAACATTTTATTATCATTTCAGACATTGCGATGTTTCCTGACCTGGTTGTGCCTGTGTCTACATACAGTGTAGAGAGTATAGGGCTGTGAGTGTGAGACTTGCATCTGCACATGGCGCAACGGTTGTGGGATGCATGTCTTGGGCGCATGCAGTGATCTGTGCAGGGATGCGAAATGGGAGAGGCGTGCGGGACGAGCCGGTGGGATTCGTCTCCCACGTGGGGATGCTGGGTGTCTCTTGTCGTGTAGAAGGATGGATTCTATAACCTTCTCTCTTTACCACCAGAACAGATACTGCTAACAGGGGAGGTAGGATGGGAAAGAGCTTGAAGCAGGGGCTTTGAACATGCTCAACTGAACTGCGGTCAAGATCGATCTGCACCTTCGTGTCTCAGATTGAGAGGCATCGAACGGCATGCATCTTCTTCGCACAGACCATGGAGTCTAGACGTGGCTGCCCACTACCGATGGCGGTTATAGGTCGACATATAGGCACCCTTAGACGAGCGACGCGGCTCTTGAGACGTCGAAGCGGGTTGAGGAGACGTGTTCGATGCCTGCCTCGAACCGGCTAAAGAGGTCGGGTGCAGCAGATAACTTGCAGGAATGCCGTTTGTTTGCTCTTGTTCTTGGCACTTTTATCTTTTCCTTCGTTCTAGTATCGACACGAGCAGAGAGAGCTGTTGGCTGTTTACCTATCTTATTCACTTGACGCGGATTCTTTACTCTTCGTGCGTCTAAGTCACGACATACCTCGTCGAAACGTATCCTATACCCTGGCACTGACCTGTTAGAGGACATGATCCTGTAGCAGGACCTCACAGTTCCAACCAATCCTAGACGGAGCAACACACACACACAAGCCATAAACATGGCTCATACAGACACAGTCCCCAGAGCAGCAGGAGACGGCCAAGATCGGCCGGCCTCGAAGAAAGACGCAGCCCTGACGCAGGAGCCGCCACCGCTGCTCTCCAAGCTCAGCTATGCGGCGCACATATACAGCTTACAGAGCTTCATCAGCCCTTACCTCTGGGTGCGAGACTGGAAGGAGTACTTCTACCCTCCGGAGGGCGGGCCGAACATCATCAAGCGGTACGAGGTGCGTCCATACCTCCCCGTCCGGTAAGCATACCCTCTTCGTCTCGCCGGCCCCTGCCTCTTCGGGGTCCCTTTACACCACACCAGTCCTGTGTCTAACAGCAGGTATTGTCCTGAACAGCATCTTCTTCCCCAAATCCTACGACCAGACCTCGCCCCAGACGCTGCCGACCCTCTTCACCATCCACGGCGGCGGCTTCTGCATCGGCCACAGCCGCGACGACGACGAGTGGAACCGCCGCTTCGCCGACAAGCAGCGCACGCTGGTCGTCGCGCTCAACTACTCCAAATCCCCGCAGCACCCCTTCCCCACGGCCCTGCACGACGTCGAGGCCCTCCTCCTGGCCGCCCTGGCCGACGAGTCCCTCCCCATCGACCGCTCCCACCGCCCCGGGGTCCTCTCCCTCTCCCGCACGGCCATCCTGGGCTTCTCCGCCGGCGGCAACCTCGCCCTGGCCGTCTCCCAGCTCCCCGCCGTGCGCTCCCACGCCCAGACCCCCGCGGCGGCCGTCTCGGTCTACGGCTGCCTGGACCTCTCGGTCCCGCCCGCGGCAAAGCTGGCCAACCGCCCCGTCAAGCCGTCGCTGCCGCCGCCGAGAGGCGGGCGCGACGCGGCCGTCGATCCGCTCGCGGGCTTGGCGCCCACGTTCGACTGGAGCTATATCCCCTACGGCCACGACCTGCGCGATCCGCTCCTCAGTCCCGGCCTGGCGCCGGGGGAGGCGCTGCCGCCGTTTGTGGGGGTCGTGGCGGCGGAGCTGGATATGCTGGCGCACGAGAGCTGGAGGTTGGCGTGTCGGTTGGCGGGGAGGGGGCCGAGGCAGAGGGGGGTGCCTGATAGGTTGTCTAAGGATGAGGGGGAGAGGGTTTGGGGACGGCTGGGGGTGGGGAGGAGGAGGGGCGCGCTGGAGGATATTAATAATGAGAGCTTTGGGTTTGAGGATTCGTGGGAGGGGGGCAGGAGGGGGGTCAAGTGGTTGCTTGTGCCGGATGTGCTGCACGGGTTCGATAATCCGCATATCAGGGGGTTGATGGGCGGGGATGTCATGATTAAGGACGCCGAGATGAAGACGCGGGCGTATGTGGAGGAGATGGGGAACTGGTTGAGGGAGAGGGTCTGGGGGTTGTGAGCAACGCTGTCGCCATGTGGTGGTAGTTTGTGTGTCTTTTGGGGAAGCGAAAGAGGAGTGTCGTAGCCAAGGTACCAGGTGTGAATGTGGCGGAGAACACGTCGACGGTCGCAGGAAAGCCAAACAAACCATAAAGGATGTGGTAGAATTGTTTGTGATTAACAGAGCTATGAAGTGTTCCCGAAATCTAAGCCGATCAGGCGCAACAGGTTGCTCGACTGAGTCGGTGCCGCAAGTGCCGCCAACACTCGTCTCGTCAGATACAAGATATTCGCTTCCATCAAAGAAATCTTAAAAGAAATCTTAAAAGAAATCTTAAAAGAAGTCCTCGACGCGTTCAGACGTAGTCCTTGACATGCTCCGGATTACCATCGGATGTCCTCCGGTATTGCCATAGTCTCGACAATGCAACACTCGGCTGTTTCCTAAGAGCCCTAAACGCCAAAGAGAATAACCAGCGTGGGAAGATGGACAAGGAGATAGTGCCCACTAGACCTGCTACGACGTCCCATATCCCGAGTCCTCTACGAGCAAACACCACTTGCTGTTTCCCTCTAACAATAACCACCAGACCTCCCTCCCCTCAACGGATCATCCATATACCTGTCCGCACGCACGACCTCCTCGCTCTCCGTGGGCCGAGCCCACTTGCTCGCTGCCGAGCCGGCCTCGAGCCGGATGGTGCGGTGCATCCCCATCGGCAGCGGGTCGATCTCGCCCCTGTCGGCCGCGACGTCCGCCTCGCTCTCGCTGGGGTTGACCTTCACCTCGCTGCCGTAGACTTGCGTCGCGTCGAACTTATAGTTTTGCCCTTGGCCGCGGTAGACGATTGTGCTGTTAGAGGAGGAGCGGGTGGATGTGGGGCCGGGAATTGCGGATGGGCCGGCCGGGCGGGACCCGGCCAATGCTCTCGGCACGGATAGGGCTAGGGCCCGGGTTGATGCAAGGGGTTTGAGTCTGATCATGGATTGCATTGTGGTCATTATCTGCCGCTTGAATTGTCTCTGTTGCTGGTCGCTGGTTGAGCGGTGGCTTGAATCTCTTATAAGTGACGGGGGAGTTGCTGACTGTTGTCGAGTGGTATGATACTAAGTGATCGTCACTGATATCAATCACCTGACGGAGGGACACCGTTATTGCATTCTTGATATGCATTGCGTAGCCACCCGATCACTGGTCGATTCGGGGCATCATAGAATTGACGCCAAGAATTCCATGGGCATTATGGACAGCCGGAGAAATTAGTACAGCCAGCGCCATACGACCAACACCTTGGCCAGTCAGGATGGACTTGATCTCTGACTGGCAAGCAACTATACACCGCCAACAGTCTATACTCACGTTGATGAACCTTTTAACATAGCGCTTATCACAGTCGACTTATAGAACTGCTGCTAGTCTGCAACCTCAAGCAATAGGATTCAACGAACACCACCGCAGACTGACCTCACTGAGTTCAGACTCGACCAGATCCGAGTCACAATAGGCTCTCCATTAGTACAGAGATCCCCTCGCTGGCATCTCTCACACCTGCAAAGAAAAAAAAGAAACAAATAAAAGATAGACCTTCAGAGAAGGCATCCCGAGCCTCGGATACGGGGAGTCGAACCCCGGGCTGATGAGTGAGAGTCATCGATGTTACCGCTACACCATACCCGATGAGATCCAATCTTATGTCTCTCGGTGTCGTTAACGGGCGCTATGGTGCAGGACGTGACTCGCGGTGAGGGCTAGGGCATGGGCGTGGTGGAGTGCGGTGAGGTGGAGATAGATGTCAACTGCGGCGCCAAGGATAGCACTTACACGCGTAGGGGACGAAGAGAAAAGAAGAGGCTTTGCTAAACTTGCAGATTCTATGCACGTCGAGACATATCGATGACCGTCGATAAAAAGACCAAAAAGGACCAAAAAGGAACATGATTGGCAGGCTTATGCAGGGCTCGAACCTGCGACTCGGGAAGAATTGGTGTATGGTCAAAATCCCACGTGCTAACCACTACACTAATAAGCCAATGCAAGCTCGGACCCAGGTGCTGCTATTGTCGTCTGTCAACGAGTCTGGGAGTGTCGACGACATCACAGTCCACCCTCCAAGCTCTGCAAAACAGGTTCATGTGAGATCTGAGGAGACTGATTTGACGGTCTAAGTCTAGAAGGGTTGATCGCGCGTATGACAAGCACCGTGCGAAACCAAACCAGACCAGACCAAGCCCGACAGCAGTTGTGTCCGTCCGGCCTCCCGACTCCGCACCTGCACGATGGCCGCCTGCATGCACGGCCGTTCCAGGTGCTGCGCGTTCCCGCTTTTTGCGCCGGCCATTTCTCTGTCGCCTTGTTCGATCTAGGGCTGCTGTCTTGGCAAACCCTCTTTTGCTTTCGGCTTACTGGCTGCTGCAGGTCTGTCTGTCCGGTGGTGCTCTCCTTTCGGTTGACAGCCGTGTTTCCCCAGCGTTACGGCCCTAGCCTTGCTCCTGGCTCGCTACTACCTTCTATGGGTGTGAGGGCGGTACAAATAAGTGGTACGGTTGACCGCGACGGGAAGCGGATCTGCACATCGCCGTCGACGTCCACGGAGGGCCGGGAAGGGCTGGATTCTATTCACCCCGTTGCCCGGATCCCGTAGCCGGTGGTGGGAGGACTTAGTCGGAAGGATCTGAGTGGTCGATATCGACTCATCAACGCTCCGTTTTGCTTTCGCAGCCCACCTGTCCACTACATCCGTCGGCCGGCCGCATATGCTCATTTTTCTTTCCAATGGCCTGGGCGAGGTGATGTGTACACTTAGTCCGTCGCTCAGTGTGGTCGCGGATGTCTATCACCCACCCGGTACGGAGGGTGGCAGGAAAGAAGCCCGATCCCATGGCAAGGCGCGCAAGGGATGCGCAGATCCGGGTCCAGCCGTGGAGTTTCTGGACGCCACGTGTTTCAGAGTATCCGGTACGGTGGCTGGCTGGCTAGGGGCAACGGTAGCCGAGCTCAGCTGTGGCGGCATGTCTTACTTTGAGACGCATAGCTGGCGTGCAAACATGCGGGGTGCGTGCGTTTGCGCCTCTTGAGATGTTTGTCCTGGCTGGGTGGCTTAGTTCGGACGCAGGATGACATGACTTGGCGCAGCGAATACTCAAAAAGTGGTTGTTTGAAAGTATATTTTTCTCCTTTAGCTATTCTGAGCTATGGGAATGGAGCCCATCCTCAATCGCCGATCTCCTCGTCACTCTGGCCAGAGGAAGGTGCGACCTTTAACAGCCACCCATCCTCTGTCAGAGCCGGAGGCCATGGTATAATGACCATAGCAAACTACTGCCCCCTCACGCCAGCCCCAGGAGGGACTCTAACTAGCACAGCCGCAGCAAGGCTGCAGCACACCCTTCTCCCTTTCCTTCTATCTCCTCCAGACCATACCAGACGCCTTCTATCAGCCCCTCATCACCGTACACGTAACAGTCCCGAACCCATCCTATATGCCGTGCGCCGTGGTACATGCCACCCCAGATCTAATTTTGGACCCGGTGATAGCACAACGCCGCATAGCTCGCTTGTCCCGCTTCCTCGTAGTCCAGGTAGGGTTTGAAACAGTCCCAAGGAAAACTTGCGTACAAAGGGAAAGTCTGAACTTTTGTTCCTCGTGTGGGAATATCTACATACATGAGCGCCGGACTGCATACAGTCCCGGCAGCCGCGCATAGGGTCTATGTATTGAACATGGGGAAAGCGACATTAGTCGTGACACATCTCTCTCGCTGAACGTAGGAAACAGCGGGTTGAGATATCGCCCACAGCGTGTTCGCCGTGTTGGGCTGAAAGTAGTAGAGAATAAATAATAAAGAAGAAACATTGTAAAGGAGTGATGTAAGTTAACTGGGTATCTCGAAAAGCAGGTAAACACCTGCCAACGAAAAGAAAAGAAAAATGCCTTTGGAAGAAATGACGCTGGAAGACCAGCTCTAAACGGTGTCGTAAATAGTCGTAAAACTTCGTGACGCTCCAGAACGGCAAGAAGGACGCAAGAAAAAAAGGATCCGCAACCAGGTGTTATTTCCGTAGGCCGACCTTTCCAGCTAGGTTCTTGATCCATGCGGAGACGTGCTTCCGGTCGTCAATGGGCGAGACATCGCGTATCATCACGGCGTCTCGGTGCATCGGGCCGACGATGTCGACGTCGCCCCGCTCCGGGAACTTGCCCTCGATCATCTTGGGGATGATTGCGGGCTGCACATCTGCCTGTCGCCCTCGCCGTAGCAGCTCTGCCGAGTCGGCTACGCTGCTGCCCTGCTTGATGATCTGATCGATGAGCCTGTCCTCGATTGTGCGCCACTCCCGCTCAATCTCGACCCATTTAGCTTGGGTGAGGGTGTAGGTGTTGGACGTCATGCCGTAGTGCTCGCCGGTCCGGCACAGGTGCTTCGTGTAGTTCACCTTGGCCAGGTCCCAGTCGGCACGAAGAGTCGTTAGGGACTCCAGGTCGGCCGTTGTGGGTTCGTAAGGGCGTGGCACAATTGTGAAGTTGGCATGGCCCAGACGGTCCGACCATTCATCGTGCTCGATCATGTTGGGCATCGGTGAGGGAAGCTCGCTGATGGGTGAGGTTGGCGACACGATGCCAGGCGCAGGGCGAAAGGAGGACACGGAAGGCTTGCTGCTCAAGGGCGGTGTCGTGTATGCAGCAGGAGCTGTTTCCTGTAGGGTCAGAGATGACATGGCAGCAACGGTGGGCGATTGTAACGGTGATGGTTGAAGTGATGGCGGAGCCGAGAACGCCGGGTTCTCGATCAGGAGAGGGGGAAGCAGTGGTGTAGCGGCCAGGGCTCTCTCGCGTTCCAGACTCCTCCGAACATCGGCCTCCGCTACATCAAGAGCCTCTGCCGGAGCAACATTCTCGGCGCTCTCGTAGATTGAAAGTGCTGGAGTAGGTGGAAGCGGCGGTTCGTTGGACCGTTCCGCAATATAACGTCCCGGAGCGGAGATGGACGACGACCTGCTAGACGCCGCCCGCGATGCCGCTCTTGATAAGTTGAAGCCCTGATCCAAAGAAGGTTCAGAGGCTGGGGAGAAGGTGAAGTTGTTGCGTTTACTGTTCGACCTCCACCGAGACACATGACCAGAAATCTTGGAGCTAACGCGTCGGCTCAAGCCCGCAAAAGGCGACTCGTCGCCGGGTCGCCGCTTCTTTGCGTGCTCATCGATGCTGAAATCGCTGTCGCTCATGAATCCCAGGTCGTAATAGTCCAGGTCCGTGCCCAGGAATGTGAAGTTGTTACCCAGAGTGGGCTCGGTTTCATGGTGCATGCAGGGTTCGTCACACAAACAGTCATAGAGGCCGCGGTGGTCATCGGCAAAACTTGCTATGTGCTCGTCTTCCCTTAGCGGGTCCTCTTGCACGTCTGGTAGAAGTGACTTGCCGCCTTTGATGCTGTTGCTGGTTTGCGTGGGCGACGTCGGGCTCTCGGTATATGACGAGGACAACTGCTCGATAGACGACGTTGATCCCGAGTACCGTGAAAGACTGCGAGAGAAGGTTGGGGTCACAGGTGAGCGCGACCCGATGTCGGATGATGACGATGAGGAATGATGGGTATAGTAAATGAAAGTCTGGTCGGCGTCAGCCGCGCCTTGTTGAACCAGATTTTCGTGTTTCTTTCGCTGTTCCACGAGCTCCGGGAGTAGTAGTGGTTTGAGTTTGGACGCCATCGTGGTCATGTCGATCTATGTAGATCAACATGCACAGCACGAATGTGGGCCACGATAAGCTTTATTCGAGCTTTTGCGAATTGATGGGGGGCAGGAGTATGTTTGCATGCACATAATCTCTCGTGTCAACAAAAGTGTGTGGTTTTGAGTTTCGAAGGCTGCACCACCGGCACTGTCTCAAAGGGCCGTGCCGTCTGATCTGAAGGTTGTCTCTCCTTGCGATGGGGAAGATGACGCAGCTCGGCAGATGGCGGGGCTGATACAAGGTGAAATGGAGTCGTGAATGCTTGGAATTGTCTTCTTTTAAGAAGACGACAATGCAATATAGCAGCTTAGCTGATCGTGAGACTGAGGTTGGCGGGGTGGCTCTGGGTAATCCTTGCCGGTAACTGACAACGATCAAAGAACCTAATATAAATAGGCCAACATTCCAGAAGGCTGCGGGACGGGGTCTCAGAGTTTATCTCTGTGATGCAGTTCCCTGGGTGTCGTGATGCTTCTTATAAGACAGACAAGATATGAACCCTTGTTGCCTTCCCCGGACGTGTTGTACCTGCAGGCGGAGAGCTGTGTGAGAGGCGGTGGCACGGGTCGGTGCAAGTCTGGAAGAGAAAAATGTCTTGATGTGATGCGCGCCTTGCAGTCCTCCGCACTATCGTCGCTTGGGCACAACGGCGTCACGAAAACCAGTCCCCGGGGTTGCGACAACGTGGTGGTCACACTGGACTGGCACCACGTGTAATCGGGCACTGGGACTCAAGCTTGCTGTTGGGCGTGGGGTAACAACAAACGGATTGGGTGATCTGAAAGGGTTTGTACAGCTCAGATAAACTTGTCGGGTCGCGTGGTCGTGTGGCCTGCGAGCTGTCCCCAGATTCTTGCTTCCTGCGCCAATCAAGATATCCCAGGTTCTTCCTATTGCGACACCGGTTTCGTAACTCTAAAGATATCTCCCAATTCTAGGGTCTTTCCCTGCGTGAATTTGCTCGGCTTTGTCGAGGCGGAAGGCTGCTTAAACCAACTGCGAAAGCTGTCGGCAGCAACAAGGTACAGCACGAGGTACCGCAACTGTGACTCTGTTTAGCCCAGTTTATCGAGCTGATAACTGGTCACTGCAGCCCGACCACGTGAGGTGAAAAGACAGCAAAGGCGTTGGTAGTCGGATGAGAAGCATACAGCGGCAGCTTCCCACTGGCGTCGTCTTCAATATATTGGCTCGACTGCGTGCTGTGGTGTTGTGTGTTTCCTCTGGGTTGGACAAGAGGGCGACGTATGGCTGGCGTTCGCTCTTTGAGGGCCCAGTCGTCTTTTTGAGGGAGGGTGGGAGAGGTAGGGTGCCGGCTGGGGCTTGCTAGAGCCCTGCCAGGCCCGTCTTGTCTCTTGCTGGGGGGCGCTGGAGGCGCTGGCGCAGAACCGGGTGTTGGCCGGGCGTGGGTCTGGCCGTTGCTCCAGGGTTCTGAGGGTCCGCGCATGGGTGGATACCTACAGTGCCCAGCCGCGGCGCACAGTACCACACCTGATTGGAGGAAAGGCTTTAGTCGAGACTGGAACCACACCAGGCTAACCATGGCAAAGTCTCGCCGTACCATTTGCTGTGCTAACAACAAGCGGGACAGTTTTGGGAAAGCTCCGGTTCCAGGTCTGGGGTGCTCTTGTCTTTCCACCTCTTGACAAGTGCTTGACAAGCCCTGACAAAAGTGACATTGCAATGATTGACGGGATGTCAATACGCACACAGTACAGCATGTACCGTGACACACATGGCGGCATACTGTGGTATCAACTTCCACCTCCGACCTCCTCGACTTTCCCTCCGTGATGCCGTAAGGACATCACATCAAATCCACTCTGCTACATAGTAGTACTGGAGTAAACTGAACAGCACAGCGCAAGCAATGGCAAGGGAGACGAGTCATTGTTTCAATTCGCCTGTCAAACATGTTCCTACTGTCCGAGAGCCAGGTGTGACTTCAAAGTCATGATGCGTCGCTCCAACTCGTGAGGATCTTGCCGTTCTTGCCATTGTCTACTACACGTACGAATCTTGCATCGCTGCAGATGGACCTGTTAATACATTTCATCTACTCCTCTTCATTATCATCATATGTCTTCCGCTGACTAGTTGGTCGTGCCGAGCTCGCCAACCTCATTACTGTGCAGTCATAATATGGACAACACCATGCAACCTCGTGTTGTCAGGTTACCTCGCTTGCCGACATGTAATCCAGCTGCTTGTCAGCCCGTCCACGAGGAGAGCAAACGCATCTCATGAAAGTTGCGCAACATATTAAGTCGATTGTGTTCATTATTGTTGCGGCCAATTGCTCCTCCTTCCCTCCTCTCGCCCTCGGCTACATAGTCAGACATAGTGTGGAGAGCACCGAAAAAGGAAGCCCAAGAAAAGCACCTTAGCAGCAGTTCTACTTCGCAGTACGCAGCAGCCACTGACGCAAGGCCTTCGATGCCTTCGTGCTGCCCCACAGATGTTTCTAGCATGTTGCAAGCGAAAAGAAAAACCCAGTAGCAAGTGTCAAAGTGAGCCGCGACAGTAACAGAAACGCCCACATTTCATACATTCAACTGACTCTCAATTTCGTGCGCTTTCAATGCTCTATTTATGTCTCCATTCTCAGCCATCACACATACCTTAATCATTGGGTTAATATGCTGTCTACCAAGATGGCAGACTGACTGAGATCTGGGAGGCGCAGTGCGCAAGAGGTGTTCGGTGGGTCTCGGTGAGATGGGACTTGCAAGGAAGGTGAAAATCTTTTCCATCCCCACTTCTATCTTTTGTGCCTTGCAGCGAAGGAAGGAACGGCCCCATCTTTCCTCCTGTTAGGGCCTCGTGGTTGGCCTATTGCACCCACGGAATGACAAGCGCGAACATCCGGAGCCAGCCCAGTGGTTCTTTTCGATCTCTGGGTCCTCCTCCTTTTCGCAAAGGGAAAAGCGCAAGTCCAACTCAATGTCGTCACTGCCATCCATTGACTGTAACCAAAATGCCGTCTGGGCTTCGACACTTGCTCTGGGACCAAGTCGAGCACGACATAGCCGGATTTGGGACACCGTACAATCGCTGGAATTTCCGTTCCTCCCGCACTTGCACAGCATATTGTGCATCGCTTCTCGAGTCGCTTGTCAAGACGGTTGATTCGCTGCTGAGTGCGCTCCAATCAGAGCGGGGAAAAGTTCCTCTGCTGTGTGTGCTGAAGGCATGCCAGCGAGCATCAAGAGATCGATTGCACATTCTTTCTTCCCGTACGGCCCGTGTGCCGTTCTACGAGACATTTACATTCCCGGGTAGCCCAATGCCTCATATTTTACGGTTAAGTGCACAATATAGATGACCCCGTTCATCGACTTTCTGGCATCCGGGGAAACGGCTGTCGCTCGACACTCGAACCCAGGTTATCGTCCGCACCCTGCTTCCCTTTTGGCAAGAGGTTGGACAGCTGTCACTTCCCGAGTTGGACCACATCGAGCCGTTCCGGTTGAACTGCCAATCTATTTGCCCTCTCCGGACCCAATGAGGACGGTCCTGGTTAATATCTAACGTCAGATTATAGGTTCTGTTCCAGGGACTACTGCGTTACGCTCCCACTACAACCAGCTCGGATTAGGGTCCGAGATCTCTTTAGCCCAATGTTTTCTTTGTTGTTGCCCCGACGCTATCGAATCGTGAGGGGTTCGAAGCAACCTGTACACTAATCAGGGATGGCTTGCTGATTAGCAGTACACCGTACGAACACTCCTCCCAAGGTCGAAGTGATGTGCCACACAATATCTGGCGACCTTACTGGCCTTGTGCTCGCTCACATATCTGCCGTTCTTCGGTTATCTCTACGCACCTTTATCAGCACTCTACATTCGGCAATCGAGACGCGGGGATGGTGTCGCACGACGGCCTTGTCGCACTGCTGGCCGCCGTGTCGTCTCGTCTAAACCTTCTGTCTTAGCATGGCACCCTGAGTGCTGGAAGGTCATCGTTGGGCGGAAGGAATCTGGTACTACCGCTATCGGCATCTTGTGTACTGTGTAGGCCCGCAGCTAGGGGAGGTGGACCGAGTTCTTTACCCCGGTTATGACCACAACATTGCCTGAAAGCAGTGTGTTGATCTCCCACTGTGCTCTTGAGCAGGAGTACCTCGATGGGTTGGCCCAGCGTCGACCTGGGCAATCTTCTTCAATTTGAGGTTGTTACTATACAGACGGGGCACCTGCCTTGGCCCTTGCACTCCAACGGTGCCGGCACCAGAACACTTACGACTGTCTTACGGCCATATGGCTTACTTACGGCGCAGCTCTGCATAGCAGTGGGCATACTCAACCGCTCTTCCCCTCAATTAATATCAGCCAGCGAGCGAGCTGCTTTCTCAGCGCGCAGCCGAGATCGGCTACCTCATAAACAATAGACAGTGCTGGCGTTGACACTACTAATCTTTGGACGTGACTAGTGAGTGGTTGCCATCCATGAAGGATTGGTCTCTCGTCAATGGTTTCGCTAGAACAGCATATGCTCCATGGCAGCCTAGCCAGCTTAGACAATTTGGTTAGAGCAGCTTACACACATCGCCCACATGCTACCCACCATTTCCACTCATGTTCAGTATCAGGACACATGGCAATGAGCAGGCTCGCCTTGACGAATGACAGGTTTGAGGTCGCAACCCAGAAGTGGACCGCCATGTGGTGAGGGTGTCAAACCGTCAGGGCCGTCTGCCGCACTGGAGCCCTACTGAAGGGCCGCATCGCCAACAAACTTTGCGTTCCTTGCATTAGTCGCGCACTGATGGAGGGTGGCGACCGCCGGCGATTCGAGGTCGCAATCCAGACTTTCTTGGAACTTGCATGTCCGGTGCGGTAGGGCACTCTCGGGGAAGACTCCCTCAACCACTTGCGCCGTGCAGCAAACTCAACGTGTGCCTCGCGTTACATTACCGCAGAATCCGACGTGCTCGGCTGCTGTGTCCGGCGGTAGGGGTGTGTGTCGCTAAGACTGCCGCTTGCGAAAGTGCCAAGCCGCCTTTATCGATTCTCGATTTATCGCTATCGATTGCGGTATCTCGGTAGCCTGTGTCGTGACAAACGGCGGGGCTGCCCGCTGACAGACAGACGGGAGCCGTGGGCGGCGGCCGAACCGGTCGCACGTGTCAATCAATGGTCTATCCAGAAAACCCCGCCGACGGAGAGCTAGAGCTGGCCCAAGCAGGCAGATACGACACTGCCAAAACTCCGCAGGTCGAGAACGTCACCACAGCGGAGCACATGCTACTTACTGCCTACACTCTGGTACAGTGCACGGTACTATGAAAACTCTGCAAAACAAAAATTCTCGCTATGGACAGCTGACAGTCTACACAGTACAACACTACTGCAGCATCGTAGTATCGGTCTGCATTTAATACAGAATTTTGATGAAATACTCCGGTCCACGGGCGTGCTGTTGGTGACTGAGATGGGTTCTTCGCTCAGTTCCATCATGGTCGGAACTCGCCGAGTTGCTCCGCTGGAGTTTGTTGGCTAAATGTCCTCAACCCTCGCTTGAGAGAGTTGTTCAGTCACAGGACATACAGGGCTCTCTAGTTCTTCGGACGGAAGACTTGCTCATCGTCGTTACCGATGCCGCAATGTCGGGGTTGCATGCTCGACATCACGATGAACTAGCGGTCCACCAATTCTCGGCGATCAGTCACTCTGACGCGACTATTCCTTCACGTATTGCCGATGTGCGCCATCACTCTTTGCGACTTGTTGCATCACAAATCGAGCTTCGAGCCCTCGACCCGAGCCGAGTCCAAAAAGGGGCTTATTCCTCAGACAAGACCACAGGACGTCGATCTGTAGACAGGCGACGCCGCAAGGTGACCTGACGCGCATGTTTATTGCTTACTCTGCATTGTCGAACTTCCTCGGCAGTTGAGACTAACGTTGCGTTGCGTCTCTGAGTGGCGCATTGCTCGTATCTTAACGGTGCTCGACACGCGTCTCGTTCGAGTGCCTCTGCTCTAACCACTGCAGTACAGATGTCTGCTTGGCTTCCTGGTGGCCCCGGGCCCCCATGGATGTTGGGGCGTTGGGGAAGCCGGCTCTCTGAGGCTATGTCGATGTTCTTCATGCGGCTCTTCGCAGTATCACATTTCACAAAACTCTAAATGAGCCACAGTATTCGTAGTCGAGGGCTTAGTCCAGCGTCTTTCTCCTGCGTAAACGATCCTGACGAAGCCGCTCTACCGCTGTAGGAACACTTCTCCAGTGCGCCAGCAGTGCTGTCGTTGTGAGTGCAGCGCTCTGGATCACAGTCCTGCCCATCCGCACGCACAAGACCTTGTCACCATAGTGACGTCACCCTCCCATCATTACCACCTTGCCAACAATCCCCTCCCCTTACCAATATCCCGTCATGACACACCCTCCCAGAGCGACGAACCAAGCGGATTCCTTTCCCCCCCAACAGCGCGCCGGACCTGCATATGTCGCGAGGTTACTTTTTTTGCGGTGTGAGACAAGAGCCGAACCGCTGAAGCCTTACGGCTGGCTGGCTTGGCCTGTCCTGGTCGTCACCCTTCCCAATCGGGAAATGAGTCCGTGCCACACCATCTTTTTCCCATTTTTCATTTTTCGAGAGAGTCAGGAGAGTTCAAGCCACACACGCGCAACGCGCGTGAAGGATTCCGATTTTTTCCAAGTTCTCTCTCTTCGCTGTGGCGCGTCATCGGTTGTTGGACTAGGGTGTGTGGTGGTGTGGCAAATGCTCATTCGTCGTGCCAAGGCGAGTCGGCTATTGGCTCGATGTCCACCACCACATGAGCACGAACGCCAGGAGCGGTTGAGCTTCTTGCGGGACTTTGGATCTGTCTGGCATTTCTTGACGGAGAAGAAGGAGGAATACGTATTGCACATGGGTTGAAGGGTGCTGCTCACGGGGCATGACATGCAGACCCCACGGGGGGAGATAACGGTACCTGCATGGACGGTTGTCGTTTTTTGTTGAACGAGGGTGGTGTAGGGCGCCAGCGATGTTGGGCTGCGGAGTGAGTGGTGCAGACATTCAATGAATCTGGGGACTGGACTCTCCTCGCGGATCTTGAGAGACGGCCACGAGGGTCGCGTTACGAAGTGTTGGTAGAGTTCAATGCGTGTGACTGCTCTGCTCCGAACTCAACCGAGTTTAGAGGTTCGAGAACACCGGGGGTAGGGGAGGAGAAGGCGGTGAAGTACTTATTGCGTCTTGTGGTGTATTGTGACTCGACAAGTGGAGGAAGGCAACGTACAGGTACACGTGCAGGTACACGTACGTGTCTCCTCGAGAAAGGATCTCCGGCTTTGATGGATGTTGCGATGCTGAGAGCCGTGTTCTTTTGTGTTCCCAGGATGGCAAGAGAGTCGGGAAGCGCTCCAGATCGAATGGCGATGTAAATCTGCCTTAGAATGCATCGAACGTCGAGAAGAGTACTGTGTCAGGCCTATGATGACCTCAATGATGTTCATGGAGAGAGAGCTACGCGTGTCATCAAGGACATGTGCTTCACGCGATCCTACGTGATTATGTGCGGTGATCAAGAGCGCAAACTGGTTCTGGCTCTAAAGTTGCTATATGCATAGCCTTGGGCTTCATCGTTCTTTACAGTAAAGGGGCATTTATTTTACGCATGCTACCTTCCAAATAATAATAATAACAAAACTAATCCCGCGCGCAACATGCTCTTCCTACAATCCGTATGCGCACAGTAAACTATCTCAAGAATATCATCTATGCCAACCCCTTAAACCTCCTGTTAAACTCCTCCGCCGCAACGGCAACCATCTTGTACAGGAACGCCCTCCCGCTCTCCTCGCCAACAGGAATGAACGGGCCGTTTGTACCGCCCCTCAGCGTCAGACTCAGCCCCGTCCGCTCCTTCGCGATGGTCTGTATATCCTTGAGCGGCACGTCCCACTCCGTCGTCAACTTCCTGCTCCTGATCAGCAGGATGCGCGTGTACGTCACCATGACGACCATGTCCTCGCGCGGCAGCTCCAGGTGCGCGATGTACTGCTCGTCAAAGTACCGCCCGTTGTCGACCTGCTTGAGCCAGAACTGGCCCAGCGCCTCGCGCTGCGAGTAGGGGCGCACGATGCCGTCGCCGGCGATGTAGCGCGTCAGCCGCACGCGGTCGAGCTCGCTGCCGTCGAAGACGGTCGTCGTGTTGCGGATGCCCTCGGACACGTTGGAGGCGAGGTCCAGCACGCCGATGGCGGGCTTGGTGGCGAGCCCTAGCATGCCTTTGCCGACGCCTTTGAAGAAGCCGAGCGCGCCCTCTTGCTCGGCGCCCTCGAGGGGTTTGCGGGCCAGGCCGCCGACGCCCGAGGCGACCGAGGTGAAGAGCGAGTTGGCGCCGGCGGTGACGCCGTACAGCGCGTGCTTGGGCCGGTTGCGGGCGCGGGTGATGCGGCGGCGGTCTTGGAACTGCTTGTCGAGTGTTGCGGCCGCGAGGCCCTTGGAAAGAGAGCCGGTGAACTTGGAGAAGGAGTCGGAGAAGCCATACACGGATTTCTTGAAGAGTGAACCTGCTCCCCGAGCGAGTCCGAGACCGAAGTCTTCGGGCCTCTCGGAGATTATGCCTTGGTACGGCTCGTAGAAGACGTCTGTCAGGCCAGAGCTAATGTTGTTGAACAGGCCGACTGGATTTCCGAGGAAGTCGGCACTGCCCAGGATCTTGTGCACTTGGTAAAGCACCTCCTGGCTGTAATGGTTCGAAATATTCTGGATCAGGACGGGGGTCGAAACGCGGGCATTCTCCAGTATCAACGCATTGAGCCGCACTGGGGCATCGTTGACGTTGCCAATTGCCATGGTGATCACGTTCAAGAAGAACATGATTGGGTTCCTTGAAGAAGTTTTGTCCTCGACGTTGACCCTCTCCGTGCGGACGAATGACAGATCGAGTTGCATCGGCTGGATGTTCAGCAACTCGAAGTATATATCCTGTCCGGAGTTTTGTTGCTTCGGCTCCGGAATATCGAGGCTCTCGTCACATAACGTCCCTCCTTCTTCTGACCCGGCCCAGGTCGCGCCTGGAACCTTTGAGAAATCGAGAACGGCATAAACAAAATCCTCGTCAAGATCGAGCGTCATCTGCTGGAGAAGGACCGTGGCGTACTTGATGTACTGAACACCGTAAGAGTCGTCCTTGACCCTGGTCACCATGGCGTGTAGTGACGGATGTGCATCGATCTCTTGCGCTTTCTTGGGAACCACACTAGGGTACAAAATCATGGGGAAGATGCCACCGTAGAGTTGGTTGTCGATCTGGATCCACTTCACGGCCAAGCTAACAGTTTGATACAGCGGCGACTCGCTGTACTTGAACACAACATCTCTGAAGGTGATGTATGCGAGCTCCTTCAGTTGCGAGTTGATGAGCGAGATCCCGATGCCGGCAAGTTTCAACTGCGCCTGGAACGTCAGGCCAGTATCTAGCTGTTTTGCTTCGAAAGCATTCTGACTGGTCGACGACCCGGTATTGGACTTCTGCTTGTACAAGCTCTTGGACTTGTTGAAGTTAGACAGAATCAGAGTTTGTGTCGGTCCGTCAGCCGTAACGTTGATGTCGATGGTCTTTGTCTGTCCGGAGGGAGCTACGAATCGCATAGGCACCAGATTTCCGATCTCAGCAAGCTTGACGTATCTCTCCTTGCCGAAAGCGCTGATGCAAATCTCGCGGTTCTTCGCGGCAGGGAAGTCCCACGCGTACGGCATGATGCTTCTGGGAGGTAGACGGTACCGTATGGGTCTCCAACCAGAGCGATCTTCAACACCTTCGTCATCGACGTTGGGATTTGCCTGGTAGAAAGTGAACTCCGTGTCACTCTCGTTGCGCATCGAGAAAGGCCAGTTCTTCGTCTCCATACTCAGATGTAAGAAGATCGTCGCATCCTCCATCAGCACCTCGACTCGTATAAGCCTCTGCCGCTGCCCTGCTTTAGCAATCTTGATATGAGTCGTGCCTATGTCTGATATGTTGAACGGCGAGGTCCATTGGTTATTAACCCCTGGATAGCAGAGACAAATCTGTTTGACCGGGCTGCGCTGGAGGAAGTGTAGCGGCTGGAGGGCTCCGCTCTTGAGCGTCAGCAACCGAGAGGAGCTAGGCTCCCGGATGTTGACTTCCTCTCCCATCTTGTTCTGAATGACGAACCGCGGCGCGAGTGTCACCACTTTGGTCATCTTGTATTTGCCCTCGCCTTCCTCCACTTTGATGCCAAGATGGATCTCGGCATTGCGGCTTGTGGACTGTAGCACCACTTCGGTTGCGCTACCAACCGCATCGAAACTCTGCGGTTTACTCCATTCAGAATCGCCAACTTTGAGTTGGGAACGGTTGCTGTGATCGTCGCTCCTATACGAGAACATAAGCGGCTTTGCCTTGGGCTTTCCACCATCGCCAGTGTCCACGAGAGGTTGACCTGCGGTGGCTTTTGCGTGCTGCATGAACCCCTTGGACCGGATGCTGAGGTCAAGACCGGTCTTGTTGAGGAGAATATAAGGACTATAGATGGTCACTTTGAACGCGCCTCCACTATCCGGAATCCGGTAGTAGTGCATCTTGAGATTCAAAGTCAACCCTTCGCTGTCTTTGCAGACCAAATGATGCTCTTTCCTGAAATCCTCTGAGTTGCCAGGGTTAATGATAGCGAACTCGCTGGCCTTGAACAGAGTATCCTGCATGTCAACGCTGAGGAGTAGAAGGTGCGACAGCTCCACAAGATGTACGGGGCTGACTCCTCCCTTCCTGAGGAAGTTCGTCCAGTCCTTCTTGGTGTTCTTGTCGTAGATGCCGTACTTAAAGTCATATGGTAGAAGGTTCTCGAGCGTGACAGGTGCTGAGAGCTTGAGACGCATGTATGGATATTTCCTGTGGATTATTAGCCTTGAAGTTTACAGTTGAAGAGAGCAAGGAAATAACTTACGTCGCCAGAGGATGAGTTCGGTCAACGTTGGCATTGAGTTGGAAGTAGAACGGCTCTCCGTTCTCCCCTTTACAGACCATTGTACGGGTCGGCCGTTTGAGCAGATCCCGCCACCACAGCGTTTCACTGCTCCATCCATAGCCAAAGCCAGAGTCTGGCCTGACAAGAAGGCTCTTGAAATAGGCAGCGCCAACAGGTGCCGGTCGACTTTCGCCAGGAGCAATCTTCTCAATCTTCAGGAGATGACCTTCTTGCGCATCATAGACGCCAAGTTCGATGGGTATCTGGGTGGCGTTCTCAACGAGAAGAGGGCTCCGCAGTGTGATATACTTCACGTTATCATCTCCGAGCTTGACCTCGACGAGCAGCCGATGCTGCACGTTGTCCGCCCTGGGCTTGAGTTCGTAGAGAAATTCGCCCTCGCGGCTGAGACGGATGTTCTTCAAAGGGTCAAATCCGCTACCCTCCAGCCGAACACTGACATTACCGGCGGCGGCACTTTCCGACAACAGATTCTCCCGCATCTTTTCCCAGTTTTCGAAGCTCCATGGCGCCTCCTGACCGTCCTCTAGCGATAGAGTGTTCTCCTCATCACTAGAGGAGGACTTAGAAAGCACAACGATACTGAAGCCTGTGTAGTTCCTAATGCGATACGGAAGTTCGGCACCCCGCGGCTTCGTGAGCACATCCTCGTCTTGAGTTAAGAACGCAAAGGACTTGGAGGCTACCGCAATGGAAGCGGTCGTGATCGTGACGTCAAAGGTCTTTTTAGAAGAGACGTCGATGGACATCAAGCCGGTGAATTGATCTTTTGCTACACCAAACCCGACCTGCCACGGTTCGAGGAGGGGCTCCCAAGCAGACTTGGCAAAGTTGTAGATGTTGATATAAGTATCAACAGCGGCCTCCGCCTTCAGGTTTGTCGACCAGTTCTGCGCAGTGGCAGTGAACTTCTTTACGCTCATGTCGAGAATAGGCAGTTCGTGGAGGTCACCGATCAGGATTACCCGGAAGCCATCGATAGTAGCCGTCAATTCTTCGAGCCTCTGGGGCGGTTTTGTGACATCGTGAACTTTGTAGCCATCATTATGGTGTGGCTGGCTGATGCTCTTCCTGCTACTCTTCGTGACGGCTCTTGACCTAGCTGCCAGAGTCGAGCCGCCTCTACCACTGGCCGTGCGCTGCTTCAGCCCTGCTGCTCGCAATTCCTTGGCCTTCTCATCTGCTGCGCCGGACTTGTGCTCCTTTGGTTCTGAGTTCGACATCTCTGACGCCTTGGTAATGATCTGCATGGCGAGAAGGATGTCTCGCAGCGAGACGCGGAGGACTAAAGGCTCAATGTCAACATGGATATTAGTCAACGAAGGCCGCGAGCTATCCATAGACATTTGAATCGAGAAGTTGTCGATTATCCTCAATCGGGTATCGTCAAACCGATCCATGCGACACAAGAACATGCCGACCTCGGAAATCTGGAAGGTCAGCGCATGCTGCTGCGATAGCAGAACCTGCTTGACTCCCAGCACGATCGCCTCGGAGCTAGCGCTGAGGGGATTGGCGATGAGTATGACCTGAGCGTCAACAACATTCACTCGGAAAGCAAGATTGATCTTCGATTGCTCTTCCTTCGCACCGGTAAGCTGCTTTGTGTCGGCTGCGTCGCTGCTCACTGACTGCCTGCCGGTAAATGTGACTTGCATGGAATCTGCATCGCTCTGGTCATCGAGACTTTCTAGGATGCTCTCATCGTCCGCAGGGCTACCTTCGTCAACTTCGAGTCCTGTGGTAATGAACCGCTGAATCGCGAATAAGTAGTCGAGGGCAAAAATAATCCGTGGGCTGTCTACAGCCACGATGGCGATAACGTTGCGCTCCTTGCCACCACTCATCGAGACGCTGGCCATGAACTGTTGTACTTCCTTATTTCTGCTTGTCATGATGCGCCTGAATTTGTTTGTCTCCCTTGGCCGGCTGTCATAGATGGCGAAGGCCTGAATGACGAACTCAGCTTCCAGGCTGCCATTCGACATCATTCTGCTCTTCAGTTGACTCTGATCAAGCGAGAAGCGGCTGAGGCTTGCTTCTTCCATGTTGCCGACCGGGGTATCGGCCGGAGCGTCGATGAGTTCGAGAGCGACGGTATGGACCTTGAAAACAAGGTCGAGTTTCGTCCAGGTCTCGACATGCGACCCAAGCTCTGGTCCCAGGTCCACCAGCTGGTTATCCTGAGTACTGATATCATCGCTTGAGAGGGTCCTGGCTCGTTCTAAGGTCGCACTATCGACTTCTCGCTCCGCCGCCTCGATCTGCTGGTCAGACTCTCCAGCGAAGACGGCTGGCACTGCGCGAGAGATCTCCAAGAGAAACTTCAGCTGGTATTGTGTAATACGCAGGTTCAAGTCGCTCATGGTACCTTCGATCTCGAGGTCTGGTCGCTTTGCCCCTTGTGTATGCTCGGCGTACGTAATGTTGAAGTCAAGATCGAGGTCATCGATGAGCTCGAGCTCCTCGGACTGCTCCGCATGGTAATGGAACAGTGATGTAAGTCTCACGTTGCGAATGCCTGCTGATAGCTTCATAACTATCTCGGACTTCTCAGAGTCGTCAAGCGGGACGAACTTGTTCTGGGCGTAAATCTCTCCCAGGTAGGCTGTTATTAAGTCTCTTTCGGCCTGCTCCGCCCGTCCTGTAAGAACCATTCGCGGGAACACCACGATCGGAGTCTTGACTATTACGTCAAACTTGATTCGGCTGGTGCTTTGTTGAAGCTGGTTGGCTTGATTCGTGACGGCTTGTCTCGCTGCATTGTAGATGGCTTGCATCTTGCCAAACTTGACCAAGAAGTCGACTATTTTCCTGAAAGGCTCTTCCATGAAGTTGATCTTGATAGACCCAGCCCTCAGGTATATCGACGAATCGTAACCAGGGTATTGGTCCAGAGTGGAATCAAACGTTTCGTACCGGAAATCGGCCAAATCATCTCCCTCGATGTCAATGAGTTGACGCAGGGCTGATGTTTCTGCAACACCCTGGTTGATGTCGTCGACAAGTGTGAGATCGCCCAGCTTAGTCGAAACACGCATAGTCTTACCCAGCAGGAACACTCCAACATCGGCGTGCTTAAACGAGAGAGTCGCGAGGCGGATACCATCATTATTCAAAATGAGCCTAATACTCTTGAGATCCACCTTAACCTTGATTGCTCCAGCCCCCTTCTGTTCCGAGCCCGGCGATGGAGGAGTCACATCAATGTCGAGGTCCGAACCGGTATCAGTGATAGCTTGTTGCTGGTTGTCGGAGTTGTCGTTGTTCGCAAACGTGACAAGTATAAAATCAAGCAGGGTGAGAAGAGTCTTCCTGGTCACGATCAGGTTGATGGTAGAAATTGCTACGTCGATGTTTGTCTCAACGCCTTCGTATACCGACATGAATTGTGGTGACTCCTTCTTGACGCGCACGAATTTGACGTGGACCAAGTCCCGCTGCTCCTTCTGATCCTCAACATCACCAGAGGAGACGATCGACTTGAACTCGGCAGGTGGATCGTCAACAAAATCATCTACCGTTACAGCAGCAAGCGAAACTTCCGCGGCCATGTCGTACGGTCGGATGTAGAACTCGAGGTCGAAATCTTCGGCGGTCAGTTCAACCAAAAGCTGATCGGGCTTCTTTCCATCAGGGTCGCTGCGGTATAAGGAGCCTTTCAGCTGGTCCACGGCAAACTTGAACTCGAAGCTGCGCTGTTGCATCTTGAGCTGTTCGTTAGCCGTTCCATCTTTGGCGTCCTCGAATTCGTCATTGTCTAGATCGTCATCATTAAGGATTATTGCCTGCTGCTCAGTTGGGAACGGCAAGAGATGGGAGGATTGTCGCCTTTCTGACTTTCGGCGACCGGATGCACTGCTTAACAGCCTAGGCCTCTTAGGTGTCGATTCGGGAGATTGCTGGATTTGAGGCTGGTCTGCGTCAAACTTGGGTATCGCTACGTCAATGATGCGCATCAAAGTCTTATACTTGGCGTCCGACACGGTGGCATGAAGGACGGGAAGACGACCGGAGACTTTCAACTTGGTAAGGTTTGGCGCCTTGGGTAAAATTGATGTCTGGACCACGAAATCGACGTTGATCCTCTGGACGATATGCATTGTGAGCTCCTCGTCTTTCACATCTAACTGCTTCTTCGTCTCCTTGATCGACGGTCCAATGAGGAGCTGAGTAGAGGTGAGCTTGACATTGAAACGGTCGTACATCAGCGACTCCAACTTCTTGAAATCGTCGTCGGTGTAAGTCGACCTCTGTTTCGCCTGCACTTCTTTCATAGTCGCCTGATCTACCAACTCGCTATTCACGCTAATATGACCAGCATCGAGGATTAGACATGGTGATGTCTTCGTCTTGACACTTTGAGGGATGATGATGAGCGGAGCTTGAAGGTCCAGTTTGGCATTGATGGTCTTGTGCTCTTCGAGAGCGAACTCAAGACCGGCCCGAGTCTGTTCGCGGAGCCCCTCAACAGTGGCACCGGCAGACTCCATGAGAGCCGTAATCGACTCCATGTGACGCTCTGGAGGTCTGAAGAAGTCTACAATGCCGACGACGAAGTTCGGGTTCCACACAATCTCAAGCGGCCTCAACTTGGCGGTAAGGGCAACATCACCTTGGCCGTCGAGTGGGTTATTTTCAAGCTGAAATTGGAAGAAAGGCTCCTCGCTATGCTCTTCATGCTTCTCGAGCTCTACTATCGAGAGCCGATGTTGCTGCTTGGTCTCTGGCGCATCTTTGACCCTGACGATTTCCTGAAAGAGACTCTCTGGAGTCGTCCCATCGTTGACTCGCAAACCGCCGAGACTAATGTCGGCCAAGAAGGAGTCTGGCCGCTGCAGACCCTTGGCTTTGAACACGTCAAAGTGCAAACTTAGCAAATCTTTTGTTTTGCCATGAGGATCTTGCTTGAGGGTGAAGCTTCCGGTGCTTAAAGACGCTTCCACCTGAAGCTTGACCGTATCTCGTGGTACATCCACTTCGGCAGCTAAGGCGGCTTTCTCATCCCATTCGATAGCTTCGTACAGCTCCTTGCGCTGTTGTTCTGTCATCTCGGTGTTCTCCGTCACGGGATCCGACCCGTCAGCCGGTTGATCATGAGGCTTGGCGCCCCAGGCCCACGCCAACCATCCTTGTTGCTGCTGCTTCGGCGGTTGAGCCGGTTTGTTCCGCAGAGCCTCCGCATTCTCCTTCCGGAGCTGATTTCGGGCCAGAGAGCGCCAAAACCTGAGGTCTTCGTAGTCGAGCTTCCACTCGAGTTTGTTGAGATCGTCGTTCTCCTCAGGTGACAGCGGCTGGTTTTGTTTCTTCTTCTTGAATAGCTCGATGTATCGATTCCGGTCATCGCGACGCTCTTTGAAGTAGTCCCAAGACCATCGCCGGTTGCGCTCGTGGATCTTGCTAAGAACTGCATTTCCGGCAAATTGGAGCCAAGCACGGGGGTCTTCCTTGGGCCTGACTCCTTTGGGTTGATATTTCTTGTACTCCTGGTGGCGGACAAAGTAGTGGAAGAGATCTACCATCATGAGGGCATCGCGGTATTGGTCATCGTCTAACACAAGTCCAATCTCATCAAACAACAGTGTAGCCTTGAGCTTAGGGGCGGTAGAGCTCCCGGTCTTGTCCATCTCAATCTTTGCTTGGCCGCTGACAGGCTTCAGAATGAACTGGTGATCCCCTGATATTTCGCCCTCAGCCTTGACAATCATGGACTTGAATTCTGTAACCATGTCCTGATGGGACATTGTATCCTCCTCCGATACCTCGACCTCGCGTCCAGGGCCCATGAGCTTGGTGTCCGTATTCCAGTACACAGCGAGAGCTCCTAACGTGGCTAGCTTGTGCGTGACCTTGGTCGAGTCCTGGATGAATGTTGGTTTCCATTCGCCGTCGGTGCTCACGGCGCTGAATTCCTCCAGCGTGATACCGAGAGCAAAGGGATGGCCTGGTGCCGAAATGGAATCCTCGTATCGCACGTGGATATTCTTCACTGTGACCTGGAGGTTGTCCACGATCTTTGTGACCAGGCTTGCGGTGAAAGTTTGGCTCCGCTTCTGTTCTTCCTGACTCAAGCCCTCTTGAGATCTCTCTTTGAGCAATTCGGCAGAATCCAGCTTCTCCATTTTGATACGCTGTCTCCTGCGTTCCTCCTCTTCCTCGTTGTATTGTGCCTCCTCTTTAGGCGACGCCAAGAGGTATACATCTTCGATGAAGACCTTGACAGGTGCTCCGCGTAGGTTCGACCACGGTATGGTTAGGGTCAGCTGGCCAAGGTGGCCTTCGACGACGTTGATGGGTAGCTTGAGCTGGTCTAGGGCTTCACGGCGGAGTTCGAGGTTGCTGAGCTTAACATCTCCCGACCATATACCGACTTTGAGCTGGGCTGGGTCAAAGTTCTTGACGTACATGCCCAGAAAGCGGTTCAGGAGACCTGCAACTAGGCCTTCCAACATTGTGATTGTAGTGTGCCGTAACCCGGGCCGGGAGCTTCGACGATTCGCTCGATTATCGCGGTCTGTAACGGAGCATCATCTGAAGCCGTATATTTGACGCTGTACGCTCGGGGGATATGGTACAGGAATATTTCGCGCTCAACGCGTCCTGAAATGATGTCGAGTCAGACGGGGCTCGAATGTGGTGCAGACTGGCGTCATGCAGTGTTTGTTCAGCGGGGTTATCTTGGCTTGTGTTCAGGAATTACTGCGCCTCATTTACGAGTCGATGTATTTCCGTATTTCTCAGGAGATGCAAGTGCCACAACTGTAAACGCTTGCTGAGGACAGAAAAGTGGCCGAGAGTGCGTATTGACATGAACCAAGTGGTGAGCCGCGAAACCGGGACTGTTGCTGGTGGTTTCTTCTTCTCAATGATGACGATGGTTGGCACCTTTTCTCGTCCAATCTTTCCTCGGTTGGAGAACAGGGGTCAGTAATAGGAACACCACAGGGGTGGTTCTATATTGGATTACTTCGACAACCGCTTTACATTCTCCAGGACATCCCTATGCTAATGTATCCCTTCTATAATCTCATTTTGCAAGTAAGATTTAACATGACCATTCAGCGCGCAACTAAGACTGATATCTCATTCTGTGAAAAGGGCTTCTGACCTCTTCTGCTCTGTTACTGCCGTAGTGGAACCAGACGGCAATGAGAAGCCGAGTAAGACCAGGGAAAGAGCTGAGGGAGCTATTGGTGTGGCTCTATCAAGCCCCTCCTTGTCCACCTCAACGACAGGTGGGGGCTGGACCATTACGTCACTGTCGAAGTTGGAGCTCCAGGCATGTCAACGCTGGAACAGGATGAAAAATGGATGAAGATCAAGCAGATAATAAGATAAAGCCATAAGCGGCATTCCGGATATTGCTGGAGCTGAGCAAGAACTCTCTCTCTCTCCATATTCATTCTTTTCTCTCTCAGGACAGATAAAACGTGAGGCTTATTGGAGCTGTATCCGTGTCGTCTGAACACTATCTAAGGCTTTACTGTCGCGTTGTTGAGCTCAACAGTCTACGCTGCTCTCGCATCGTTCACAATGCTGCGAGGGTTCAGTCCAGCGGTCCGTTTGCCGCTCAGGGCAATCTTCAATGGCAAGCCCATAACCTCATCTGCAGCCCCTTTGCACAGACTATCTCCCAATGGCACACTCAGGCAGCTCCGGCCAAGCCTGCCGCAAGTCAGTTCGGTCGTCTGGCGAGCACATTTCGCCTCCAAACCCTTCATTCCTCCATCCGAGATCAAGAAACAAGAGCAGGAGGCGGCGCAGCGGAAACTCGAAGCACATCCAGAGCTCGTCACCACCACATCAACTACTGCCGGTGCACTGTTACCAGACCAAGAACCCGCCGAAGGTGCGAAGGTAAACAAGGGGGACAAGGATGAGGTGATGGGCAGCTTAAAGGACGATATAGTAAGTCTCGTTACTCAGTTTATTACTATCTCACCTTTCCCACGGCCGAGCTGACAGCCCATCACCAGAATACCGTGGTAGACACAGTAGCCCTGACCTCAGTGCCCCCTTCTTACTACCGTCTGGGCCTGGCAGGAACAGTCCCCTACGTCTTTACATCACTGAGCACAGTCTATCTCTCCTGGAACCTGAACACACCGTGGCCAACGGAGAATCAGTTCCTCAACAGCTTCATGGTGTCCAACCAAACTGCATCCGAGTTTCTGCAACATCTCGAGCCAATCCAGCTCGGTTACGGCGCTGTCATCATCTCCTTCCTCGGCGCCATCCACTGGGGTCTTGAGCTGGCCGAGAAGTCGCCGTTACAGCCCCGTACCAACTTCCGCTTCGCCATGGGCGTCCTGGCGCCCGCTTTCGCGTGGCCGACGCTCATGCTGCCTGTCGAGTGGGCTCTGACGGGCCAGTTCGCGGCGTTTGTAGCACTCTACTTCGCCGATGCCCGAGCAACGACGCTGGGCTGGGCGCCGCAGTGGTACGGCACCTACCGCTGGGTGCTCACTGCTATTGTGGGAGGCGCCATTGTCGTGAGCCTGATCGGCCGGTTCAAGGTCGGTGAGGAGGGGAAGGCACTGTCGGCGCAGGGCCTGAGAGAGACCATGACCAAGAGCACGGTTAACGCTGAGCCGTATGCAAACTGGGCAAATAAGGAAGAAAAGGAGAAGAAGAAGATCAAGGAAGAGAAGGAAAAGGAAGAAAAGAAGAAGAAGGAAGAGGAGAAGAAGTTGAAGGAGAAGGAGGAGAATGAGAATAAGGGGAAGGGTGAGAAGGGGGAGAAGGGGGAGAAGGCCGGGGAGGAGAAAGAAAAGAAGGAGAACGAGAAGGAGAAGAAGGACTAGGATGTCTTCCACCGAGGCTGGCATCTGTTAGCCTTGGTGCACGGTGCGTAGCCGGCGTTAGGTGGCGTTGATCACAGTTCTCAATTTCGACCTTGCAGCATTCAAGACGTTATGCTGAACTTCACAATTGGGGTTGGGCCATCTTAATTTCTTGGGTTTATTAATAATGACAGTTGGCAGTATAAGGACACCGTCGAATATCTTCAGCGTTCATGCGAGTTGTGTATGCATCCACACAGGGATTTTGATATCTCTTGTGGCTACCTCACGTACATAGTCACAATGATGGCCTGTGCCGATGATTCGGTGTTATTTTTTCCATTAGGACAACTTATCTCATATGCAGTTCTATAAATCAGATTCTTGAGTAGATTGTTCACCTCGAGTGCGCTGCACTCTGGTACGTCCTACTGGGAAAACGAGGCTTGTTATCTTGTCCAACCAAAACCCTTCATCCACACAGCCATTAGGCGCCCATCAAGGCCACATCGGTGACCGATTTGGGTGGGCAAGCCATAGCGGTTTCCTTAACAGAATCGCGGCCAAGGAACACACAGTTTTGTTAGTATGGCTTGGTTGGCAAGGCTGCCGCCTGGTCAAGATGATGGACTGCCTCAAGCTTTTCTTTTGCACTTTCGAACTCTGAGTCTTTCTTTCTTTATTCTTACTCACGGCAATACTTCGTTTCCGAAATCAACAGGAACCGTTACACTCCCCATTTGACCTAGGGCATACAGCACATTCATAGATCCAGACGATCTGATAGAGCTCGGCAAATGTCCCGAACGGAGCGTCCAGACATAATATTACCGGATTCCGATGCCGGGAGCCTCGTTTCCAGGCAGCTTAGGGATCAGGGAAAGGATTATTCTAGCAGGGTCGTCTATGACCCCGGTGATAATATTGTAGCTGAATTTGTCTCGCGCGACTCTGAGTGTGCTAGCTGTTGCTGACCATCAAAGTATAATCTTTGTGCATGATGTCGGGGGAGATCCTGTTCGGACCTGGAAACACAGCGACGGTTGCTTCTGGCCCTCTGAATTACTACCCGAAGATCTACCCTATTATCGGATCATACTCGCTGGGTACAGCTCAGCAGGGGTTTTGGGGAAGAGTGGCCCTGAGCAGTCGATATCTAGTCTTGGGAGACATCTTTCCGCAGAGATAAAACGATTCAGGCCTGGATCTGTGAGCCTCTCTCATATCCACATTCCGCTCATGAAGGTCTCAGGTCACACTGATAGATGCTGATGCCTAATACCCCAGGATGGAAAGAGACCCCTAATATTCATTGCGCACAGCACTGGGGGCCTCGTTGTGAAAGCCGTACGTATAATCCTCCGAGTCGCACCGGTAAGGCCTCAACCTGCTGACGTCCATTTAAGGCTCTGAGCCATGATCTGTCGTCCGTATCCGACAATAGTTTCTGTTTGAACACAATCGAAGTCATCTTTCTCGGGACACCACATCGCGGCTTCAAAATCCTGAAGTCTTTGGGTGCATCCCTCCGAGTCTATCGACTGCTCGGACTACGTACCTGGAGCTCAAAGTTCGTGAAGCAGCTGACAGTTGATTCTGACAGCTTGTTTGAGCTTTCTTTGGGTTTCGGCCAAGTCTTGCAGCATGTGCCCATGAAGATAGTTTCTTGCTATGAGACCATCCCGTCTGCGACTACGCCGTTCTTCCCAAACGGGGGATTCGTAAGTAGCCGTCGCAAAATTGACACTCTGTCTACCGAGCCAAGTGCTGACATTTGTGTTTTTCCCAGATTCTTAAGGAGAAAGAGGCTGTCATCGGTCTTCCGAACGAGACAAGTTTGGGCTTTGATACAACCCATGCGGGACTGGCACGAATGCAGGGACGCGACGACCATCATTACGACCGTCTATTAGCAGTAATGACACGGATCGTCAGTGCGGCAGAAGACGCAGAAATGCGACGTGTATTGGAGAAAGAAAGGAGTCAAGAGTTACCCGGTCAAGAGGTGCCCGGCTCTGTATCTCTGGTCCCTCTGTCTGCTCGTCACGATATGAGCCCCGGCCTTGAATGGAGAGGTAATAACAACACCTCGCTCTGATCAAGTGTCAAGGAGGATCAATTGCTCGGGGGAGAATCCGCACTAATTCGTCTTGATATCGAAATGGTCTTTGGTACAGACAAACAAGTTGTGGAAGCATTCGTGGATCTCGACGGTACAACCGACTTCATATCTCGCGACCTCCTTGCCCAACATGGCTTCAACACGGATGATGAAGAGGACTGCAAGCTATACTTCAGAGATATTAGACGGAAGAAACTGCAGTGTCGTCGATTCATCATAGTTGATGATTCCAGTCACGCGGTAGTTCTCGCCGCCTCGGACTCAGGCGGCTCTGAAAGGTATATTGGTTCCGGATCGCAGTCGACAATTCGTTCCAGATCGCCGTCGATTCGGCCAGGGCGGCCTGCCCGTACTGCATCCGTGTTCTCAGCCCCTTCACAGAGTGACCATCGTCCCGCCTACCCTGTCGAGGAGCAAGCACGGGGCTCAGCGAGTCGGAGCGGCCTAGAGCCTCGTGACCGGCTTCGTTCCTATCCCAGCGCTTTTCTGCCGGCGCCTGAACGAGCAAACAAAGCCACCATTGGTCCCGTGTCCAACACAAGCGTGGCAGTGACAGACATTGCTTCAAGTACAGTGATCGGAGAATCAAACAAGCCGACCCTGCCCTTTGTACAGCTTGGCTCTGATGCTGTCAAGGCGGCAGCAGACTCAGGAGGAACACCCTCCACCTATGTGGCAGGGGCAGGCCTTGGTGTCGCTTCCGGGGCGCTACTTACTCAATGGTATAACGCAAATACAGCCCGGAAGCAACTGATTCAGTCGACTCGCTCAGCGGACATTGCGGCTGGAGCTCTCCGCCACAAGAAAAGAGTGCATAGATATACTGTGAGGAAAGATACTATCGGAAGCCAAAGAAGTGATAGTTCAGACTGAGATACCGACGACGGAGACGACAACACTCCACCGCCACAGAACGCGATGTCAGCCTCAATTCCTGCCCCTCGGCCAACATTAGCGAAGGTCACTCGGATGAACAACGGGAAACAGCCAGTGAAACCGATAGGAGGTGTCCCTATCCCCTCAGAAACCACTTCTGCGCATGGAAAGCTGTTAAATGCCCTTGTCGGACTCTCAGATCATGTCCACAGCTTTGAGGCCAGCCATAGTTCTGGGTCTACTAGGGCCACCGTACCAAAAGGACCAACACCACCCACGAGAGGTGAAGTTGATTCTGCGGATGAAAGATTAGCTCAAGATGTGAGACTGCAGCAGCTGCACCAGGTTCCGTCTCCACCCGAGACAAAGATACCTGGTCTGCCTGACGAGAAATTACCTATTGGCAACCCTCAGTCACAGCTGGCGCTCCCTTCAAAGGACCCCATGGAGTCTATCAGAAGTATACAGCCCTCTGATGATAAGACAGAGGAGACAGAGACCTCGGAACCGCTGACACTGGTCAATGAGCCAGATGAATCACGGGGAGTAGCTTGCCTTGGATCAACGAGCACCAATTCGCTCTCCAGCAGCTATTCCGAGACGACACCGGGAAAGCCGCGTCTACAAAAGAACGAGACTCAGTCTTCCGCTCAAAGCGAGGGAACGACTCCATCATCAATCCCAGCCGCCAAGGGGTCACTCGAACACAAGGCTGGGTCAAATCATCCTTCATCCAGTGACGAGAGCGCACGTCAAGCATCCTCCAGTCAGAATGCTAGCAAAACCGGAAAGGGTGGTGGCGAGGAGCACAAAGAGTCAATAGAGATGGACGTATTGTCGTCCGCCAAGGATGCCGATTACAAGCCCACGGAGGAGCCCAGCGAGGACGCCAACCTCGAGGTGCAGTGGGCGAACGACGACCCCAGCCTGATCTGTGATCCCTCCGAGGACTCGCCGGAGCAAAGCGAATCTGCACAGGTCGTCGTGGGCTGCGACCGAGAACCGGACCAGAGTTTGAGCCACGGCTCGGACGAAGACCGAAAGCCGTCTGAGCCTGACGCGTTCCGTCTCCAAGAGTCGGCTGGTTCTTGTCTGGATGCGTCACTACAGAACAGATCGCTGACGGTTCAAGATGAACTGACTGTCTTGCCGTGATGAGGAGTAACAAAATACAGGCTATGCGGACTACGGGCACACGTCTCCTCCTGTCGAGTTTCGGGTTTCGGGGGTCAATGCGATCGCTTCTTCACGTTGTCGATGGTACGGGACGTTGGAATTCGAGATGGAAGAGGTCGAAACAGAAAGACAGACTGAACAGTCTGAGCTTGTTATATGAGAAATTGCCATCAATTTGTTGTGTTTTCAACAAATTCTGCCTTTTTGCCAGCAATGTGCGCCGCACTTAGAACTTCCACGGAAACTAGGTAAAGCATCACCACGTCCCCACCATCTCGTTTTCGGACACCGCGCTTATAGTGTAAAGGGAAACAATACAACAACGAATACATATGGCTAACGATATGGACCGACGACGGCAAGATTGACCATGTCAGACGCCACTCCAACATCCTGCTGGCGCAGCAGACGCTGGAGGACCCATAGGCGCACGAGTCATGATGGCGTTGCGGAGGAGGACCAGCAAAAATGTGATCTTGGCAGGGGTCGAACCTGCAACCTCCTGATTCGTAGTCAGACGCTCTGCCATTGAGCCACAAGACCTGTGGAGAAGAATGAGTATTGTCCTCAGTGGAGACCGTGTGGGTTATCGCTGCTCACGAGGATCACGTTTGGGAACAATGCCATTTGTCTAAGCTATATGACGACTATGTGAGCTGCAATGCAGAAGCACAACTCAAATCGACCTGGCTTTATACCCAGCGCGAGCTTGATGACAGCGACAAAGTTCAAAACCCACCATCCGCAGTCAAGAAGTCGAAATCAGCCCCTCGCTCAGCCTGGTTGACGTTGCGCACATAAAGCCCTCTATAGCCCCTTATTCTCCTCGCCGGCCCCGGCGCAGTCAAACCGCCCTCTTCGTTCAACCGTCCCTCCTCCTCCAACTTCTTCTCCTCAACCCGGCGCTTGATCTCCTGCTCCGAAAGCTCAACCTCCAACACCCTCCTCTCGACATCACACACCACCATATCCCCGTCCCTCACCACCCCGAACACGGAGCCCCCCACCGCGGCCTCGGGCGACACGTGCAGCACCACCGTCCCGCCCGCCGTGCCGCTCATCCGCCCGTCGCTGACCCGCAGCATGTCCTCCACCCCGGCGGCCGCCAGCTTCCGCGGGATGGGCACCAGCCCGGCCTCCGGCATGCCGGGGTGGCCGACGGGGCCAATGTTCTGCAGCACCAGCACGCTGTCGGCCGCGACGGCCAGGTCCGGGTCGTCGATCCGCCGCGCCAGGTCCGCAGCCCCCGCGAAGACGACCGCGGGGCCGCGGTGCCGCAGCAGTCGGCGGTACTTGCTCGCGCTGGCTTTGATCACGGCGCCGCCGGGGGCGAGGTTCCCGCGCAGCACGACGAGGGACGAGAAGGGGTAGAGCGGGGCCGAGAGGAGCGAGACAACGCTGTTGGGGCTGCCTGGGGCGGGGCCGAGGGTCGGTGCCAGGTCGAGTTCTTCGCCTAGTGTCCGGCCGGAGATTGTCAGGGCGTTGAGTTTCAGGAGGGGGCGCAGTTGTCTGAGCAGCGCCGCCATGCCGCCCGAGTTGTGGAAGTCGGTCATGTAGCCGTCTCCGCTGGGCTTGAGGTCGACGAGGAGCGGGACGTTGCGACCTACTGCGTCGACCGTGTCGAGGGTTATGGGGTCGCCGGTCAGGCTCGGGTGGCGGTTGACGATGGCCATCAGGTGGACGACGGCATTGGTGCTCCCGCCGATGGCCTGCAGCACGGTGATGGCGTTGACGAACGAGTCCCGCGTCAGCAACGACTGCGGCCGCAGGTCCGCGTTCCGCGCAGCCGCCACCGCGTTGGCGCCGGTCGCTTCCGCTATCCTGAGCCGGGCTGAGGACACGGCGGGGGCGGTGGCGCCGGCGAATGGCATCAAGCCCAGTCCCACTAGGATGGCGGCCATGGTGGACGCGGTGCCCATCACGCCGCAGGTTCCCGCCGTGGGGGCGAGCTCCTCGTTGATGGCCGCGATCTCCTCGATGTCGATCGCCCCGGCGCGGAACTTGGCCCAGTTGTTGCGGCAGTCGGTGCAGGCGCCTATACGCACGCCGTTGTGGCTGCCGGGCATCATTGGGCCTGTCACTAGATGCAGGATGGGCTTATTGGCGGATATGCCGCCCATCAGCTGGGCAGGGACCGTTTTGTCGCAGCCTAGGTGGCGTTAGACGGTGAGGAGGACGGGGATGGTGAGATGGGGGGTGGATTACCCCCTATTAGGATGACTGAGTCCACTGGTTGGGCGAGGATCATCTCCTCTGTGTCCATGCTCATAAGATTGCGAAGATACATGCTTGTAGGTGATGAGAAAGACTCGTGTAAGCTGATGGTAGGGAAGTCTATCGCGAGGCCCCCAGCGAGGTGAACTCCTCGCTTGACGGCCTCTATGAGCTGCGGTATGTTTGCATGGCATGGGTTGAAACTGGAGTAGGTGTTGACTATTCCAATGATGGGCCGTGACAGAGCATCTTCGCTGTAGCCCAGTGCCTTGATAAAGACCTTACGGAGAAACAGGGAGAAGTGAGGATCACCGTAAGAGGCTAGGCCTTGACGTAGGCCGACGGCGTCCGTTGAGTTCAGAGGCGTTGAGAGATCGTAGTCCGAGCTTGTCTTGGGTGGCTTCCCAGCAGGCGGTGTTGCCATCTTATTGGTGTTTTATGAGAAATGTTGCTGAATTGGTCTACCAACAGGATTGTCAACCGGATTGTCAAGTATCACTGAGTTTGTCAGAAGAATTGGCCAGCTTCGGATTGGACTGTACAGTACATAGGAGTTGCGGGGAAGATGCGCGATCCCGGGGCTGCATGACGCCACTCCGTATCCGGGCAGTCGCCGGATGGGCTCCGAAGTCGATGGCCGCAATTTCTTCCGAACAGTTCGGGTTTTCTATGGCAAATTTAGACATTTCAGGTAAAATTCATCCTAGCATAAGACAGCCTGTGATGGCACCCTCGTCTTGCCCGGTCGGAGTTCTCCAATCTGATGAGTCATCACAAAGGCAGAAGAACTGATTAGATACATACCATAGCAACTTTCTGTATCGGCCAAGATATGCATCGCGCGTATTATATGCTGGGGCTTTCCTCTTCCAGAACACGGCCCATCAAAGCCAATACCGGCCCCAGATCTCATACTCCTCCTTCGTCCCACGAAACTTGAAGTTGACTTCGACGATGTCTTGGAACCCCTCCTTGAGCTTGGGCTCCTTGAATCGTGACGCGAAGCCGGTGAAGGCCAGCTTGGGTAGAGGTTGCCTGTCTTCGGGGTTGAGCTGGAGTATGTCAGCAATGTAGACAGATTTACAGGGAGCGGGGTTTGGCAATGTACCTCTTTGTTCAGTGACCTCACAGTGTCGTTATGCTCGCACAGCTGAATCGGCGTTCGGAACCAGACGCATCGAATGGGCACCTTGTGCTTGCTTGCGAGGGCAATCCATTGCGCACGGGTGTCCGGATCGGGGTTTGTAGCGTCTGGGTATGGTCAGTCAAATGTCACGGCTACATATAGTTGGCTTCCACGTACCGACCGCAACGGACTCCCCAGCACGCAAGAGCTCTGTAGCAGCTTTGAAACACTTGTCTTTGCTATACTATGGTGAGCATCTAACAATGTGTAGGCTAGAGACTGATCGGGATCGTACCTCTTCAGAATGTCTTGATTCACCCGCTCAAAGCCAAGTGGCTTCAGGTGCTTCCAGAAGAAAGTACTTTTGCCGGCTCCAGGTGGTCCGCAGAAGAGCACCAGCTCCTGGTCATTCTTCTTCTCAAACTTGATACCCTCCTCGTTCTCGCCCGGATAGGGAAAGTTGATGAGGTCGAAGTCCCTTGCGAAGTCTCGTGGGTTCTCTCCAAGGAAGAACTCCTCAGGAGTCTTGAACGGTATGCCGATGTTCTCCGCCAGGTTCCGGTCAGAACAGCTAAAGTCTTTTGGTATAGCCTTGCCCCCTTTCAGATATGCTTTGCGACCGCCGGCGTCGCCCACGAATATGCTATTCTGTAGGTCGATCTCAGATTCGTTGAGATTGTAGTCCTTGCACATCTCTCGCCACATGCCGGTTCGGGGCTTGCGAAATATATCCCTCCCTGTCGCACCGTACAAGGTCAAGGGGATGTCGAGCTGGCTGAGCACAGCGTTACATTTTTGCTTGAAGTTCGTGACTCTTTCGGCGAAACTCTTCTTCGGAGCTTTGGAGTTCGGATCAGGATGGAGTGTCAGGCCGCCTTGGTTGGTGAGGATGATGACTTGGTAACTAGCACAGAAAAAGATGTTTAGAAATGGCACGTAGACGTAATCAGAGGGAGAGGCGTAGGATTTACCCTTCATCGCGGTACAGCTCCTTCACTCTAGTAGGGACACTCCTATCCCACCACTTCCAGTCCGTGGCACTGTCGCTGTGCTTCTTGCCAGACGCAGAGGTTATTAATGTCGAGTCCTATCTGCATTAGCGACGCTCTCTTTGCTACCCGAGACTCGTGATGAGACGTACAAGATCGAAGGCAGCAACCTTCCGTCTCTTGGCTGGTGCGTCATCTTCATCCTTTTCTGGCTCGTATTTTGCGACTAAGAGTGTGGCCGGAACCCCATCGGCGGAGCTGCGTTCGCTCCACGTTGTCCTGTCTTTCGGCTTCTGGGAGGTAGGGGTGAAGAAATTGGCGACAGCTGATTCTGGAAGCCATTAGCATGGCCTGCGGAGAATCATAGCAGAAGCAAATATTTGTGGACGACATACTGGTGATAGCGCTCTGTACCTTGCGCTTCAAAGGCGGGGGAGATACAGAACCGTCGTTATCATCTGCAGGCCGTTTTTTAGTCGTGGGGACTGACATTTCCGATGGCGGCGGTGAGGTTTCTGTAATGATTTATCCCATTGATACCTCGTCCAGGTAGATCAGAAGAAGTGATTTACACCAAATGCGGAAGATGTCTGTTAAGGTTGATTTGTGTCTCGGCTCAAGCTCCCGAGCTCTCTGTGACGTGACGTGACGCGCCAGCGGAAAGAGCGAACAGGAACTCACGTGACTTGATTAATGATTCCTAGGAGGGGGACAGTTTTCATTGCTTACCAACGCAATACTAACACGAGAGGCGGATGACATGATCACGTCTTTACTGCGTAGTAAGGTTTATCACCATGGGCATCGGTCTAAATCCGGTTCCATCAGTCTAGGTACCTACTTATACTCAAGAGAATCGCGGTACTTTCCATTCCTTAGGATGTCTACCTCGCAAGGACCCAGAAGGTGGTATCTAGCGCCGAGATCCGTCCTTCAGGGGGCAGTCATGGAGCTAGCTACTTAAACCGCCAAGACACCCACGCTACGCTTCAATCCTTCCTGCTAATAATACATGCATGATTCTCCCCGGCTACTGAGCTGAATCTTCCCTTTTTCGACAAGGAACTTGTTACTGCGAAGTTGTTGCTGCCATCATGTCTACGCCACCACCAGTACCGGAAGGCTCAAAGGCCAAGATCACTCTGACAGGCACACAGGCAACATTGCTGTTGTCGCTAACATGTCGCGTGCAAGATAGCCACAGTCCCGAACCCATTTTTAACGATAAATGGGCCGAGTACGTGGCCGAACAGATAGACTACGACTTCAGCACGATCGGCGTGCCGACCTCCCTCCGCGACATTTTGTCCGCGCGCGGGTTCTATTTCGATCAATGGACTCGCGAGTTTCTGGATTCACACAAGAACGAGGACGTGACAGTCCTGTATATCGCCTGCGGTCTAGACGCCCGGGTGCACAGAGTCCAATGGGGTCCGAATGTGCGCTGGATAGACCTCGACCTGCCCGATGTGGTTGAGCTCCGTCGCAAGCTCATCCCTGAGCCGTCCGGCGACTACACTCTCCTCGCCGGCTCCGCTCTCGACGACAGCGTCCTCTCGTCAATCCCCAACGACAGACCGACCCTCGTCATCATCGAAGGGCTGCTGTTCTACCTCGAGGAGGCGCAAGTCAACGACCTCATCCGCAAGCTCTGCGAGCATTTCCCCTCGGGCGAGCTCCTGTTCGACGAAATGAGTTCAGCCTTCGTGAGCATGCAACAATGGAGACAGAGCCTGCGTGCGATGTTGGCTTCGGGTACTCTGGGCTGGATGGAAAGGCAGGGGACCGGATTTGCCTCCGGCGTGTCCGATCCAAAGGATTTCGAGAAGCTGCACACTGGGCTGAAGTTGGTGAAAGATATACAGTGGACTGAGGCGGACGTCATTAAGCATCCTACGATAGGACACAGGTTGCTGCAGCTCCTGGCGTGGATGCCCATACCGCGACTTGACGGGTGCAACCTGAGATACACGTTCTGATTGGGACGGCTCACCCCAGTCGCTCACTGTCGCGGTTTCTTTTGTTTCTGGTGCCCTTCTGCCCGAGAAGCTTTACTGGGGATACACGTGGTATGAGTGCGACTTTGATATCACATACGTCGGGCAGACGGTGTGATGGCCGGCCTCGGCGGCCACCTCTAACGCGCCGGTAGTGGAGATGCGGAGCATGCGGAGACGCCGACTGCTGTTTTGGCTCGAGACACCAGCACAAGGTCCAATTTCCGTACTGACTCACTCTGAGGGGGGAATCACGAAGCCCCGTAGCGTTTCATTACCCTAGGGACCTGGGCACGGGCTGAAGAGGGAGATGGAAGTCACGAGAATGGCATACATGCCACGACCCGAGAAGGCGGATCATCTTTGTGTACGTCGGCTTCCTGCTGAAGATTGGTGTACGTACCACGATTCAGGGCTACATCGGCCAGGCATGGTCTAGAAGGGCTCGCAGACATACTTATGTAGGGTTCAAGCCGGCTTCGTGCAGATCAATGTCTGACAAGCCGGTGTGTTGCCAGGTCGATTCACTTCGCCGGAACCGCTCGATATGCGACTGAAGGGGGCCGGTACCACCAAGGGATGGAGTCCGTCACATCGCTCGTCTTTTGTTCTGGTACACACATGTAAGGCACGTGTGAGAGGTTTAATCTCAGGGTCCAAGTGCGATGTGACGGCTAGAGGTCCTGTCGATCACCAAGATATTAAAGGCCTGAGTGGATGCCGTACCTGATCTCCCAGCTTATCTTGCGGGCCCTTTAGCATTTGTAGCGTCTGAAATCGTCAAATCTTTTCAACAAAAGCAACGGACCGCAAAGTCAGACCATCTCTAACGGAATTACGAGCGTCGAAGGATTGCTCATGGTTACACGCACTGGTCGTACAGCAGTAAGATGTAGAACGAGCAATATGCTTCCTCCTGGTGGCACGCGATCCCAACGGACCGACATGTCGGCGCTAACAATGAGCGCATGTACAGACTCTTTTCACGGTTCCAACGATCTGTTCTACTCAGCTTACGTCCCTTCAATTATTCGGGCTCATCATGACTGATGATGCTGCAGAGTAGCCAAACACGAGCCCTCGGGTAAGCTGTGGCCGAGAAAAGCTGTGGCCGAGAAAAGCCGTTTCTGCCCCTCGGTTACAGTAAACTTGCATGGAAACTTGGCTGAGACCCGTGGACCCCCCCGCCCAAAGCGCCTTCCTTTTCGGCCCGTTGACAGCCATGTCGCCAGCCAAGCAGAAAGCGAGCTGAAATGAAGTAAGTGGCGCCATGACGTCAGGTGAACTACCGGAGCTAGCCTAACGGGAGGCGTTCGCTTGGCGGTTTTAGCTGGCTTTTACTGCAGTAGCTCCTAGGCAGGAGCGTCATTAACCCGACGGAAGATGGCATTTTGTTCGAGAAGAAAGGAAGGAAAGTCAAGACATGCCCAACCTTGGAACTATCCAGTAGCCAACTTGGGAAGCCCATATCAGGTGCAATGCGGGCTGTTGCAGACGTGTGCCAAGACTGAAATAATAGCTTCCATTATGCATGATTTTTTTAGTTGTTTGCTGCATATTTGTAACGTTAAAGTCCACTTGTTTGCTCCGGTCAGTGCTTTGGGCACCTAACCTTGACCTTCTGATCACTCACGTGTACACTGTTACTGTTCGCTCCTTCCCGCTTAGACCAGTCACTTTTGTCTCGCCTTGATGCTACCTCGCCGCCATTCCTTCGGCCGCTGAAGCGAATCATTGCCCGAATAGACCTGGTCGAACACAACCAACCGTTCGATAATCTTCACCAACCCATCCAGGCCGTCGAAGCAGGCCCGATGGATCGACATCAGCAGTACCCACCTAAATATTCTCCGCACTGGCTGATTGGCTCGAAGAACGACATGGCGCTTTTGTGGAGCGTGCCGTCTGTTCCTTCCAGGGCCTTGCCTTGTCATGCTCGTCTCCAAGATCTCGCATTCTCCACGCCGGGGAAAGGCGCAAGGGCCGGAGAGACCCCGGATTCAGCGATTTTTGCGGTTCGAACCCACCTTTTCCCCGTAGTGTTAGTCCTTTGCCTGTCCGTGATTACTGTCGTTTGCGCGGCCTCTCGTGCTTCACTACGTGTAGTTGTTTGGCGACCGGCAGTGGCGTGCCGGCCTTTCGTCCGTTACTTTGTCCGATTTCCAAGCAGGTGGCGCCGTTGGGTGCCGTCTTAACCTTCCTGTACGGGCGTGAAGCTGGCCACGGGCGGGGACAGATGGTGTTGAAAGTTCAACCTTACGATGTCCCCGTCATCTACCACGGTAGGTACCAGGTAGGCGCCTAATCAAGACGTCGCACTGCTACAGTATATCGGGTTCTTTTCCCCCGTAGTATGGTTCAGCATGTGATATTCCTTTTTCTGCAACTCATCCCGAAAAGCGCAGGTGGTTGTTTCGTGTTTAGTGAAGCTGCTCACTTCGGTGTTACCCCCATACCTGAGTACCACGTGGAAAGTCTCAGGCGAGCGGTGCTGCTTGCCAGGCGGAGATAGTGGGCTATTCTCGGAGGATGTAGCAGTAGCAAGGATGGTTTGACCTGTTGTGGAGTAAATATGGGAAGGGTAACAAGGAATGCAAGATGGCGAATAATAGTGAAGCCCACCTCAAGCTTTCTTCACCAACCTGGAAGGTTTCCACCCCGGGTGACCGTTGACCATCCGTATCCCGGCCCCAATCACCCGCAGTCCCCAAAAAAGTCCTGATCAACCACACCACCACCCCATCCTGCCATCCTGCCATTCTAAGGTTACGTCGGCTAACCTTAGTGTCCTCCCCGGCAGAACCCTGCCGTTCTTTACTTCCTGGGTTCCCTCAGTCTCCCATAAAAGCTTCGCGATCCCCTCACACCTCATAGCTGCTGCTTTCACTCTTGTCCTCTTGTTCCCCAGGAAAGTCACCTGCCTCGTAGAGACACAAAGCATCTGCCCAAGATGTACAAGGTCGGCAACATCTACTTCATCGCGGCCGTCGCCGTCATTGGTATGTTCCAGACTTCATGCGAGGCGCTTGTAGCGAGACCGCCCACTGGCCGCTCGCAGACGCGACTTTGCTCACACAAAAGTGCTAACATGGCTTCACAGGCGGCGGGCTGTTCGGTTTCGATATCTCGTCCATGTCGGCCATCATCTCCACACAACCATATCTATGCCAATTCAACCAGCTTGGTTTCAACGCCAATGGCGACTGCATGGGCCCCAAGGCCGATGTGCAGGGTGGCATCACTGCTGCCATGCCCGGTGGTTCTTGGCTTGGTGCTCTCGTCTCTGGATTCCTGTCTGATCACTTCGGCCGCAAGACTTCCATCCAGATCGGTTCCATCATTTGGTAAGCTCGCCGAGTTCTGGCCCTGTGACTGTGAACGGCGTGTAAGCTAACTAGAGCAGGATCATCGGCTCCATCATCGTCTGTGCCTCAGTCAACATCCCCATGCTCGCTGTTGGCCGTATCATCAACGGTTTCTCCGTCGGTATCTGCTCTGCTCAGGTCCCCGTCTACATCTCCGAGCTCGCACCGCCCAGCAAGCGCGGTCGTCTCGTCGGCTTCCAGCAGTGGGCGATTACCTGGGGTATCCTCATCATGTTCTTTATCTGCTACGGCTCCTCATTCCTCAACGGCACAGCTGCCTTCCGCCTTCCCTGGGGTCTGCAGATGATTCCCGCAGCGCTGCTGTTCCTCGGTCTTCTCTTCCTACCCGAGTCTCCCCGTTGGCTCGCCAAGAAGGACCGCTGGGAGGAGTCCAAGGATGTCTTGACCCTCGTCCACGGCAAGGGCGACCCCAACTCTCCGTGGGTCAACCGCGAGATGGAGGAGATCCGCGACATGGTCGAGTTCGAGCGCCGCAACGCCGACGTCACCTATCTCGAGCTGGTTAAGCCTAACATGATTAACCGGACCATGATTGGCGTCTTCACCCAGATCTGGTCCCAGCTTACCGGCATGAATGTTATGATGTACTACATCACCTACGTCTTCACCATGGCCGGTCTCGGCTCCGACGTCCTCCTCCCATCTGGCATCCAGTTTATCATCAACGTCGTCATGACTGTCCCCGCCCTCCTCTGGATGGATGCCTGGGGCCGCCGTCCCACCCTCCTCATCGGCGCATTCTTCATGTGCCTCTGGCTCTGCGTCAACGCCGGCCTGTTCGCCGTCTACTCCCGGCCCCCGTACCCGGGCGAGTTCACCTCGGCCTCCGAGTCCATGTCCGTCTCCGGCGCGCCGGCCAAGGCCATCATCGCATCCACATACCTCTTCGTGGCCTCGTACGCCCCCACCTGGGGTCCCGTCAGCTGGACGTACCCGCCCGAGCTGTTCCCCCTCCGCCAGCGCGGCAAGGCCGTGGCGCTGTGCACGTCGGCCAACTGGGCATTCAACTTCGCGCTTGCGTACTTCGTGCCGCCGGCGTTCGTCAACATCACGTGGAAGACGTACGTGGTCTTCGCCGTCTTCTGCTTCTCCATGTTCTGGCATGTCTTCTTCATGTTCCCCGAGACGGCCAACAAGCCGCTCGAGGAGGTCGAGGAGATCTTCGACGACACCAAGCCCGGCAGCACGCGCTTCGTCGGCACGCCAGCTTGGAAGACGCACAACACGCGCAAGGCGGTGCTCAAGGCCGAGCGGAACCAGCTCGACGCCGACGAGAAGCTGGCCTTTGGGCATTCCGAGAATGCCGGGTCGAACGAGAAGACGGCTACTGCCGTTTAATAGTGCATGGTCGCATGGTCAGGAATTTGTGCGTGCATTTTTGTGAGATACCCGGTCGCTTCTAGGGGGGCTTGGGGGTCTAGCTGAAGTGGAAGTGGAAATAGATGGAATCATAACTGGGTGGCTCATAATCATTGTGACTTGGAGTTACACATGTTACCATCGCTAGCATAGGTGCTACACGCGGTCTTTACTGCATATCATCGTATACCCCAATTGACTTCGTTCATATCATGCCTCTCTGTCTTAAGCGAATGTGACCTGTGTTGGACATTGTAAACTTGGCCTATTAGCGTAGTATAGTTCGCAGATCATGTTCGACTTTTGTTCTAAGGCACTCTCAATCTCTAATGAACAAACATACATTCAGTCGGCTGTTTGTCCAGGCCAAACACCCAGTGGCACGGCTACCCTTTCAACATGGTATTTCAAGTTTCTCCATCCCCAGCCGTGACGCGAATCCTCAAGACTTCAACCATCGCAACACCCCATGCACAACCCCGTCAAACTGGAACTCAGCTAGCTCGGTGTGATCGCCCTCGGTAAACTTCTCCTTCGTCACCGTCCCGCCGTTGTCCACCACCTTCCGCAACGTCTCGTCCACGTCGGAGACCACGACGTAGTCAACCACTCTCTGCGTGGCGGACCTCTCCTCCTCTGCAGCATCGGATGTGGGAGAGAGCAAGTGCAGCCCGCCCATCACCTGACCACCCGTGAAGAAGATGCGGGGGAAGTTGGGCTGGGGGTCCATGAAGCGCCAGCCAAAGACGGCGGTGTAGAAGGTTTGCGAGCGATCTAGATCGCGGACTTGGATGCGGGTGAAGGCTGGGCAGTTGGCCGGCGGGGGATTATACTTTGCCGTTGAGGGGGTGATTGACTCGGACATTGTGCAATAATGATTAATGAGTGATTTACACACGAGGAGTGAAGCGGTGGTCGATGAGAGCTAGAAGCCAGATGGGCGGGTTGGACCTGTAGAAATACCTGGAGACATGATGTCCTTATATAGACATGTGAGTGCTGCGGGTATTTACAGATGTGTGAAGATGTAAGTGATTATTTGCGGGCAGTGTTCACGTCCGCCCTTTGTCAAGCCTCCTTCGTCAAGCATCTGCGTTAGCGGCAAGCCACAGTCGGGGTAACCTAGGCCAAGCCAGGCAGAGACAGCCACTTTCTTGTATGTGATTATGATTGCTTACCCGGCAGAGGCTTTGCGAGCACTGTTGATGTTGCTTGTCAGAACCTAATTCCGACTCCACCACCTGTTCGTGCGGAAGATCTTTGAGCTAAGCATCGACATCACAGCGTCACTTAAGGAGCATTCCGGAAGCAGACAAGTAAATCTTTTTCTGTGGTAAGAAAACACGGGTATTGAGTAGGAGAGTTATAATACATGATAAGTCGATATAAAACGCCATCCAAGAGTGACGGAGCTTACCCAAATCGCAAGTCCTTGGTGAGACAACATCCGTCACTCTACTTCTGCTCCTTCCACTGACTGCTCTCTTTGAGCCACGTCTCAAAGTCCTGCAACGACGGCTCCTCGCCAGACAGAGCAGCAATATCCGCACCGTAGCCCTCCTCCTCAAAGAACTTGAACATGGCGCCGACCTCACTAAGAGCCAACAGCAACCCCTTTCCCACAATGCCCCATCCCTGCGGCAGCTCCTTGCCCGTAGCTTTCTTGAAGTGCTCCTTGGCCTCGGCGAGCGTCATCTCGTCGCCCGCCAGGCTGACCGCCCTGCCGGCCCACTTCTCGGGCTCCCTCAGGGCCTTGGAGGCGAACACGCCGATGTCCCGCACGCTGACCAGCTGCAGCTTGGTGGTGGGGCTCAGGGCGGAGTTCCACATGGCCGTGAAGGCGGAGCAGAAGAAGCCCGGGTTCATGTTGTCCATGAAGGCGACGGGACGGAGGATGGTCCAGGTGAAATCGCCCTCCTTGTCGCGCAGGTGCAGCTCGATATTGTGCTTCTGGTAGAAGTGCTTGATGGACGTGGGGTTCTCCCAGCTCTTCTCGTCGCCGCCGCGGTCGACGCTCGAGAAGACGATGTGCTTGACGCCGTGGGCGACGGCGGCGTCGATGAACGGGATGCCCTGCTTCTCCTCGTCGACCTTGCCCGGGACGGTGTACAGGAAGGCGCCGGAGATGTGGCCCTTGGGCCACGAGGCGAAGATGGCCTCCGGCTGGGTCAGGTCGCCTTGCACCAGCTCGATCACGTCCGGGTGCGCGGCGGCGAGGGCTTTGGCGCCGGCCGAGGACGGGTCGCGGGTCAGGGCCAGGATCTTGAACGGGGAGTCTGCGGGCTGGTCGTCGATCAGGGCGGAGATAACGGAGCGGCCTTGCTTGCCGGTTGCACCCGCTACGAGAATGTTGGGTGATGCCATTGTCGATGTTGTAGCTAAGGTAAGTCACGACGGGAGATAGAAGTAACACGAGATCTAGTGGAGTGTGGACAGTCACTTTCTGCAGTTAAATACACTTCAAGTAAAGTTTCAATTGACGAACTGAGATTAACTGAAAGCACATGTTGTTGCTTTATGACATGGAATGACCAATTGTGCCGTTTGCAGATCACCTGATCGGAGGAGATGATTGTGGTCCCATCGAGGTCGACATGAGATCATTGGAATGACGCAGTTGAAGCTGCCTCGCTTGTCGATTACACCCGTCAGGGTAAGAACCTGGAAGGTTCGGGACCGGAGAAAGACCCCAGCTTACTTACCTAATTGTGGAGGGGTAGGATTGTCTGGCCATCACTGCAATTTTAGCCCACACTGAGTCGCCCCTCATTGCAGCCTTGCAGGCGAGTCGCAGCCTTGCCTTCTACGTGTCCGGCCTTCGTCATCCAGGTCACCTGCCAAGCTTCTCGATGATTGGCAGGGATCACAACTTCTGTGGCTCAACCGCGACATACCAATTGAGACAACCCGCCTAGGTCAAGAAAACCCTCTCGAGCACTTCATCCAAGAAAGAACACCAACATGAACCGCCTCTTCGGCTCCTCCGCGCCGAAAGCGCCCAAGGCCACCCTCACCTCCGCCATCGGCAACATCGACTCCCGCATCTCGAGCATCGACGTGAAGCTCGCCTCCCTCAACGCCGAGCTGTCGGCGTACCAGACCAAGCTGTCCAAGATGCGCGACGGGCCGGGCAAGTCGGCCATCAAGCAAAAGGCGCTCAAGGTGCTGCAGCGGCGCAAGATGTACGAGGCGCAGCGCGACCAGCTGCAGAGCCAGGTGTGGAACATGGAGCAGGCCCAGACGATGCAGGACAACCTCAAGAACACCATGGTGACGGTCGACGCCCTCAAGCAGACCAACAAGGCCCTCAAGAAGGAGTACGGCAAGGTCGACATCGACAAGATCGAGCGCCTGCAGGACGAGATGGCCGACCTGCTCGACGTCGGCAACGAGATCCAGGAGAGCCTGGCCCGAAGCTACGACATACCCGACGACGTCGACGAGAGCGAGCTCGACGCAGAGCTCGAGGCTTTGGGGCAGGAGGTCGAGCTGGACCTCGAGATGGGCGGCAGCACGGCCCTGCCAAGCTTTATGCAGGACGAGGTGCCCGAGTTTATCGACGAGGGGCCCGCCACGGCTGGGAAGGTGAAGGAGGCGGCTGGGTAAATGTCTGTGTCTGGGTGCTGTGACGGGTTGGGTCAAAGAACCATTGGACGGTTAGCGTTTGGAATATAGGTGTGGACAGCGTTCTCGCGCGGAAGGATACGAGTGGATGGATATCTAGGGGGAGCCGGCGTATATCGCGGGCTTGACATTTTTTTTGCACGCAGTTAATGCGAGGCATGCTATTAGGACGTATAATAATCATCACTCATGGTTGGCATGACAAAGCTCTCCATCGTACTTATTATCTTCCGCTATCCGATCTGCATGTCTACACGATCCTACTTCCTCACTGACCCCATTCACTCAGCAGATTTCTTATCGTCAGCATAACTTGACATCCGAAGTAGCCAAGCGTACAATAGGCATGCGCCACTCCATTACCCTCACATGCCTCGCACCGAACGTCTGCAGTCCACCCTGCTGGATACCCTGCGCCCCTGGTCTGCCTCACTGCACCGGCGCGAAGAACTTGCTCACCTCCATGAGCTCCGGATCGCCGTTGTTGAAGTCCCAGCCCACGATCACGCTGGTCTGGCTACAACAGATGATGCGGTGGGCGTCGAATTGCAGCTTGAACACGCGCGCGGGATTAGCGTCGGTGCCAGCGATGTGCGGGTGACGGGGATGACGAGCTTGGGCAGGATTGAGCTGCCGCGCGGCAGGGGCAGGAGCAGGATCGGCGGCAGCATCAGCCGAGGTTGGAGGCTGCTGCTGCTGCTGCGGCTGTGCAGGGGGTGGTGACGGTGAAGAGTGAGGTACCTGATGTAGATGGATCTCCCGCGAGGGGTCATGGAAGGCGCCGCCCGCTACGGGCTGGCCCATGACTGCCTGGCGCGGCTGGCGCATTACTGCCTGGTGCGGCTGACCCTGCGGTGGTCTCTCTTGGGTTTCGGCAGCTGTGGCGCCTTGCCCCCCACCTATTGTACCGACCACGATGGCCAGGGCGGCCGCGTTGGAGCTCTGCCCCTGCGGCTCCGATCCAGCGGCAGCGGAGCTCTCACCGGCGGCAAGGTGTCTCTCAAAGTTGCGCACGGCCTCCCTGCGCTGCCGGGCTTGCTCAAACTGTGTCCGGATGAGAGCAGTATTGACAGCCTGCCGGAGCTGACTGCGGACGAATGGACTGGGTTCTCGGTCGATGGCGGTCTGGAGATGTCCCCTCTCGGTCAGCATGGTCGGGTACGATGCAAGGGCCTGAGAGAGAGCTTGGGGACCTCCGAGAACCGCCATGTCGATCATCTGCCTGTACTCTTCTATTGACCGAGGTGTAACTATGGCGTGGATAGGCGACTCGACTGCGGTCATCTGGAGACTGGCCGGAGGGGTTGACGGCCGTCCAGTTGCCGGCGGAGCAGAGGACGACTGTGTCCGAGTTGCTTCACTGGTAGATGCGGCGTCCGACACCTGGAGTGTCGCGGGTTGTCCCGCATTCGCTGCCGTGCCCTGAACGGTCGGTGGCCGGACTGGTACTGGTACGGAAGGATGTAACGGGATTGTGGGAACTGCCGTGCTGATGGGAGCCTGTGGACTTCGCTCCGCTCTGACGGCCGCTACGGCAGCGTCCTCTTGCTTGAGGTGATGCTGGTCTTTCCAGATACCCTCCTTGTCTCTACGCCAAATGATGATAGTCGTGTCATAACTACCGCTCACGATCCGTCCATATTTACCCCCGCCACCGCCGGGCGGTAGTTTGGCCCCATACGCTGTGATATGCTCCGGCTTCCTGGAACCGGCATTGCCCGGCCGGCGCTGTCGAGGCCTAGCCTGCTCGTCTATTTCTCCGGACTCCAGCGCTTTGAAGTACTCGAGGTCAACCTGTTTAGCATCTGCGGCATCGTCATCTGCGCTGTATGGTAGATCTGCAAAGCCGGCCTGCACTGTCCGTACTAGGTTAGAGTGCGAGCGTAAACTGGCCACTTCAAGCCCCGTCTGGCGGTCAAAGACCTTGACTTCGTTATCGCTGCTACCGCTCACGATGCGCCGGCCATCGTACTGGACGCAGGCAATTCCCTTGTTGTGCCCTACAACCGTACGTGTGCAGACGCCGTTGGGCCAGTCCCATACCTTAATGTGACGGTCACCACTAGCGGAAACGACCTCTCTGTCATGTATCTGGACAGCGTTAACCGCAGCACCATGGCCCTCCAGGACACCGATCATGGTGAAAGGCTGGATCACCGGAAGTTGATCCATGGGAGAAAAAGAATAGCCATAGTTCTTGACCTGGCGGGGCACCGGATCAACTTCCTTCGAAGGATAACCCATATCGCTATAGCGCAGCGGACGTCGATTGAAGATCTTAATAGTCTTGTCCTTGGAGCAGGTAACAAGGATGCGCTTGTCAAATTTGACGTTGAGTACGGACTCCCGGTGGGCGTCGCGCAGGCGCTGGATCACTTCGCCTGTTGAGAAGCGCCATAGGATGACATCCGAGTCTGAGCTGCCAGACACGATCAGGTCCTCCTCTGGGTCGGAATCAAACTGCAGACACAAGACAGAGCCAGCGTGTGCGGCTAGTGGAGGCCGCAATAGTCGCCTCGTCTCAAGGTCCCAAATTCGTATTGTCCGGTCCCTGCTGCCGCTAACGAGATACTGCGAGTTGTACTGGAGGCTGTAGATGCACTCGTTGTGTCCTTCCTCGGGGTAGTTGGGATGCGGCAGCTGGAAGTTGGTGTATTTACCAAGCTCCCAGTTGGACTCGAGGCGGCGCCGCATGGTATAGAGGTATTTCCAGTTAATCTTGTACCTGCTGTCCGGCGCGTCCCACATCCATAATGTCTGTTTTTGAATGCCAAAAGGGACCATGTCGGGAAGAGACTCTTCCCTGACAACAGGAGAGCTCGCCCTGGCTTTCGCTTTACCCTTATTGACGCCTTCACCCCTGGATGCCGTACTCGAGCTGGAGCCATTGACCTGAAGTTTCGCTAACGGTTGTGTGAGGCCGCTAGTTCGCGGCGCCTTTAGAGAACCTCCGAAGATGCTTGACTCCTCTGCTTCCATCTGAGCGGGCTCATGCTTTATGCTACCATCCACATCAACCATGGGAACGTCACCACCGGCATCCAATCCTGGAGAGGTGGAGATTGCCCGCTTCTTGTGTATGTGGCCATTCTCGGAGGTCACCATGCGCGGCAAGTAGCCGGCAAAGCCTGAGAACGACCCGTCATTGACTATTTTCTCCCATCGCTCGATCTCGTCCGGTTTTGCTTTCCAGCCTTCTAGGTAGTACAGTTGTTCCCATAGTTTGCGGTCAAGGGCCAAATCGTACCAGGCCCGACAAGAACGCGCGACGTTTATAAGGGAGAGGGGATCGAGGTAGCCGAGGATCTTCAAGCAGACTTCTGGGGGGAGGTAGCGTATAAAGTCGATGTAAAGTCGGGGGTTAAGCTGTTCGACAATCTGCGAGATAACGCCGGTAGGGAGGTCATCAAGGAGGGCCATTGCGAGTTCTGCTCATGGTTAGTCGTCAGAAGCAGGGAAACAAGCCTAGTGTAACCCAAGCTCGAATCAACCGACAACTGCAGGGCAGTAATCGCAGCGGATTACTCATGTCGTCAGGATGCAGCGAGACGAGATCGTGACTTACGGGTTTTGTCGTGCACAGAAAGGCCGGCGATATGGCGTGTCAACCAGTCCGGGAACTCGACAGTTGATCTCCTAGCTGCTAGTGCCGAGACCGCATCGCTTCGAGGCTTGGCCAAGTAAGCTGAATTCTGAGTTGTGGTTGGGTTCAGAGGGTCTTCCGAGTATCCTTCGTCTGGTTCCTGTGCTGCGAAATCATCCATGGTTCAGAGACAAGATCTGAGACCTGTGGAGGCCGACAGAAGCGGCTGTAAAGGCGATAACGATGGGATGAAAGTATGTGCGTGATAAGATTCGCAAGGCACGGCAACCTGAGGCACGGATGGGCGCTGTGTTTCCCCGGTTGTACCGGAGGACCTGCAGTCCCGTCCTCTGCCTTGTCTACTTTGCCGAGACCAGTGCTGCCTTGTCCGGGGCGGGCAGCCGAGTGTCGTGTGCTGGTCTGCAGAGGCGTAGCAAAACGGTCATATGGTTGCACAAGGAAAGAAGTTGTCAAGATAGACTAGCGACGCGTGCCACTAGCGAAGGTTTTAAGAGCAGAAGTTCAGGAAGGGGGCAAAAGACGTGAAATCATTTTGACAGTTCTGTTGTTTTGGGCTGAAGCGATCATGGCCCAGACCTTCAGCTGCGTGCCTTGCGCCTTCCCTCTCAATGAGTGGGTTCGACTGGACTGACTTGGCTGGGGTCCAAACAGGGAAGGAGCTAGCGCCGGGACATGATCCAAGCCCTCCAAGCCCCGCATCCAGCTTAACAACACCGGACCCGCGATCATGATACTCTCGGCCAAGAGCAGGTAAAATAACCTTGAAATTCGGTCATTACCTCCTCATGGTTTCGCTCATTAAGTTGCCTCATGGCTGTGCAACGGCTCGGCGCTGGTCTTACAAATTTATGATGACCGCATCGTATCTAATCCCCTCTCACTTATGTTGCCACGCAGTTCAGCAGCTCAATATCGGCGTCCAGGTTTAAAAAACCCCGAGATGCTCGCTGGAAGTTGTCATCTAAACCTGTTCTGGCACCCTTACCTTATTTTGTTCTCTTATGTGTTCTGGGCCAGGTTGTCCAACCATCTGTGACGGGACGGTACGTCACTGCCTGCCGTGATCAAGTAAGGTACCAACGAATACGGTACAGATAATATCGCAACGTGGAAAGCTTGTGTTGACAACCAAGCCACAAAGAGTCAATACCAAGACGATCAGTTGCCTTTGTTGTCGGTTGAATGCAGTGCGGGTGCTCATTCTTCTGTTCCATTGAAACACCCCCCTTTTGTCAGGAGCAAGAGAGTCAAAGTCAGGGCATGCTAACGATACTGGAAATCCGGGAACAGACACGGTCCGGACAAATGGGCAATATCCTGACGAACAAGATGTTATTGATATTGACCAGCTTACCTTTCTCATGTTATTGTCTCTTTAATACCCGCTGCCGCGCCTCGACCTTCAAGTTGTGTCGGTGATTCCGAGAAAGACGATCGCTTCCACCAAACGGGGCCGTTGAAAGCAAGCTTTTGGAAATCCAGCTGCATCATAGGCATATATGTTGACTCTTTAATTCGTCCTCTTGGCAACGATGTGATCAGACATAATCTTAAGTTGCTTGGGCTGTAAGTCCAGGTTGCAATAATCTCTCAAGAAAGTAAGAATGGCCGAATCTGTAAGACATTGGGAGGTAGAGATGACAATTGACTGGGACCACAAAGCGTCACAATATCTATACGGTGATGGTGATAAAGGAAAAGGGTGAAAGAAATAGGTAATCGCCTTCCCTGAACATGCTGCGGTTGCGGTATAAGAGGTTCTGTCTAAGGTAGGTAAGGTAGGGCAAAGGATTCCTTCACGTGATGCATGTTGAGGCATGAATCGTGCGAGGATTGCCGACAAGTGATTGGCAGAAATGGAGGAAATTCGAGGTTTCAGAGAGGTTCGACTCCATCCATGTCCAGCGGATTGTTCATTGGGAGCGAACAAGGGTGTTTTAAACTTGTCAGGCTTGTCAAGCGGATTCAAGCCCACCCCCACCTCCCATCATCAGAACTCCACTTGTCGTTGGTGCCACCGAGTCAAAGGAGCGATGTTTCCGCCATCTTAGCGGAGGTTTAGTGCCCCGATTTGACTTTCGTCCATCTGGAAGCGACCGCAAGAACTGCTTGCGAACTGCTGCGCCGATAGTTCTCGATTGCCCAGAATAGACCACATTGACACCGGTAAACCAAACAATCCTGCATGAGCATCTGCATGCATTCATCTAGTTGTGATTCCACGACTGCGACCACTTGGGTCGTTCGATAGCAGTACCACCAGGTCGGGCTCGTTGCCACTTGATCCAAGGTACTTGTGAGGTTAGGCGCTGTAGTTCCCGTTCAGTGAGGCGCCGAATACAGAGGTGCCCTCGTGCACAAGCCAACCCACCACACCTCGTCAACCCCAAGTCCCCAACTGCCGCCTCTCCAGCCTCCTGCAGCGGCGTGCTTCCTTTTCCGGTTCCAGTAACCTACAACCTACTTTTCGACCTTCGACCACCGCCAACGAACGCGATCTTCGATCCACGTGCTTGCAAGATATATGATTTTGTGCACCGAGAAGCTCAACAAGGGTTGGATAAGAAGGGAAAGAAACAAGAGTTACACCGCTCTGGACGATCGTGCGAGCGGGAATAGTCAGCAGACACGACCGCATTCCGAAACGACGCAACCAGACTGGTCCAAGCCGGCGACAGAGAGGACAGTCGACGGAGGACAGTCAAGAGGTGCATAAACGACCAACAGCGATAACAGACCCAGCCGTTTGACGGGTCATCACGGTCTTTTACGAACCCGTTCCAATAAATAGCGACAGCCGTCTGAGAGTCTAACGGATTAGACTTGACCGGACCGTGCATTTCCACGAGGGGCCTTGGAGCGGTTCCCGGCGATCCCTGCGGATCAGTGTGTCACCTCTCCCGCCACAAATCGCGTGTTCCGCCCTGGCTGCTTGAACCTCTCGAGAGGCCGCATTTGCTGTTCTCTTGGTTGTGCTGCGTGTCAAGTCTCTCTGGACGGAGTGGCATGAGCCGATCACCGCCATTTGGACATTGCGAATGTTGATCGAAGAACACCTCCCAACGCAGTTTGACGACCTTCCAAGCAGCAGTCCTGTCAATCTTGGCTCGTGCTTACACGCTATTCAACAATGGCGCATGCTCCTCTGCTGAGGACCAACACCGCTCCCGTCTTCCAACACTCGACGGACGGTGTTGCCCGACTAACGAACACGTTGAGCATGGGCTCCGGTCCCCGCGGCAGTCAGCTCTCTGGCTCTACCGCCTTCGACTCATCGACCTCCCTAGCGTCCATGTCGACGACGAAGACGGCCGTGGCGCCCGCCAACGGCCAGGTCATGGCCACTTCTAATATCATAAACCAAAAGGCCGACGCCTCCAGATCACTATACCAAGTATGCGTCGCGCTCAAACAGAGGCTCACGCAGGTGCCAGGTTTCGAGGTTTATCTGCAGCAAATGGAGGAATGGGCCGCGGACATGGAGGAAGGGGGTCCGGTCGAGTCATTGTGGAAGCTGCTGAGGACCGGTGTCCCCTTATTGACCATCTACAACTGTCTGCAACCCGAGAAGCCCTTGAAAGACACCTCCCCTGAAGGGGCCAACGCAGAGAAGCGCGCCAAAATAGCTATCTTGGGCTTTGTCGGCGCCACCTCAAGTCAGCTCAAGCCTCCGCCTCCCGACAAGTTCATTATCAACGATGTTATGGGGACGGACACCACAGGACTCTTAAAGGTATGCGCTTCACTGCTGGCGACCACTCTGCCTTTATTGTATAGTGCCTGGATAAGCTCGATGACGCTAATTTGCGACAAAATTCTTAGGTCATAAACACGATCAACTACGTCCTTGACCTTGCCGAGCAACGGAACCTGCTCCTACAGGTCCAACCATACCCAGAAGACAACGCGATGGGTGCGGGACCGCAGATGAGCTACCGAGACTACATCGTTAGGGAACTAGTCGATACAGAACGCAAATATGTGCAGGATCTCGAGAACTTGCACGACCTCAAGAAGACGCTTGAAGAACAAGGGATACTTCCCGGCGACGTCATCTACCAGATCTTTCTCAACATCAATGCCATCTTGGACTTCCAGCGCCGTTTCTTAATCCGAGTAGAGACTACGAACTCAATGCCCCAATCACGACAAGAATGGGGAAGCCCTTTTGTCTTCTACGAGGAAGCATTCAACATTTACCAACCGTTCATTGCGAACCAGCGAAAGGCGGCACAACTCGCCAGCCAACTCTTCGACAAGATCCAGTCTTCACAACACCCAGTCGCGTCTGATTTCAACACCCTGGACGGGTTTTTGCTAAAGCCTATGCAGCGTTTAGTAAAGTATCCCTTGTTGCTCAAGGACTTGTTGAAGAAGAGCGAGGATGAGGTGACGAAGAATGACCTGGCAAATGGTATCAGTGCTGCTGAGCGGGTGCTCCAGAAGGCGAACGAGGCTGTGGACCGAGACATGTTGGACGAAGCGCTGGAAGACCTCATTACTCGTGTCGACGACTGGAAGAACCATCGGGTCGAGCAGTTCGGAAAGCTCCTGTTGCATGGCGTATACACGGTAGTGACCGGTAAAAGCGACCAGGAGAAAGACGTGAGTCCTCGATTACCCGTGCCCCGGACCTTTGAACTAACTGACAAGCTGCCGCAGTATGAGATCTATCTCTTCGAGTGCATTTTGCTGTGTTGCAAGGAGGTGGCGCCTCTGAAAGTGAAGGACAAGAAGGACAAAACCAAGTCAACTGGTCCCAAGGTTCGGAACCGGAATGCGAAGCTGCAGCTGAAGGGCCGCATCTTCATGACTAATGTGACAGATGTGGTGGCTATTTCAAAGACGGGTAAGTATAATGACAACAAAGGATTCATGTCAAGCTTCAATTCAGTTGCTGACTCGTCAGGCTCCTACACTGTCCAAATCTACTGGAAGGGTGATCCGGGTGTGGAGAACTTCATGATCAAGTTCCAGAATGAGGAGATGATGAAGAAATGGGCGGCGGGGCTCGACCAGCAGCGTAAGGAGAACGCTCCTCAGCAAGCCCAGAGTGCGCAGACACCGGCTCCCAACTTTGCCTGGATGCAGACGGTGAACGGACTCGAGAATCCCTACGCATCGCAGCAGGATGAAGAAGATGACGAAGAGTTCTACGGATCAACTCCCACACCCTCTATGCTCCCGTCGCAGCTACCACCGCAACAGCCTCTGCCAGGAACGATGCCGCGCAATGCCTCTAGTACAAGCCTGCGCCAGCGTTCTGCCACTGGAGAGAGTACACAGTCACTGGCGAGCATGGTGAGGGCACCACCTCCAAGGTTTCCTCTTCCGCAACCTCCCGTCCCGCTCAGCCTTCAAACACAGATGAGCGCGGGACAGCAGTCACCAAGTGCTCGTCAAGGTCCAGATGCGTCATCGTACTTCTCACCGACTGCGGAATCACCTGCCTCCAGTCGTACCAGCACGACATCCGGTTACTTCCAAGCAGGCGCTGGTTACATGCTGCCTAAATCCGGCACGCCTCAGCCTGGCGGATGGGACGATCAGAACCGATATACAGCTCCTGCCATGCCACGGGCACCATCTCGCGATGGACCCAGCCCAGCTAATGCGTATGGCATGGTAGCTTCAAATGGACGCAATCCTAGAGGGCCTAGCATGCCCGTCATGGCGTCGCAGAGCGCAGCAGCGGCACAGGCAGCGTTCCAGCAGCAGCGCAGCCGTTCTTACAGCACACCCGACATCAACGGCCAGCAAACGAATACACGCCGTCAGAACGGCCAGTCCGTGCCTGCAGTGCCGGGCATCCCGCCACATCTCACGCATGAGCGCCATGATTCGAACATACCCAGAAGCAACACCGGCAGCCCAGCCAACGTCCCTATCCGCAGCAACACACAGTCTCCAGGCGTACAGCTGCAGCGAGAGAAGGCCTACGGAGGTGCCATGGCACAGTTCCCAGCACAACCGGTATACCCCCGCCAAAGCACCCCCTCGAACGGCGTGACCAGCCTGCCACCCCCCGGCCCGCCACCGCCGGGCATCGCGCCCATGGCGCCGGCGGGGCGCGGCATGTCGCCCGCCCTGAGCGGCCAGCTCGCGGAGCCCGAGTTCCCGCTGCCGACGCAGCTGAAGGTCAAGGTCAACTGCGACAGCGGCAACTACGTGACGCTGGTGGTGGCGTTCAACATCACGTACCAGAGCCTGATCGACCGCATCGACGCCAAGCTGAACCGGTTCACGAGCTCCAGCATTGGTAAGGGCAATCTGAAGCTGAGGTACCAGGACGAAGACGGCGATTTCGTTACTATCGAGAGCGACGACGACATCCAGATCGCCATCAGCGAGTGGCGCGAGGGCATGCGCAACACGTACGCCGCCGGCCCCGGCGGGGTGGGGGAGATTGAGCTCTATTGCGTGGGGGAGATGGATTGAGCTTTGTCCTTTGCGGGGGATGAGGAGTTTCGGTGTTGCCCTCCCTTATCGGTTGCGTTGTGTTGCGTTCGGATGATGGACTGATGGTGTGCCATCCATCGGTTCTATCTGAGGGGGTGTGAGTTGCTGCTTCGTCCCGCATGGAAGGCGTTGAGACCGACCGTCCTCGTTTTTATCTTCTTCGTTCGACATATAGACGGCCGGCGTCGACGGATGGCATGGTTGTCTTTTTGCTTTTCTTGCTTCGCTCCCGTCATTCTAGCTAAGTGCTCTCTTCGACACATTCTTGCGATCGATTTTCTCATTCTTCTGCTTTTTTTTTATCTGCTTCTGCTTTTTATAATGGTCATGGCCAGATACCCACGCTCTTTTTCCTACGATGGTTTGTTTGCTGGAGTCTACCGATGAGGGTGACAGCAGGGACAATGCGAGAGGACCATTGCGATTAAGTGCCTCTGATGAATGATGGATGTGCTTCGGCGCCGCTACGAAGTCAATGTGAGCAGAAGCGGCGTCGCTTATTGGACGGTGTAGCTTGAACAGAGAGGGGACGTTGATGTTGCTCGCGAGAGGAGACACATATTGCCACGACGTGGTACACGCTTAGCTAAAGAGGCAGTTCAATGCAAACTGTGGTAGATGGCTTCGTTTCGAGATCCGCCTGGTCTAAGTGCTTTCTCACGTAATGCGCCTTCACTCGACAATGAAGGATATGAAATGCTATGTGCGGCGCTTGGACTAGGACATCTTTTCTAATATTATACATGTTTGAAGTCTAGTGATATGCGCCTACAAGTCCACCAACGCCTATCCATGCAACTTCCGTTGCCCAATTATGTGAACACAAGATACATGTGGCTCGAATATGTCACCCTAGTAAAACTTCGTCTCCAGGGGTATGAATGTCCCTCTGCGCTTGCCCAGATCTCGAGCGCCAACTGCGCCAGGTCAGAACTGCTGTGTCTGAAACAATCCAGACTCTGTATTCGCCGATAGAGCATCGACATATTGTCATGCGCCAACGACCAACTTGACGCTATCCAGCGAGAATGCTACCATAGCTGGCTCAAGACCACGGTCCTGCTCCTCCATATAATATTAAGCCGTATTCCGCTCAATCACTTCTTCACGGGTTTCTCCCTCCTTGTTGGTCCTTCGAGTCTCTTCTGGAAGCGGGCAAGGTGGTAGTTAATGGCGCTCTTAGGCTTGGTAGGCATCTTGGGGCCGTCCATGCAGGTGCGGAGTGCTTGTTCGACTGCGGCACAGCCGGTGGATGTATAGCCTGCTGAAGCCCAGCATGCTGTAGTGCGTCGTGTTAGCATATTACATTGCCACAGCCATTGATCTGCTGTGAATAGTGTGCTCAAAGTGGCATGACTTACTGAGAACAGACGACATGACGGCCACGCAGGGATTCTCCTCTGGTCGGTTAGGATTGCGCACGCGCAAGACCTTGAGGGGCGGTAGACGGATGGGTTTGTTCGGCATCTTGGGCAGTCTGGAAAAGGACTGCCCTGTGTGATTGGCGTCGTTGGGTTGAAAATGGCTTGGAACACCCGACTTTCGTTGTCGCCTCGTCTTTCGAAGCTTTACAGTCGCGAAGTGGAAAATTCAAGGTCACGTGGACCACTTGTTGAAAGCTGAACCGAGTGTGGGGGCGGAAGAGAGCTTCACAGCGCTAGTCTAATTCGAGCTAGTTCAGTATGAGACATGCCTGATTGGTGCACATTTGCCCATGTAAACAAAAGGTCTCGCGGAGACATTCCCCAGCGAGACTGGTCCTTCGTGACGAGGCCTTCTACTCTAAGACAAAAACCGTCGCGTCTCATGCCCACCTTCAACATTCCCCAGTCACTGTTACAAATTTCAGCATAACAACAATCCCTAAGACGCCGGTATCGTTCATGTCGACGAAGACTTATTCTATACATCGTCAACAATAACGAGAACGAGCGTGCACGACGCCATCGCGTGCTCTGCTCGCCCGTCTAGAGGGCATCGCTACACCACCAGTCATGGCTCAAAATCTAGACGGTCTCGTCTGGCGGGCTGAAAGGTAAAACATGCTTTGCAATGCCATGTACTCGAGCGGATTATCGCCGTCAGGGCTGACATGAAAGTAGTAGCGATGTCACCGCGTCGAGCTTCCTTCCCCCGCCTAACCGTCCTGTCAGAGCATGGCAGCGCATCCCCGTCCCTGCCGTGACCCGACCGTGCAAAATATGGAAGCGTACTGTTGGCGAGCCGGGTACCGATGGCGACATGCTGCGATATGTCCTCGCAATGGCTGAGCTGGATAGCCAGGGGCAAGGAGAGAGGAAGCGTGCTCGGAACGCAGGCTATGTCCCGGTGTGGGGAGACGCGCAATGGGATGTGCGAGTTGAAGAGCCACGGGACGGCAGTTGGGACCTTGTGGAGGCTAGAGGTTCGTACAGGCCCACCATGGCGTCTAGGTGATTGACCGAAAGCCTTCTGCTAACACTGTAACAGCATCGGTTGCCTCCATTCAGGATGAACAAGAAATCAAAGGACATGCAATAGGACAACCAGCGTCGATAGTCCCTGAGGGCAACCTACGATGGGTTCCGAGGAAGAGACACAACTCGCGCTGGCCAATCGAGCCGACAACGAGGACACAACCGAGAATGATGGCCGAGCTACAACCACTCGTCGAGTTCGAGATACCCACTACGAGCATAGATGACGCCGCAGCGCAACACAGTCCTCAACGCGCGACCGCAAAGCAGATGCGTCGGAGATCGACCCGCCGCTTGAGCAGACGCCTGTCATTTGCACATATTGAGGACAATACAGGTTTCCAGAGCCCTGCAGCTACGAGGACATCAGACGTTGAAGCAACACTGATAAATATATCACCAACGAAAAGAGTATCGGCCTCTCCACAGAAGTCATTCACTCTTCTTGCCACACCTTCAAAAGTGCTTCTAAGGCCATCTCCGTCTAAGGGTCGATCACCGACCAGGCAGCAATCGCCCAGCAAGGCCGCGCAGCCGTTACCGCCCAGCCCCATCATCGAGACATCTGAGTTGAACGAATCTTCATTAGTGTCCGAACATTCGGTTCTAGTCTTTGACCAGCCGCTGTCTGAGGCCTGTACCGAGCCTCCACATGAGACACGCCGTCGTGTATCGCTGCAGAATGCTAGGCGGCTCGAGGGACGGTCTATCGGAGGCAGGAGATCTTTAGAATTTGGTGCAGCCCAGCAGTCGGCTCCGAACCGTCGGCACAGCTTCATGCCATCGCAACCGCGAGCTGCATCAAACGATCCGAAGCACAGACGACACACCCTTGACATCTTTGGTGAGAGTAGTACAGTGGCGACGGAGTTGCAGCAGGACGAGGAGACCACCACTGTATTTTCATCGGCTGAAACAACAGAAAACATATCGGAGGTGGTTGTTGATGTCTGTGCCAATCTTGACATCTTCGGCCAGAGATCTGGTGTCACAAGACGACGCAAGGCACGACGCGCAAGCGCCCGCCAAGAGGCTGAAGTGCATAGTGAGAGTGAGGCAGATACTGCATCTGCACCACGGTCTGCTACTAGTCGTAACTCACAAGACGTGGATGACTCACCACTTCCTATTGGGTTAGGAATCACACAAAGTTTGGAGGTTGTGAATGGGGCGGGTGATAGCCCCGGTCAGGCAGCAATGCTTGATCTTTCCTTTAACATGCCCACCGAGGAAAATGACGACGCAGATACACTAAACAAAGACTTCTGGCTAGATGACGGAATTGGCTCGACACCCTGCCAGCGGGACAATGAACCCATCGACAACGCTAAGTTGCATCAAGACGACATGTTCGCGCCCCACGATCCAGAGGGCCTCTCGACTATATTTGAAGACGAGGAAGCCTCCTTTGCCCAACCCTCTCCACATCTGCAAGGCACTCCTGAAACTGAGCGGACATACATTTCTACACCATCGACCAAGAGCGATGACATCGATTCGCAGGAAACTGGATCACATTCACCTACAACAACTGCAGAGCTTGAAGAGCATACGGCTCATTCTCCTGCCACCGAATCCAGGATTGTGGACAATCTTGGAGAAGAGGCTCTGCAATCGTCTGACATGCAGGGCGAGATGATGGAGCAGTCGTTCGATTTCACCACAAGTGACAACGACGAAGTCGAACAGCCAATCTCAAGCAGTGAAGAAGATGCTGTGCCCTTGGCCAATAAGCAGGCTGAAGATACCGCTCCATACGAGACAGCCACTTCACTGTCCTCTTTTGCCAGCCCTGCCGGGGAGGAGCCCGGCCTGGAACAAGAAAGGGAGCTAGCAGACTGCTATCCCTCGCCCCCAGATGATGGCGATTCCCTGGTCACATCAGAAAATGATTGCTGCGGAACACTAGTAGTCGAAGACTTCACTTCTCATGCAGAGCCAAGTCCTACACAGAATGAGTCGGAGCAGGGCCAACAAGATGATGAGTCAGAAAACAACGCTGACGCCACCTCGGACAACGATCCTGTGGGCAACCCGGTACTTCATGTAGAGCTCAACAGCTCACCTGCTGTCAGCGTGGAAGAGACGGATGCTTCAGCCAGCACCCCACCGCAAGCTGATAGTGATACGCAAGATGCTCTGGATGGCGCTGAGGTGGTCCTCGATACACCGCCAACCAAAGGATTCACACCTATCAATTCTGACCGAGTATCACCGCCAACTCAACATCCTCGCAGCGTGACGTATCTGGATGAGGAAGAGCAGGATGAGGCGGACGATTTACACGACGAAGATATGGCTCTTGCTATGGACTACGAACCCACCGTGCCAATAGACTTGGAGGAGGAGATACCTGTATTGGACGTATCGGAACCCGATGGAGAGCCGGCCGCAGTACAGGAAGATTCCGAGACGGAAATGCTACGCAGGTTTGTGACTCGCGTCACCGCGAACAAGAGCGCCAAGGCAGCAGCCGCAGCGCTAGCACGGCGGAACCTCCGACCTAAGCGCCGGTCCGGGTCGACCGGCTCGACGACATCCGTTACGGGCTCCCCAGCCGCCAAGCCGTCTTCCTCGATGCCGTCCGAATCAGCACAGAGAATGATGGCCGCTTCAATGACTGCATCTCCTCTTCGAGCGCGTCTTCCCCTCGGAGAGACGGATACTAACAGCCCCAGCCCAACCAAGAAACGGAAGGCTCCGGGCGGTAGTGGCAAGGGTGGTGGCAGGACGCACTCAGACGACCTGTTCAAGGGCAACCCTGAGCTGTACTCGGCCGAGATTTCCCCGCCAAAGAGCAAGAGACTCCGCAGCCGGAGGCGAGTCGAGGCCGAGTCCGACACGAGCAGCACCCAGGTCTCGGAACAACAGACTAGATCACAAAATTCAGATACTTCCGCAGACTCAGCTTCGACAGGCGGGCCCCGCCGCTCAACGCGCAGCCGCAATACCCGCGTCCAGCTGAAGCCCCCCGCGCCGTCGGCCAACAGCATCGCGCTGAGCCTCATCCCCGTCCGGCTGCCGGGCTCGTCGAGCATGATCATGAACGCCGCCGACACCTCGGGCGACAAGGACATGCCCAACCCCGTCGTCGTCCCTCGGACCGCGCGCACCACGGCGGAGGAGAAGGACCTGGCCGCCGTCACGAGGGTCAACACGCGCAAGAACAAGGGCGGCGCGATGCCGCCCAAGGTCGTCCTCTCGCGCCAGGCGGAGGACCCGCTGGGCTTCAAACTTAGGGAGCTGAAGGGCGTGTTTGATGCTAAGGAGGGGAGGGAGGCGTCGGCCGAGTCGGAAGAGGAAGAGGCCAGGGACGGACGGAAGAGTAGGAAGGGTAAGGGCGTCCGGTGGGCGAGCGAGCTAGTCCGGTTTAACACGGACTTCGAGGTGCAGTCTCCTAAGCTGGTGGCGCTGCCGCTTCCGCCGTCGCGGAAGGGGGCGAGGGTTCCTGTTCTGCCTGCGGAAGAGAATCTGGATGGGGGGTTGCCTGGTCCTGCTACAGCTGGGGAGGAGAGCTCCACTTCGGTTGTCGATCAGCATGCGGTCCCAACCGGTTCTGCTGAGGATGTGGCGGAGGGACAGCGGCAGGAAGAGAAGTCGGAGCCGGAAGCCAAGCCGGCGCAGACCAGACGCACGCGGCAGTCGAGACTGCAGACGCCGGCTCCCGTGAGCAAGAAGATATTGGCTGAGTCGGCGGCGGCGCAGCAGTCGAAGGGGGCGGGGTCTGCGTCTGCGAACGTGGTGAAGATGGCGACGCGGAGGACCAAGATTGCCAGTCTGGGGATGGGGGTCAACGGGACGCCGGCGCCGAAGAGGAGGACGAGGGCGTGAGGGTGAGGGTGAGCATTGCGAGGGGGCAGTTGGTGCTGATTGGGGGAAAGGCGAGTTTGTGCGGCGCGGAGTTTGGTGTCGATATGGTTGTTTTGAAAGTTCGTTTTGCAAGTTCAAGTTCTATATCATTGATTGTAGGAGTATCAGGGGGATACCCAGTACTTTGTCGAATGCTAAACTGTTTCGAGTCGACGGCTTTTACAAATGCTTGATGTGTGTAGACCTACTTACCTGCCTTACCTCGTCCATGTTCGACAGCCATAAGCATTATCGAGCATTAGGGTCCCAAGAATTATGAGGTGCGTATCCGATTTCGCGTATCACAGTAAAACCTCCGTGGGATCACATCCGGGGGGCTAAAATCTGACGGCGATCAAAATACCACGTCAGCCTCGTCGCGAGTCCCACGCCCCAGCGAAACGCAAATTTAGCTTAGATCCTTCGACGCTCGGCGTCAGCACTGTATGATGACTCGTCAGACGGCCAGAGTATATTTGCTCGAAAGACCCCGTTTCCGTTGACGTCGCATCTCTCTCACCGAGTCTCGAAACCGCATATTCCATCATGATAGAAACGATCCTCAACGTCCTGCTAATCCTGTCGCTCCAGCGCAAACCCGGCGCCAAACGCAAGACCCCGGGTTTGCAGCCAGAGACTAAACCCGCGACATCAACATCGCGACCCGACGAGAAGACGCCGCCGGCTCCAGATCCGTGACAGACGCCCCGCCGCTCAGCGGTTCGTCCTTCGGCTCTCCCGCCGATAACGCACCGTCGGCTATATGTCGTGCCTGCGCGTGAGCGCGCGGCGTACCGCGCCGCTGTGTCCGCCGGTTTTAGCTCCGTGCTAGGCGCGAGGGTTGCTGCGAAGCGTCGGGAAGATGGTGAGGGCGCGGTTGACGAGAGGGGCCAGGTTCGCGGTACTACGACGGGGGATTCCAGGCGTGCTTCAGCGCGGCCGTTTGATTCTCCGCGGGGCATAATGGACGGATATATCCCGGATGCTGAGATGGTGTTAGACGGCTGGCCCTGCGCGAAGGACTGCTGGGGGTAGTTGCTCTCGCTGTCGGGCGGTTTCGTGTCTAAGCACTGATGACTGCTGTGGACTGCGGATCGACTGTGATGCTAGCAAGGGAGGCGGTATTGTTGAACGTTCTTTGAGTCAAGGGGTTACGAGAGGTACTACGGCTATGTCGTGGAGGGGCGAGAGAAGGAGGAGGGAAGAGATGAGGTTCAACAAGGAGCACGAGCAGGTGATACTGTATTTCTGGTTGCCTTTGCAAGGACGTGGCCGGCGACGGGGAAGCTCGAAGGCTGAGTGAGGGGGAAGACATCTGACCTTTAAACCGGGCATGTTGGGCTGGGTGAGAGAATGATGGTACATGGGCCATGTTCAGATCGAGGGTAAAGCAATTGAGATTTAGGGGTATATCCAATGAACAAACTATGCAATAATCACGACTGTGTCTTGGCCGGGGTTGTGAGGGTCCCCAGGCCAGTGCCCTGCAGATAAGATTTGTCCTTTGCCCCCCCCACGGTTAGCAGGTTACGTTTGTGGTGACACATTGTCTGACATAGCTTACCAACATGCCCGGCCAGGCAAAGATGTTCAGCAGCCTGGCGATAGTCCCAAACGAGGCCTTCCAGAGCACCGGGCTGGGGTTCTTCTTCAGAAGATCAGTAACGACCTGCCGCGCATAAACCTCGGTGGCGGTCCACCGGGCATTATCCAGGAAGTCCCTCTTCTCGATCCGCTCCTTGATGGGATAGTACAGACTGCCGGGAGGCACACGACACGCCTCGTCCGCGTTGTCGAAGAGCTTAGACCGCACGCTGCCGGTCGTGACAGTCACGACCCTGACGCCGCAGGGGGCCAGCTCGACGCGCAGCGTGTGGCCCATGCTCGTGACGGCGGCCTTGCTGGCGCTGTAGGCCGTGTGGTAGGGCGGGTTGAACACCGTGTTGACGGAGCCGATCATGACCACCAGGCCCTGGGCCGGGATGAGCAGCGGCAGGAAGGCCTGGGTCACGGCCGCGACGCCGAGGACGTTGGTGTCGAAGACCCGGCGCATGTCGGCCATGCTGGTGTCCAGAAAGGGCTGCACGTGGGTGACGCCCGCGTTGTTGACGAGGATGTCGAGATGGCCGCCTGCTGTCGCCTCGCGGACGGCGGCAACGGCAGCGGCGACAGAGGACTCCGACGTCACGTCCAGCTCGAGCGTGCGGATGCCGAGAGGTTCTAGGGTGGACATCTTGGAGAGGCTGCGGGCGGTGGCGAAGACGGTCAGACCGCGGGCTCGAAACTCGCGGGCCAGGGCGTCACCTATGCCGCCTTCGCTGCAGCCGGTGATGAGGACTGTCTTGGATGACATTTTTTTTCGCGGCATTGGCTTCAATTGTTGCTATTTTACACGTTGTAATGAGGGTTCAATTGACAACCTGGTGGTTGCTGATTTAGGCTCATGCGCCCTTGAAACGCCCTTGCCCATCTTGGGAATTAGCTGCTACCTTCCCTGCTGGAAGCGAACAAACATTCACCGTCGGGCCTATAAACACGTGAGGTGTTACTGTGATAGTTGCATCCTTGACATCTTTTTGAAGAATGTGATAGAAAAGCATTTCGTGTCTTCGGATATCTTTGCCGTACAAAAGTGACATGTCCACATTATAATTAGTAATTCAACCTTAGACTGGAGAAAGTCAATATAACGTCATCGAAGACAGATTACCAATGCAGAACACCAAAAGTAAATACATCATCAGACTTGCATCTCGGTCAAAAAAAGAGAAAATTGCAGATAGGAGCATACTAACTTATTGAGTATATACTGACATACTCATACAAGAGTACAAGAGTAGTCATCTACCATGACAGTCGGCATCTTCCCCGCTTCTGGTGGCCTCGGCGGCAGCACCAGCACTCATCTCACCAAACTGCTGCCGCGGAAGGAGATCATCCTGATCAACAGATACCCAGAGAAAACCCCAAGTCATCTCACAGAGGGCGGTGTCCAAGTCCGCAAGGCCTCGTATGAGAGCAGCCCGGCTGAGCTCCAAGAGGCTTTCGCCGGCATTGATGTGCTGTTCCTGATCTCATACCCCAGCCATGTCCACGAATATCGTGTCAAGGTACGCTTCACCCACACCTCTCTTCTCAATCCGTCGAGCTCGCAATCCTAATCAAACCCCAAAAAGGTCCAACTCCCGGCCATAGACGCCGCACGCCGCGCAGGCGTCAAGCACATCTTCTACAGCTCGCTGGGCTTCGGCGGCGACCTGCAGGACCGCTCGCTGGCGGTCGTGATGCAGGCGCACCTCGACACGGAGCGGTACCTGGCCAAGCTGGCGGCCGAGGACCCGTCTTTTACGTTCACCTCCATCCGCGAGGGGCTCTACTCCGAGTCCACGCCCATCTACACAGCCTTCTTCGACCCGCGCGACCCCGCCGCCGACAACGAGATCCGCATCCCGCACGACGGCTCCGGCCCGGGCGTCGCGTGGGTCAAGCGCGACGAGCTGGGCGAAGCGTCGGCGAGGCTAATTGCGAGCTACGTGCGGGACCGCGACGCGTTCAAGTACACGAACGGGAAGGTCCTGCTCACGGGGGGGAAGGTGTGGAGCTTGGCGGACACGGTGAAGGTGCTGGCGCGGGTGGCGGGAAAGGAGGACTTGAGGATCAGGGAGGTGAGCGTCGACGAGTACGTCAAGCTGCCGCAGGTGCTGGCCGTGTTTGGCGAGGAGGAGAAGGCGAGGACGTGGGCTACCGCTTGGGAGGCGATTAAGGCGGGCGAGACGGCGGTTGTTACGCCTGATTTGGAAAGGATTCTTGGAAGGAAGCCTGAGGAGTTTGATGTTACTGTCCAGAAGCGCTGGGGGAAACAGTGAGTAGGTTTAGGACCATTTGGAATCAGTGCTGATTACCTGAGCGTGCGTGGTAGACATGTATTGACGGGTAGTTGGCAAGGGTAATATACAATTACATTGCTGACAGCGGTCGATATATCCGTGAAGAAAACCCTCGGACCAAAAGGGCACTGGCATACTCGACAAATGTCCGAACTCGAGAGTATCACTGGAAATCATGCATCGAACTTCAGGATCTGATAGGCGGAGGAACAGACATCGAGGTTCAACTCTTCGACACAACCGCAGGACAAACCTACCCTATACTGACTGGTCTCACTTCACAACACAGTGCAACACCAAGATGGACTCCCCGCCATGGGCAGCTTCATAAACAATCAGCTTTGAGCCATCGGACGCTCGGCTCAGTCCAACGGGAGTTTCGTCCCGAAGACGGGCAGCGTTGTGCCGACCCCCAACCGAAGGGAAACTGGAATGGGTGCTCTTCCGGCTGCACAAACGGGGAGCATGTTGTCCCACAGGCTATGACGGTCACTAGATAAAGAAAACCGTCCGGGGCCTATATCCTTTGCTATGCCGCGAGGAATGCGATCGAGGCCAGGGTTGAGACCCAGGTTGAAAAGAGGCAAATGACTGATCAGTTCATCCAGAATGCAAGTGGACGGACGAGTATGGCGAGAACCGGTCACGCGCTGCCATGGAAGTCGTCGACGAGGTTGTCGACGCCGTGCGGGAAGGAAGGAGACCATACTTTGGATCCTGGGTCGCACGGCCGGACGCTACCTGATGTACATGTATCTTATCGAGCCCAGGGTAAGGCCCTGTTTGATGTCGACACAGGCGATAGGCTCCCCCTCTGCGTATAAGGCATGGAAGGGCTCGTTACTGGTCGCTGGGCGCCACCACGCCTGATAGCATGGTCGTCTTTGGAATGTACTTTCTGGCCAAGCCCGACTTACCGTTCAGGATCTGAGGAGTAATCGAGTTAACGCCTTGAAAGTGGGAACCACCTCTCTGGGTGTTGCGGACGGCTACACGGTTATCCCTATACCAGGCATTTTAGCGGATTTGAACATCAGTTCACTGTGTATAGGACGATACACATTCCACATAGACTCGCCAACTGAGCCTCCACGAATCCCCCGGCCCATATATTTGTCAGCCGGCAGCTCGAGCGTCGAGCTGAAAGCTAAGCGAGTACGCTCGGCTCCCTTGAGGCGTTTTGCCATGACATGGCTGATGGTCGAAGCAGAGCGGAATTCCACCGCACGATGTTGCATCCTTGTCGAGGTGTAGACCTACACCCACGCACATGAAGTGACTCGGTAGGACTCGGTGTGAAGGTGAGACATGGACCGAGGAGTATAGCCGATCGAGTGACCCATTGAACCTGTTTAGTCTACAGTTGTGCGGTCCGACTGCTGTTGGGACCTCCAACTTCGTGAAAGACTTCGGAATAAATTTTACCGTCAATGCCCAGCCTGACATCTCGCAACAGCCAACCGTGACATCGAGTTGAGTTGCCAAGTTTGATGCTGGTTGGCTATGGGGGAACCATGGATGCGCTAGACGAGGTTCTAGTGCATATTTGCCGTTCCAAGTTGCGGCACTCATACGACCGCTGCCGTGTCGGCTGCGATGCTTCCCAACTGAGCGTCTACGCCGGGTTGCTTCACCGTTTCGGTGAACATTCGCTCATCATGAAGTTATTATGTCCTGCTGAGATAATTGCCGAACAGACATCCCTACGTGCCATACCAAACAATCGCACGCCATGGCCGCTGCGGCCCCATCTGGGGGACATGATAGGCCAGAGGCTACGTCCCTGGCGACCTGGCGGCTTACTGATAACCTCTGCCGATATTTAAAATGCTGACGGTCGTCGATTTCCGTCCACTGGGAGAGAACACCGATAGCCAGCACGATTTACGCGATACTCTTTCCAGTGAGGCGTGCATGGCACAAACGCAACTGTGGTGCGGAGGAATAGCGAGCCTGCAGGCAACGGCGGTCATCATATGCAACCCGCATTCTTGTACGACGCTGTTATAGACGATGGCAACCAAGGTCTCCCAACTTTCCAAGTTTACCCTATGTATGATGCAGTCGCTGGGTTCGGCACTTGGCTGAAATAAGGCAGCCTTGACCCGCATAGCGTAGCAGAGGGTACTAGGGGGACGTGGATGCTTGTGTCGGCAGAGTGGTACTGTCTGATAACGGAGGTCACCGCTTCTCCGAATGTGGCATTTCAGCTGTTGTGAGCTTGCTTGTCGCGATTCAGAATAAGGCACGAAAGACACAAGGTTAATGACCCCCCCCGCGCCCCCAATTGGCCCGACCGTACATTGGCACGGCGATCGATCAGTCCGTGAGCCGTCCCGGCTGGGACTAGTTTGAAGACCGCCCCTGACCGGAAGGGCCTCCCGGGACATGCCATTGCGCCAGACCGGGCCCGATTCTGAGTCTCTACCATTCATGTCCCGAGGATGGCGCCTTGGGAGCATGGGTCAATCACATCCCTACAATTGCGCCAGGAGGTTGAACGCCTTAGCGCCTGACGATTTGGGACCGACGCGGTGCATTTTGGGAGCTTAGATCGAATGTGAGTGAGACCATTTACCGAATCTGGATTTCATGGCGTCGCGCTGGCACTCATGTCTTAGACGATCACTTGTGCCGCGAGACCTCGAGATGCACCAGCCTCGTGGTCTTAGATTTGGGTGCCGGCTGTCTTTGAAGTTTGCTTTTGGTAGGATGCAAGACAATAAGCGACAGCCGACGCAGTTGATGTCTGAAGATCGTAATCGCAGCCCTAAAGTCTTTAAGTGGAAAAAAGTTGTCTCTTGAACGGAGTTAGTGCCGAAACACGACCCATGGAGCGGACATCAGGATTGCAGGCCGACTCGGTGAAATTTGGCCGCACGCCAGTCAGAGTATCTGTGCGTGTAGCCCGGAGCGCCATTGCGCTTATTAGATGATCGGCAAAATGGCATGTGGGAAAAGCTTCATATTCCTGATGGAGGGCCGGAGGTCGGGATTTCCCACATTGCACGATAACTCCCCGACGGAAATACCGACAGCAGTGGGTTCCTGTCGATCCCTCAGTCTGGACCTGATCGGCAGTGCTGATAGTCACAATCGACTCATAACTGCACTGCCATACCTGTCATGCCACTTACATTTATGCCAGTCGGCTTGGTACTGGAAAACATATCCCGATACCGGTAGACTCTGGCGGTATTGAAACATTGACAACGTCTGACGTGTGGACAGGAGAGGTGTGGACGGGAAACGGAAACAGCCCCCTGCATCCCGGTCTACTGGGTGTCCCAGCGCAGCGCACCGGGATGAACCCACCGCTGATTATTGGCTGACCGCGCGAATTAGCTGCATCGACGCCAAATCAGTAACACAGTACTATGTAATGAAACTAATGCCACATGTCGCTTCGGACTGACAATTTCAGACAATCAGACTCGCTCTTTTGGCAACTTGGCGATTAGACCTTTTTATCGTGAACAGGACACACGGCCACATTGTCGTCTTTGGACCTTGGATTGACGATCGTCGTTCAAGCCAGACCTTGGAGCTGAGAGCTTGACCCACGCTAGAACCACTTAACCCTCGACGGGATCAAAATGTGAAAAATGATTAGACGAGAAACGGGTGACGGTGATAACTGATATCTGGATGTCATTCTGCATCGCCTCCGTTTGCCAAGCAATACCCCGTCGAAGGTTGCCCGTCTGCGTTTGCGAAAGTGTTAAGGTGAAGGCCCTAAAACATCCATGTTCCAAACCTGAAGTTGCAGTGTCCTCGTAAGTTTGGCCCTGCTTTGGCAGGCAGGCATGCTGCTGTCTTGCACGGATTCGCAAAGGGAAGGTGACTTCAGTTGCAGGGCTGGCACCGTATAGGATCTAGCACGATAGGTCAACTGCGACCCGGGAGCCTGGTCATCGGCAGGTGGAAATCAAGCTTCCTGAAAGGGGCAAGTAGTCCTGGGCGCCAGTGTCGGTAGGATCGGATTCATCTTGGTATCAAACTGCTTCTCACGGTTAGCACCCGTGGTAGAGAGCTGGTTGTGGGGCATCCCAAGCGCAGTCCATCGGAGGCCGACCGAGCCTGTTGCTAATGGACCGGAAGAGCCGACCGATCAAGCGCTTCGCCCGTTTCCGTATCACAGTACGCCCAGTTCGAGAGCCCATCTTAAGTGCTAGAGTCAAATAGGAGTCCATATCTGAAACATGTCAACTCATCCCCCAGGATGTTGCAATGCTTCGCGGATCCTGTGGCAGGCCGTCTTCTGTCGCTTCTCCAGTGTGGGGTGTCATTTGTGGTCAACGAAAATATCAGAACAAACGACGCCAAGTTCCGCCAGCAGCCCCGGTAGTTAGCTACATCTTCCACTCCCGGTTTGTACCACAGTAAGGGGTTAACACGGGGACTTGTAAGCTCTCGGTAGCTGGAGGTGTTTGTTGTCCTGTGAAGGTCGCAGATGTGGCCCATGTCTGCCATGGTCGGCCCGCAGACACACTTCTATAATTGTACCTTCACATCCCCTAGAAAATTTGCAGCAATTGATGGACAACCGTGGACCATATCTGACGCCGGGAGGCCTGTATGGAAGTGACGATATCCAGAGCGCACATACACTTTGTGGTCGCATCGTGCGAGATCCACGTGGGGAGGACAGGAGCAGTCGAACGGTCCTGCAGCATTGCATAATGAGTACGACGCTCTGGGCGTTGAAGAGGGTAACCTCTCTTCCGTCACGTTATGACGGTCCGATTTTGAGCTGGTGCCTTTTCAGCGTGACAGCGTTTCCTCTCAAAGCCTAGAAGCCTTCTAGAAGACCCCACCTGTCGGCGCGGGGCAGTGGATGCTGGCATTGCAATTACGTGCCTTTTCAATGGCCCAGTCCCAATTCCTGTTCTTTTCTCCTCATGAAAGCAAAGAGGCAGGGCGAGGCCGATGGCCAGAACCAAACTACCACAGTAGCGACGGGAGCGACTGGACCGGACTGTAAAGGGGATCGAGCTATAGCAAGGGAGAAACCACTAGTGTAGCACTCCAGGGCACTCCTTTCGCTGGGTTGATCCCTGGGCCATCCACGTGCTTGTGCTCACGCGCGCTTGTGAGCCTATCGATGCTGTGTGTCGTGGAACAAGCGCCTCTAACTTCAGCGGCGTCAGCACTCAGAGGCGGTCACATGCTGGCATTGCTGGTGGGCATCCATCTCCGGACTCCACCCGGGCCCGCAGGGCTCGCCGTTCATCATCGAGATCCACAGGCGAGGAGAGTGGTCTGCGTGTTGATGAAATCAGCGAGTCGTGTGCGATTACATAGTAAGAACACCCTCTTGGAAGGCACACGAGTCAGAGACCGCCAGATCTCGGTGTATCCGAGATACCACGGTAAACTTGATCACCGTGAAAGTTAGCCAGGATGGATTATGCTGCGAGGAAACGATGAGACCACTGTTGTTTAAGGGAGGAGGTGGTTTGCGACAGAGTGGATGACGAGAGAGAAAAAGCAAAGGACGACTCTCAAAAAGATGCTTGCCGCGCTGAAGTCACATATCTGCCTTCCGGTGTTGGTACCAAGTACATCGCTCCTTCCACGTTTCGCAAGCAAACTGCGTCGCTGACGTTTCTGGATAGCACCTACCAAACGGTAAACTTCTTACACATAGGTTACTGAGTACCCTAGTACTTCAGCACGAAATACTAGGTACTGTGGTACCTTCCAGGTTACCCACCAAGTGGTGTTCGCCGCGGCTTTTGCTTCAAGTGCTTCGTTCACCTCCTTGCAATACATTGCAATTGTCTTCGAATATCCTCCCTCCTTGTTCGCCTGAATCATTACTCGCCCTCGCCCTCGTGTCTCTCATTGCACTCCGCTGAAGAGACTAGTTTTATGGCGCCTTCCAAAGCCGATCGTGCCCACTCGTGACCCAACGGGTGTAGCGCATTCTCTCAACTGGAAGCTGACCCCGGTCCCAGCACCTTCATTGGGTCGAGGGAGTCCCGCAACAATCAACTCGGGACGGCGACTCCCATCTAGACAGCACAACACCCGGACGGCAACCAATCCGCTGCACATTAATAACAGAATGGTCCATCGAAGCTACGCAACATCAGTCAGGCCCGTACAGTAGGACTGTGTAAGTGCACGGAAATCAGGTACGGGGCCACCTTGGGCTAGCCTTCGAGTCTCAGTTTGAACGTTGTCGATCATCCCATCCGTCTTCTCCCTGACGTACCGCTCTCCCAGAGCCCAAGTTCATTCATGGACAACATTCTCCTGGCTGTCTGCACACCCGCATTCCATTCTTACACCCTGCTGGTGTCCAGCTTGCGGAACCATGCCACTAGCGGCCCCCAACCGCAGGCTACCCTCTCCGAGACCCGTAACGGGTTTTTGGTCTGCATGATGCCAAGAAGATCCCGACATGGATATCCCAAGTCTAGCTAGCTCCGTCAAGACAAGAGAGGGCCTTGAGTGAAACTGCCCCGGCACCAAGTGCACTGCTTCCCTGCCCTACCATCCCCATCCGGGTGTTGTCTCTTTCTCGGCCAGTGCCTATCTTCAGAGGCCAAGCTTAAATACAACCTCGTTCCCACCATGCTCGACCATCTGCCGGCGTCCACCTTAGACACCAGACAACATAGAAGGATCTTATAAGTTCACACGAATGGCTGCTCTATAACTAGGAGCGAGATCTTCAGTCTCTACCTTTGTACCTGCATAACAACCCACAATTCCTCAACTGGACCGGTTCAGTCTCTCTGCTCTCCGTCCGGCCACTTCAACTACACTGACCCAAGACGAGAACCTCACCTGCGACCGCCTTACTACCTTACCTAACTATTCACTCGTTCGTCACAATGTGCGACTATACACAAAGAGAATACTCCTGCGGCCACTTCCGCTGGATCGCATCACGTTGGTGCAGAGACTACACCTTGACACACAAGCGATGTCAACCAAATGTCACTCATTTCGAGTACCGGTACGTTGTCTTCAAATTCCTTCACAAGTTTGCGGACTGGGCGGCCTTAGCCTCCGTATTCTTCCGTGAAGGAACGACAACAGAGATGAAAGACGACTAACATGATTGTCGTATTTGCAGACAAGATGAATTATGTGGTACGTGACCTGGAGATATTCCATGGAACAGCTCTTGCCATTGCTCTACCCGGACGTTCTGGATACCGAAATCGGTATCATTGCATGTTATTTCCCCTGTCATCTGTAACCTCTGAGTTGCGGGGTTGGCCGGCTGGTAGGCCAGTCGCATTCGAAGTTGTTGCTAGACCAAGCAACCTTACACCACATAACCTTATCAACAACCTTGCATTGTCACATTGCGAGTCGCTGCTATTCTTCAGCTATTATACGTACTGACAATTACTGCTATTAGGGGAGTGCAAACCCAAGACGTACCCGCCTTGGGAAAACATGATCAAGCGCACCAACAAGCAGACATATACCCTCTGAAGAGAACGGCTGCAGGAGCGCTGACGATTTCCGACACTTGTTCAACAAATTCAACGACGCCATGCGCCACGTCATGAGCACGATTGTTTCCGCACCACGGCCGACTTGGCCAATTCGCCGTTTTTGTATCATCATATTATCCTCTGCTTCCGGACGACGGGTCGAACTGTAGACTTAGAAGGGACCACGGCAACAGCAAACGGCGCACCGAACGGCGTTCACAAAGACTAGACCTAGCAGCGGCGAGGGGGGTGTTTCTCTCATTTGATCCGGCCGCACAGCAAGCGATACCACACTCGAAATATGCGGGGAAAAGTGCAACCCTTCCTTATGGCAAGCCTGCGTGTTACTTTTGTCATTTCTTGATTTCATTTATTTCTGTCGAGTTTTCCTGATTTTCTTGGGTTTTTGGATAAGGCGTTTTGGGTGGTCATCATGGAATTTCTGAGGGTTTGGGTTAAGGGAGGGTAGAGGTCTGTGGCGTTTGACCAGGGTCAACCTGACAATTCGGATTTCTTTTTTTCTTGCAGGGCGCTCAATCAAGCCACACATTCTCAGCGAGGCTGTTTTTGGGGGTCCCTTAGCCGCCTCATGCGGGCTGCATTGGCATCCATCGCCAATACAAACACAAACCGTCTTTGCTCGATCGGGACTGTCAAAATCTGGGATCGGCACACGCCGTCCGTTATCCCCCACGTACTAGCCATGCAGTGCATCTTGGTCGCCAGCCAGTTATCAGATCCTACAAGCAGCGGTGACCTGTTTGCGACCTGACATGCGCAGCAAGCAGTCAAGCAAACCTGGGCTTGCAAATAAGCGCCTCAGTTATCTGTCAGATTCCGCCCCCAGCATGTCGGTGTAATACACGTGGGGACGTCATTGGGAAGCCACATGCGCCGCGCAATGTCGGCTGAGGCAAGACATGGAAAAGCACTGATGGTGGTTTGGCGTTTGTTACTTGTTTGTCTGGGAGATATTGAGGCAGCTCGTCGGTGACAAGAAAAATACCATTATCGTTTATCTGCCCTGGTTCTCGTACTGTACTCCTAGATTTTGACAGTCCAGAGTTGAAACACTTTTTACATAATGGGGTGTTAAGCTGTCCGTACTCCCCGGGATTCAGCAGTTCCTTCCATTCTCGAGTCAGTTGACTTGGAACCAAGCTTATCCATCACTCGGACCTGTCCCGTAACGGATGAGAACTGCACGTAGCCGAACCATGTCTTGTTGTCACGCAATACGGCTTCACAAACCCGTGGCACACATCTTCCGGCATGCCACAAGTAACTTGGGTTCACACATGCCAGATGTCGGTGTTACATCATGGTGTCTTGGTGAATACTCAACCGACACGTATGTGGCAGCCCGGATACAGTTTGATCCGTGTCGATTTTCTTTTCTTCTACCTACTTTCTTTCGTCTTAATTTAGCGGCCAATCCGATATGCGAGGGAAATCTCCGTCCGTCCCGCTGTGATACCCTTCTTGGGGGGGCGTGCAGTAACACAAGGCGCTTGATCAGGCACCGTCGTCCACGATTGGCGGCTGCGTTCTGTTGGCTGTCACTCGGTTCGACGTCAAACATCTTAGCTGGTGTAAGTGCCGCGCTACAAACCGAGGACGACGCCGATGTGTCGGCAGGAAAAGGAATTTACGCGACAAGCAAGTCGTAATGGATGCAACCGTGGTCTCGGAGCTAAGGGCACCGGTCGAATCCAAATGGGACAAGTTGTCACTCTTTTCCATGTTTGCAAGAGAAAAAGTTATCATATTAAATTTCTTTTTTCTTCTTCTTTCTTTTGGGCCGCAAATAGATGACGTTTCCTGGCTTTAATGACGTTTGTGCCCAAGCTGCAAGTCTGACGACAGCAACTCACACACATCACGAACGCAACAAGTAAAGGACGTATGCAGATGTCGATACGCGCTGGTCTATATGTTACAGGTTGTTTGGGCAGCTATCGGGGAGCTACCTATCCACGTCGCCGAAAGCGATACGGGTAGCGGAAAGAGGTTAGGATGTTGTGCAACAGAGTATCCCGGTCTTGAATGTTTGGCTGACGGCCGAACTACACGTGGACGAATCCTAGAGTTCTGTTCTGAGAACAAGAGACAGAAGAGTGACATGCTCCCGTCATTTGTGTTGCGCCAGACGGAGTATTAGGCTTCCAAACGGAGCAAACTTGACAGGGCCAGTGTCAAGCCGTAGGTTGCTCGGACTTGTTCCTGCTATGCGCCGTCGAGCTTCAAATCTGGTCAGTCCGTCACGAACTCTCTGAGGTGACTACGCACTGCCTACATGGTGGGGTTTGTTGTTTCACCACATTGAACCACCCCCTCCGGCGTTTGCTCTACCTGGCACCTTGCTGCGTACGGGTCTTGGCGCCTATGTTGAGTCGCAGAAACGCGCAACCCTTCCTACATATGCATGTGCGCAAGGAGACTTTGTTGAAAGAAGGTAAAGCACGCGAGACTGAATGGCGGTGTTTGCGGATTCTGCACCAGAAACTCGAAATCTTATCGCTGTGCAGGGGACATGCGAGGGACTTGCAAGCCATCGAGAATCGTCGGCGGCCTATTACTGCGTTAACCTACAGGGTACCTACAGCGATAAGATAAGGTTGGTGTCCTGTCAGGGAAGGAGCGTCCCGCCAGGCCGTCAAAGTCACTCCAAGCTGCACGCCATGTGGGGTTGAAGAAAATGGAGAAGGTCGAAATGGACATTCGACAAAGCGCGGAGAGTTCTCCATCCCAGTCGACCGAACTTCCACCCACACTTCCATCCACACTTCTTCCACATCTTCCAAACATTCTCGAACCATTCTTCCAACGGGACGGCCACCGTCAAAGCGGGAGATCTTACACCGGTGCGGGGCTGTCATAAATGACAGGAGATTTCGCTCAGATCGAGCGACCTCTGTTCCCGCGGTTGGGAGTCGTCTAGGCGCTTCGTTCCGTCGCACCCCTGTCCAGATCACGATGCGAGACCGTTGAGTGGAAGAATACCACTGCATATTTCATCCGAAAGTGCCAAACGGCCTTGAATGGTTTCGCCAACACGGCAGAGCCGGCCGAGGCCGCCCATGTGCGGCCGCCTCACGGCCACGGTATCGCTTTCCCTTTTCTTCGATTTGAGCAGATCGACATGGCATTGAAATCAGGTGATGCCACGCGACTGCACACTCAAGTGGCTGATGCTTCTTGCGGGATGCCTTTTCTGAACCCTCAGACTCCAAGATTCTGGAGTTGGCCCTCTAAATGCAACCCACACCCCTGCGTGGACGGGGTGGAGTTACAGAGCTCGAATCACTCTCCAGCGGTTCATGCAGCTCGGGGCACCTACCAAGTATGCTCGATGCAACACCTGGAAATTCTGACGATTGACGAACTATAACGCCTTGGCTCTGCTGGTCGCACGTGTGCCATCTGACATTGCCGATCAAGCAAGCTCTTTTCCCACGGTTGCTTGTGATGATCCTTCATTCATCCTTTCTTCCAACCTTCCATGGAACCTCATCAAGGCATTGAGTGACTCCAGTCACCGGTCTAAGTCATCTCGGCTCATGGCGTTGTTCGGCCCAGCTTTCCGGACGAGGCCAGTCAAAGCGTCGGCACATGGTCCCTCTTTGCGTTCATTTTCCGGTCCTAGTCGGATGCTGTACCATGAATACTTGTTCTAGTGCGATCTCACCGGTTTCAATTCCGTCACTGATTACCACCCTGCTATTTGAGTAAAGGATCCGGGGTGCAGTGCAAGACTCCTAGGCCATTGGGGTTCCCGCGGGGATTCGCTCGTCTCCCTGCACATGCTCGCGCATCTCACGGCAGCACCTTCGGCATCAGGCTAAAATTTGGCCGAGTTCTCCCACATCGGAGTCTCAACACCAACTCCAACCGTTGTGTCAGTCATGCCCGCTGTTTTACTGCTTGCTAGCGGCAGAGTCCGTGCGAAAGCCCAGATGGGTCGCTCCGAGTAACCAGCTGCGGTTTACGCATGCCGCATAAGCGAACTTAGCGAAGTTGTATTCTTCTGCAGGGCCGTTTTGGAACCTGCTTGGCGTGGCAACCTGTGGCGATGCGTTTTTGATCGCGTACCTACCTGTTCCGCCATAACGCAACAATTCACTCAACGGTCATGCACATAGCGTGAGGTGATTCCTGACCGCCAATCGCCAACCGCAAAGGCGCGGCTTCGTGGCAGAGTCATCACCCCACTATCTGTGTGCATTCCATGCGCAAGCCAGCATTGAGTGCGAAATATCAGTCCAACCAGAGCCGCAGTTAAGTGCAGACGCGTGTCGAGATCCATTGGGTCTTGTCCTCCTGCAACTTCTAGAATCGAGCCACCACTTCTCTCCAGTCTGGCTCACCGAGGGTATACCAGCACCGTAATAACGCGACTCAGTAAGCTCCAGAGGAAAGAGCCAAGACCTGCGCATACTCATGAAAGCTTGGCCGCTTCTGGAAACAAATGAGAAAGAAGCTACCCTCAACGGTAGATGGAGGACTGGTCCCATCACTGGCTTCGTTCCAGAACTGGAACTAACGGAGCACTGGCTAGATTGTCAAACCGGTGGCAGGTACAGGGTACTTCGCTAACGGCCCGATGAGCGTATAGCTGGAACGCACTCCGTCATTCGAACAGCCATAAGAACAATACACCGACTCTGTTGACGATCCTCGTTGTCCAGGCGCTCCTGAGCTTGCTCAAGATGGTGCCGAGTAGGCACCGACGCGCATACCGTCAGGGTTCTGAGACCTCAGCCAATGGTTTTAAATGCCGAATACCTTGCACAACAGCCAGACCGGCTTCTCACACCAGAACCATCCACCACGGGCTCATCATGGACATCCAACAACGCAATGCCCGGCAATTGAGCAGGTATTCTGCGACAGACGCGAAGTTCTCGCTCCTGACAGAGGATCAATGACGAGGCCGTCACAAATTGTGCAGATGTACTGTACTGTACAATGTTGCTGCTTCCTGACCCCCAAGCATGTTGTCAGCACGTCCTCCACCTACATTAGCTGCGGGTATATAAGATGCTTACGGTGCAGACCGGAACGGGCGCTTCCCGGTGCAACGATCTTGAGCTGACCGCATATCCATCACTGTCCTCTACCGAAGACTCATGTCAACTTCACAACGTCAAAGGGAACGGCTCTAGACCGTCCTGTGGAACACGTCGGTGCATTCAGACTGGCTGTCTCAGTGCTCAGCAATATTCATAGCGTCGTGCTGCTCCCACCTGTCATATGCGTAGCCAGTAATCTTCTTCAGACTCGCCGTCACTACGGCGTTGCATGACGCGGGCGGCCTTCGGCCATCTGAGGTGTTCTGCGGTCAAGCGTGGAGACCGGAAACGGCAATACCCGGCCCCGGTCGAGGACGTGGGATGGCGACGGACCCCCCACGTTCTGGGATCGGTGATTGCGATATCAGACGTCTGCAACGCCGGAAGTCTTTGGTGATAACATCATATAATGAAGATACCTCGAATCTGTATTTGTGCCACCTAATATATTTGCTGGGTGACTTGTATCACCGAAGGACTTCCAGTCGAACGTCCAGTGTTCTGTACTACGGTGCTGGAACGTTCCCTCCCTTGGTCACCACGGAATCACTTGACGGGATCGTGCGTCCTAACACCGAGGAAACGAACATATTCGTGGTTCGTGGGAGTTGTGTTACCGTTGCTGCCTTGTTGGAGCCTTGTGCTTACCGTGCCACGATGTCACAGTACTGTGCTCCCTCGGTGTTGTGTCGCTGTAGTATTTATGCTTCTCGGCTTGTGCTACATCGGGTTGTGGCCATAAGGTTACTGCAGTGTGAGTTCCTGGTCTCGGTCCTAGGCTCTCCTGGAGTAGATGCGCGCCCCCAAAGATAACTCCATCGGGAAGAGAGACGAAGAGACGCCGCCGACTGTGATCAGTTTCGAGAACGAGCAGCGACACCTCTTCAGCTCAGCGGCTACTACATCGGTCTCCGTAGGCATTAAGCGGTATTGGCGTCAGAGCTTCCTTATAGTGTATGCTGCTGCGATCCGACAGCGTTATGCACCGAGCCGCAGGTTACTTGTCACGCCCGTAAGACTATATTGGGAGACCACTGGCTCGGAGAGGCCAGCGGTTAGAGCAGAGCCGAGACGACGATACCTGAGGTGGATGCCCATGGGATATTACAGTGGTCTTTGGGGAGGTTCTGACATAAAAAAGGGCGATCCACCCTAGTCCGTCCGCGGCTATGCCCCGGCTGATGGTCGCATAGGAACATGCTCATGTGACTGCCAGGTATCGATATATCAATAGTTGCAAGTCTCCATCACTGCAGCATAGCTAGAGAAGCAAGCAAGGCCGGGATACGTGCACTGATTTGCAAACGCTCGAGTATAGGGCATGAAATGCAATAACGAATAGAACCTCCACTGCTAGTGAACATGACTGGTCGAGGAGAGGCCCGTTAGATGCGTCTCGTTATGTGTTGTATGGATGTATGACGAGATAGGACCAAGAGGGTCAGAACCATGATCTGAAGCCAGCCAAATCCAATGAGAAGTACCTCGGAAAGGCATCACTATTGAGTTTCGCGGAACACAATATGGAGCTGTCACAGAGTCAGCCGGTGTCAGATATCTCTCCAACAGTGCTTCCAAGAGGCACAGAGACAAGCCACCACGCCGCCCAAGCTTCGTGACACATAGTTGTAGAGGATACAAACTTTCAAACTAGCACCGGGTAAAATGGGCGGTTTGCCACAAGTTCTGCCGTTTTCAGCACATTCCAAAGCAGTGGAAATTGCTGGCGCGCCTGCACAAGGACGAAAGGGGAAGTGGAAGGACCCGACAGTCTGGGTCGCGGACGCCTCGTTGGCACTCTAGCGTCACTTCTCAGCCGTGATCGACCAACCACGACCGAACAAAACTGCGCTGTGCCTCCGTGCCACTGGCAAAAAGCAAAGAGTGTGTTGCAGGTCGAGCCGGTTTCTTAAAATAGGGGGCCAGCCAACGGCTCAGCTTCCCCGGGGGGAATGATCACTTTCTGCTGTGCAGGAAACGGGGCGGAGGTGATGAACATATGTCGGACACATGAGGAAATGTGCTCGTGCATCTCCAAGACTTCGCTTGAAGTTTGGCGGGAACTGCTAAAGTATTAGAAAGCGTCCGCACACCCGGGTCTTACTCGGTGAAGGGACAGGAATCTTGACCCGTGCGACTTCAGTATCCTGAACGCCTCCCGCTAGGTACCTCGATCCCGTTGAGGGGGACTTCCCGTGAGCTATCGCCATTTCGCAGACTTATAGCATGCAACAAGGTCCCAGCCTGAAGTGGAGCTGATTGGTGCTCGTAATAAGGAGCTACTAGGGCTCCCTAGCTTCCGAGAAGCCAAAGTAGACGTCATGCGTCATAGATTCCTAGCACTGGACAACATACTCGGCTGTGTGGTGTGATGGATTGCCCGTCTCGCATCCCTCCCCTACACATGACAGCTGGATCATGCAGGCGAGCGCCACACGCTTGTTGGTTCTCGTTCCAGTCCCCGTGTTGCAAGCCCAGTCTGGTCAGGAATGGTACCAGGAATCATCCTCCGGCAAGGAGTAAAAGTGGACGGCGACGTCGTTCGCAAATGTGACTGGGTACTTAGGGCTGAAGAGACTGGGCTGGAAGTTTCCTTTAACCGCCAGTCAGCTAGCAATGCTTCCAAAGTTGTGGGCAAGATACATGTAAAGAAGACACAGGGCGGCTGGACATCCTCAGCGCCATGTCCGAGTAGCATCAACGTGAGTAGCCGCCCTAGAAGTTTGCTGCCACGCTCCTGATCGACTCCGCGTTTTAACTGGTTGATGCATCCGCACGCACGGCAAGTTACCTGATCCTTGACATGTTTGGATGTGAGTTCGGCAGGAGAGGTCGGGTATTTTCGTCTTGGGGGAAGAAGGACCTGGGGGCGAGATATCGATGATGTCGACCATGCCGTAAAGGTTGGAAGTGGCCACCAGTGAAGATCAGGCCGCCAAGCAGGGTATCGAAATGCCGGACATCGTAGATGGAGACATCGTGGGCGAGAGCTCGAGCATCTTCGCGCGACATTTTGCTCTTGTGAAGGGGAGGAGTACACTAGAGAATGATGCCGTGGCAGTGAGGTTCCCCCAGTATTACAAACTAGTAAGAATCCTTAGCTTACGAGACAATTCTTTCCATCAACAACAATTAACTGCCATTCCCTACGTCCTTCTGATCACATCTGGCCATTGTTTTATGATGGAGGATGAGTGGAAGTAGGATTTGCCGGGGGGGGGTAACCTTAATTGCCGGCCCTTAGTAAAGGCGGCGTCCAGCGAGTCAACATACATCTTTGTCCGATTCACATCTTCGACTCGGTCCATTCCTCCAACCTTCTTCTTCCTATGATCCTCTTCTTGATCTTATAGAAAAAAAAGCTGCAGCTTGTTCCTCTTCTGGGCTTCTGCTTGACGTTAGTTGTGGCCGTTTCCTGTAGCCCCGAGGAATTACTTGTATTCGACAACTCGTTCTGCAAATCTCCACGTGTCCAGGCATTTGCCCCTTTCGGAGTTCGAGCTCCACTGATGATCGCGGTTTGAGGTGTGAAAGGCTAATTGGAAGCGTCCGCTCGAGCTTCATGGCCAGCACAAACAACGATGTAAAGTTTATCGCAGGCCTCGCGGTGCGTAGAAAATACAGAAAATATGGCAGCTTGTCCGACCCGAGTATTCTCGCTCTTAGCCGGTATTCTGGTGCGTTCCTGACCTTTCAAGCGTCCCTTGCTGTTTCCAACACCTGTGCGTTGTGGCGGTCAGTGGTTACTCAAGCGGGGAGGTGCTTTGCGTTGCGCTGCAGGAGCAGTTCTTGCTCGGCGAGCGTGCATGATTCAAATGGCAAGAAACGACATTCGTTCTTGTGCCTTCGAACAGCATACAAACCTTTTCCTGTTCAGCGCAGCAAGTTCCATTCCTCCTTCGCCGTCATAAAGGACGACGACACTAACAACAGTCTAAGATTTTCCAATTTTCCAGTGTCTTCACGCATACTCTATTCTAGTAGATTATCTTAAAGCTCACCTGCAACACCGAGTCTGCCGTCAATATGGAGTCTTTAAACCAGATACTGGCGTCCTACGTCGCTGACGAAACGGACAACGAGATGAAAGACAAGATTCCGGGCGTCGCTCTAGTTGTAGTGGACAAGAATGGTAAGGTAGCTAATCTCTCCTCCTCGCCGGACACGTTCTCACAGAGAATCGCACCATCGCCCTATCAGCACTCTGTCATGCTACCCGATTGCTCTGTTTACTGCTTGCCGACCGTCGTTATTGACTTCGATGCCAGGGCCTATCTACCAAGGCTCCGCTGGCCGGCTGCCATCAACGGTTCGGGCCGCCACCAAGTTCGACATCCACACGCAAGTCTGGGTTGCGTCCTTGACCAAAATTGTCACTGCGATGTGCATAATGCAGATCGTGGAGAGGGGTGTAATTAGCCTCGACGACGATGTCAGGCAGCTCGTCCCTGAGCTAGGGGCCATGAAGATCCTGAGGGGCTTCGACGGTCAGCAGGCTCGTCTAGACGAAAACCCAAATCCTATCACTCTCCGGTCAGTCTCTCAATGTGTTACAATTGAGTTAAGGTGGTCGCCAAATTAATCCATCTTGGTGAATAGTAACCTCCTCACCCACACAGTTGGGCTAGGCTACGACATGGACCCCGACCTCAGAACCTGGTCTGAGTCTATAGGTCGAGATGTCAACAACCTATCCTTCACATGGGAAGGCTGGAATACTCCCCTCAAACACGCGTCTGGCGACGGTTGGTTGTACGGTAGCGGGGTTGACTGGGCGGCCAAGGTCCTCATGTTAAAGACGGGTCAGGACCTCGGCCGATACATGGAAGAGAACATCTTTAAGCCGTTGAGCCTTGAGAACACAGCATTCCGGCCCGCAACTATCGAAGCTGGCACTACCATATTCCGTGATCCACAGACTGGAAGCTTTGGTGGCCCGATTCCTCTTCCTGTTCCGCTCTCACCGCCCGTCGAGAGCGGTGGATGCGGACTCTACACGACAGCCAGTGATTTTACCAAGATTCTGGCCGCGTTGTTAAGGGATGGGAGTGCGGAAGAGCACGACGAAGGTCCAAGACTGTTAAAGAAGGAGACGGTCGATGAGATGTTCCGTCCACAGTTGACTTCGCCCCAGCGAGACTGCCTCCAGGCTGGGATGAAGCGACACCCGGAACTGATACCGTGGGCGGGAACATCGCAACCTGACCTGGACTTTGGGATCACCGGAGTCATCAATCTCGACGACGTTTCGTTGAAGAGAATGAAGGGAAGTATGTCCTGGCTTGGTATGAACAATAGCCATTGGGTATGTCGTCTCCCCGTGCGATCACTCTGACCATTCTATGAGGCGGTCTTGAGCTGCGGCCCGCTGACGTGAATCATGCAGTGGGTGGACCGTGAAAGTGGCATCGCGGCCAGCCTCATTGTAAATGTGCTGGATTTTCCCGACCCGATTGTGGAGAAGCTGTACCACGAAATCGAGGTGGCCGTGTACGGCAAGCTGCTACCGAGCATGATGAGGGACGATGAATCCGAGGCACCCTAGGACGATGTCAGAGACTCGGGACCAAGTTTCTCTGTCCATGTTCCCCCAAACTCTCCCGTCGATGAAGCAACTTCAGCCATTACCGCTGAAAGCGTGAACGATGCCGCCCAAGAAGAAGCCACAACCAACGTCAAGCAGAGGAAGAGGAACAAGCTGCGGCTTTTCTTTCGCAAGATCAAGGAGAAGATCATGGGCAAGAAGAAGGAGAAGCCAAACAAAGGTAATACAAGTGCGGAACCTGTGGTGCCTCTGGTTATGTGATGGATGGATTATCACAAAATGCAAGTTCAGCATCCAGCGATGGTAGGAGGAAGGGGCTGTTTGGACGAGATCGGGTTGGCTGACTAAGTGGGCACCGAAATTTTCCTTTTGGTCTGTACCGAGTAGTTTGCAGCACTTCTTGATCATCAATCAGCGAGAATACATAGCACTATCTTGAATTTTGCAGAGCAACCTGTCTGATCCGTATTTTTGGCAACTTAACGTGGCCGGGTTGGACCTCAAGATTCGGAGTTGAGGCCTCGAACAACGTCACCGGAACCAACAATTCTCAACGTTGGAGAGCCAACCCACCCCCACCACTTCCCGTCACCATGAATTCCGCTGAAGAAAGCCGGTTCAAAGAGCTGCTTGTCTGGGGGAAACAACATGGTGCTACACTGCACGAGTCTGTGGAGGTTTACAACGACCCATTGACGAAGTACTCGCTGAGACTCAAGGCCTCCGCACCGACACCTGAGCATGGCTTCACAGTCGTCAAGTGCCCAGCATCAGTCACCCTCTCGTACCTCAATACCCTGATCGGCGGTCCGCTACCTTCCACCCCGGCCGCAGTAACAGAGCCATCGCCTTCATTCCCTCCCGATTTCATGACATCTCTCCCGCCCCACGTCATCGGCCGCTTCTTCCTGATCCAGCAGTACCTCCGCGGTCCCCAATCCTTCTGGGATCCGTACATCAGGACGCTTCCCCAGCCCGAGCGCCTGGCGTCATGGGCCCTGCCGGCCTTCTGGCCCGAAGAAGACGTCGAATTCCTCGAGGGCACAAACGCCGAGGTGGCGGTCCGCGAGGTGCAGGCCAACGTGAAGGCGGAGTTCAAGCAGGCCAGGAAGGCGCTGAAGGAGGCCGGGTTTCCGGGCTGGCAGGACTACTCGCGACTGCTGTACAACTGGGCGTTCTGCATGTTCACGAGCAGGAGCTTCAGGCCGAGCACGGTGCTGTCGGACGAGGTGAGGAGGGAGTTGAGGGGGGTCTTGCCTGCTACGTGCAAAGACGACGACTTTTCGGTCTTGATGCCGGTTATGGATATCGCGAACCATGACCTGAGGGCGGAGGTGACGTGGGATACGGTGGCGGATCCGAAAGCCTGTCGGTTTGTGAGTCGCGATGTCTATCGCCCTGGGCAGCAGATCTTCAATAATTATGGGATGAAGACGAATAGCGAGTTGTTGCTTGGCTATGGGTTCATCATCCCCGAGACGGAGGCACTGCACAACGATTACATCCATCTGAGGAAGCGTGGGCCGGAAGGAGCGGAGGGGATTGATCCTCGGGGAGAGGTCAAGCCTAAAGATTTCCTCATCTCGCTGCGGCCGATACGGTATGCGAGCTCGGTGGTGGGCAGATCTCGGCTACGCTTAGGCGCAGAAGAGGATATCGACGTTCTTCCCGGACTGGCGCACGTCGAGGACTCGCTGATATGGGACCTCATCGTCGCGCAAGCGGGACAAGACGTGCAATTGCGCGAGGCGGTGGAGAAGCTCCTCGGAGAGGGTTCCCGCGAAGGAGACATCGACTACTTTCTGAGACGGATACTTGTCTCCCCGGCTAACCCCGACCTCGAACCCGTCGTGGACAAGATTAAGACGGCGCTTCTGGCTAAGCTGTCGTTCGATTACACGAGGATCTTGGACCCTGAAGTGTACGAGGACGGCGAACCTGCGCTGGTACCGGCTAACCCGAACCAGGAACTGGCGGCTGCGTATCGTCGACAGTGCAAGAAGGTCCTGGAGACGACCATCAGATCACTAGGAGGCCAGTTGGAAGGCGAAGAGGGTGTTCCTCCACGCTGAGACATGCGTGACCCAAGTGGGAAAGGCAGGACTCAATCCTTTGAGACAAGATGATTTAGAAGTCCTTGAGCAGATACCTGACACCTTTGCTGGCTCAAGCTGGTGACCGCTACACCACGAATTATTGGGACTGGACAGTTCCGGGCAGCCCAGAAGAATCCGGCTACGTTCATCCGCTGTACAGAGCCGTCTGTACCCCTGCTGTGGCTGGAGGTAGTGAGCGCTGGTGCTAAGCCGCCGTTGACATGAAACCTCACTCGGCTGCTCCTTGGACGACACTTGGCTTCTTGAGCAGGCTTCGACCGTACAGCGGAAACTTTGTTGGATCAAAATGGGCAAAATCTACCTTTATCAATTTCTCTATGCTTACAGTCCAAGGTCGTCTGGACGGTTCTATCTGAGGACCGCTATCTAAAAGTCGACGGAGACCACACATCGCCCGGTATCGCATCCATGCTTATGAGCAAAGTCCGGTCTACTGTTCCTTCTTGTCACCATACAGCTTCAGCGCACGGCTACTCTCCTGGTAGAATGTCGACATGCGGTACTTGCTCTCGCCGCGGTACTGCTCCAAGTCTTGGAGGGCCTGTCTGCCTTCTCGTTCGATAGTCTCCTTGTGCTCTCTGCTGCGCGGCGTGATGCTGCACTCGAACGGCTGGGGGCGCATGTTGAGACCGTTGCTACGGATGGGCATGAGTTTGATATTCCAGGGCGTCAGAGGGTGGAGGCACAACTTACGTATAATTAAAGATATCGACGTCGACCACACTCCCGTCCGGCCGCTTCTTCTTCTGGATGTGGAATCCCCACAGAAGTCTCGCCACGGTGATCCAAGTGCCTTGCTCTGCGAGGACCTGCCCGGAGCACACCCGGCGGCCCCAGCCGAAGGTCATATAGCCCTTCTCGCCGGGGAAGGGTCGGTTGTCTGGGTCGTTGGGAAGGAACCGTCTCGGGTTGAAGCGGTCAGGATCCGGGAACTCGCGCTCGTTATGGTGGATGGCCCACACGTTGCCCTGGACCCAGGTACCCTTCGGGATCAGGTAACCCTTGTAATGATCGTCTTGCGTAGGAGCGTGAGGCTGGCCTCCGATAATGGCCACGGACCGCCATCGTAGGACTTCCTTGACAAATGCCTTGACGTACGGCATGTTGGGCTCGTCGTCGAAGTGGGGACTGCGATGCGGTCCGACGACGCGGTCAATCTCCTCCCACGCCGGCTTCAGGGTCTCGGGGAAGGCGCAGCATGCTAGCACGAAGGTGACGAGCGTACTGCTGCTGGTGTCGCTACCCGCGCCGAAGAGGTTACCAGAGAGGCCGGCTATCTCCTCGTCGTTAAGACGGAATTCGGGCTGCTTCTCGAAAAGGTACTTGACGAAGGCTTCGTCGTGGCCCTCCTTCTTGGCTGCCTCCTCGGCAACGGCATAGAAGAAAGATGCGCCTCGCTTCTTCCCGAGCCCATGCTTCCAAGGGGCTATGGCGTTAGGGAACTTGGACAACCACGGGAACGTTTCCATGAGCATAGGGAAGGACTTGCCGGGCACGTTGAGGTCAGCTGCGAGATGCATGACGGCAATGACCTCGGTGATGATGGGGTCCTTGGGGTTCTCGACCCGCCTGCCGAAGCCGATGATGGACACCACACTCGTGGCGTAGCGCTCAAAGTGCTTGACGTAGTCGGCGGGGTCCCGGAGCAGGTCGAGCGCGACGACCTTGCTCTCGTCATTCTGGAACTGGCGGTACTTGCGGACCTGCTGCGACCCGACGGCGTGGTGCATCAGCTTACGGTGGACGCGCCACCGCTCGCGCTGCTCCGGCGTCATGGTGTACATGTTCACCATGTTGTTCTGGCCGGCCCCGAGCTCGGCGAAGACAACCATGCGGGGCCGCGAGGAGTAGATGCCGGCTCGCTTATCCAGGAGCTCGGATGCCGTCCAGGCATCGTTAATCCAGACTGTTGGGTTTCTGCTTCGGTGTGAGCGGGAATCACAACTCGTTGAACTTCAGGCGGACTTGCTTACCGGCCGATCCATACTGTGATCAAGGGGCTGTCATATTTCTTGGCTAATTCTTCGAACCACAGCCACGGCTTGTTTTCGGGGAGTTGGAAGGTATTTCCCACAATTGGCAGGGGCAAGGGCCCGGGCGGCTTGAGAAATGTTAGTATAGTGCCTTACGGGTCGTTGGGAGGCGAGCTCACTCACCATCTTTGACCGGAGCCATAACATGCGTGCATAGTCAACGATGATACCGACGGATGCTATAAGGAGAAGGGTCGCGAGGACGGCCCATGGCGACTTGTCACTGGCGATCCGCTGTAGCTGAGCGAGGCCACCCAGCTCAAGCAGACGATCAGACAACATTGTCTAGAGCTTCACAGTAGGCGACGAGTGACACTTGATACTGCCTCGACAGGCGGCTGAAGGGTCACCTGAGAGCTGGTCTCTGCGTACGACGGTTCTCTGGTATCCAGGGAGTCTGGGCTTTCCTGTGCCTACGTAGTAGATTGCAGGGTTGATGTCTCAGTCGGGCTACGAAGCGGGAGGATGAACGATGAGAACAGCCAAAAGAGCCTCTCGTACTGCGTGTCCTATCACATGAATTGGAGAGATTCAAGTTGGATTGCGGCACGTATCAGAGATAAATGATAGTATATTCTCGGATTTTTGCCGACATCCAGACATGCTGCTGGGAGGTGCGGAGCAAGTTGGCCGTCGGCAACAAAATAAATGGCCGGGTCTGCGCTATCGCGGTGCCGGTGGTCGTCTATCGCTGGCGCGGAGATAGGACAGCACATGACTGCCAGCCAATACCCTATTCATCATACAGAATCAGCGATGCCATTATTACATTCTCCACAACATCAACCCCGCTGGAGTCTGCCATGTGGTCGAAGTTCGTATCTCTCACAGCAAGTTCTGCTTCTTCAGCGGTGTGTAATCAGGTTAATGCTACTGCCGGTAAGGAGAAGGTTGTCGCCAAGGCGGGGTAACCAGGTGGTTCAGTCCACCCTTTTTGATTCTGGGGAAGTGGGCACAGTGGATCTTCGTCGTTGGCCGCGAAGTGGGGGCAAACTCAGGCGATGGAACGTGCTGCTGCAGCTGACCGGTCCAGTCTTGGACTCTCAAATAGCTGTGCATCAATGCCATCCACTGCCATCAAAATGCTGTCTGGGTTGCACCGCCATGAAGCCCTGGTTCAGTTGTTTCTCGCCCTCGACCATGTTTGAGCTAAAACCAAGTGCTAAAGGAGTGCTAAAAGGTGGGGTACAAGACGCGCGACGATCCGTTGCGACGCTGAACTGCTTCGGCAGCAATGTCAGCCAGTCTGCTTCGTTCCAGTGGCAGCTGCGAACAATAGCGTGCTCCACCCAAGCCAGCTTTCGTCCTTCGGCAATTTGCCCCAGATTGTCTCTCCAGCCTCAGAAGCTGGGGCAGGAGCAACCTTGGAACCACCAATTCGAGGAAACCACCAAGTCTTCCAACGTTTTTGCCATCTCGGAGCACGGCAGTGAGTTAATATGGGATAATGGCGGCCTGTTTATGATGGATTGATGTAACTGTCGCGTGGTGCATTGGTGTCGAGGTACATGAGCAGGCCGAGAACACTATACACAGTCCCGCAATGGCACACACCACCCAACGCCACATCATTATTACACTTGTTTCGATAATGTGCGTTACAGTGCACACCGGTCCAAGCGTGGAAGGTTCAAGGGGAGATCACAGCGCTTCGCTTGCAGACCGGGTGTGCATTTTAGATGATGCATAAAGATCCCGCCATGGCGCCCAGTCTTTTACCGGATTTCGAGGTCAGATCTTTTAAGATTGCTTGAGATCTGCTTTTTTGGGACCTCGAGATCATTCCAGACATTTTTCTGGAAGGTTTTCTGTCGGGTTTTCTTCATCCTGGACGTCGAGGTTTGAAGACTTCTTTGCCAAGAAGAGGTCAAAGCGACGCGTCCACCTCAGTTTCTGCGACGGCGGGGCAACAACAACCTCGAGCACCCAATTTTGATCACCACTCGCACAATTCAGCAACGATGGCGGGCAGCGTGATCTATCATGAGGATAACTTCGGGTTGAAGGAACATTGGAAGGTGCTGGCCGCCATGACGTTGGTGTCCATCAGCACCTTCCAGTATGGCCTCGACTTTGGTATCATCGGTGGTCTCCAGGCCATGGTTGGATTCCTCAAGGTCAGTTCAGACCTCTTCATCGACTTCTCTGCACGATGCCACTCCTCGTACTGACTCAATTGCAGGTGTTTGGAGAACCAGCCCCGGATACGCCAATTGGTTACAACCTCAGTGCCGAGAGGCAACAGCTCATCTCGTCGTTGATGACTCTCGGAGCATTTATTTCTTCGTCGACAGCTGGCTTCACTGCCCTGGTCTTCGGTCGCAAAATGTCCCTCTGGATTGCCTGTATCATGGTCATGGGTTCGACCGCCGTCATGCAAGCCACCACCAGCATTGCCGGTCTCTACGCGGGAAGACTCATCATCGGATTGGGAAACGGCCTGTTGATGACGCACTCGCAGCTCTACATCCACGAGACGAGTCCGGCCAAGTACAGAGGTCTCGCCATCTCCACCTTCCAATACTGGACCTCCATCGGCACTTTGGTCGGCACCGTCATCGACAATTTCACGTCCAAGGACACCAGTAGGAAGGCATACATCCTCTCGCTGGGCATTGTCCACATTATTCCCTTCATCCTCAGCATTGGGCTTTTCTTCATCCCCGAGAGTCCGCGCTGGCTGCTCGACAGAGGCCACGAAGCCAAGGCCCTGCGAGCTCTCGAGCGTATCCGGCCCAACGGATGGGACGTCACAACCGAGTTCGACCAAATGAAGACTGCCCTTGAGGCCGAGCGTGCGATCGCAAGCAGCGTCGGCATCGTCGACATCTTCCGCAACCCCATCGACCGCCGGAGGAGCTTGCTGTCCATCGCATCCGTCACTTCCCAAGCCGCCTCCGGCTCCATGTTCATGATCGCCTACGGCACGTACTTCCTCGCCATGGCGGGCATCGGCGACCCCTTCGGCAACAGCTGCATCCTCATCGGCTGCGGTGTGGCGGCTATCATCATCAACAGTCTTGTCACCACCCGGTACGGCTACAGACGCGTCATGCTCATGGGTGGCCTACTGCTCTGCGGCGCCTGCCAGCTCATCATCGCGGCCGTGTACACCGCCGAGCCTGGCACTAAGAAAACAGGCAAGCTTATCGTGGCGTTTGCTGTCATCTACATCGTCGGCTATAACGGCATGATCTCCAGTTACGCCTGGCTCGGTGGCGGCGAGTTCCCGTCGCAGCGTCTCCGGTCGTATACCTTCGGCATCGCCACCGCCGTCGGCTTCTTTGGCGCCTGGCTTACGACATTCACGGCACCGTACTTTATCAACCCGCTGGAACTCAACTGGGGACCGAAATATGGCTACATCTGGACGCCCATTTGCGTCCTCACCGCCGCTTGGGTGTTCTTCTTCTTCCCCGAGACCAAGGACCGCACGCTTGAGGAGATTGACGAATTGGTAAGTCCACATGACTTTTCTGATCTGGCGGACATTGTACTGATAATCAACAGTTTGAGGCAAGGGTTCCAGCTCGCAAGTTCCGCGGTTACAAGTGCACTAGGACCGCCGGCGAGGCCGGTGCTGTCGCGTCCGACAAGATGTCAGATGATGAAAAGACCCAGCACGTCACTGTCAACGAGCATGTGGAGGGGAGCAAGGTGTAAGATGGGAGTAGCTCGGGTGAGATCTCTAGCAGTAGTCGAGGGGTTTCGACGTAGCGTTGTACATGCCGGGGCGGACGCGGCTGAGGTCCGACAAACATAATCCAACGTAATGATGAATATGATAGCAATGACATGGTTTGACTTGTGTTTCTTGATGGCTGCGCCCCTTGCCAACTATTTTGTGCAACTTCCTTGTCAAGTCCCTCAGAGGAAATCCCTCAGAACGAACCCAGCATCACATGGTAAGACCAAAACCTAGTCTTCTCAAGGGCAGATCGGTATCAATATACTTCAAGTCACAGGTTCCCAACGGTTGAACTACAGACTACAGGTATACTTCAGATATGTGTTCTAGGCCTAGATCATGATCATTAAAAATAGTCAGTTTCTGTGACCTAGGTAGTAGGCACGTTCCATCGCCTTCTCTACAACTTAGTCTTATAGATTGCACAATGTGTACCTAATTGTCCATTTCAAGGTTTTAGGGATGCCTTTCAAGTCTCTAGTCTCAACTGCATATCCCGAGATGTGATTATTCTCAAAGGACTCTTCGTTTCGTCTTGTAATGCAACTGGATATGTCGTTGCTGATTCCATTTACCAACTGTAGCATACAAACTCCAACCCTCTTGTAACAATTGCACAATCTATATGCAAACCTGAACCTATCCCAGTCCGTCCCTACTTCTTGACCTCCTCGTAAACCTGCCCAAACACCTCCTCAGCATGCGTCTTAGCGTCGTGCATAAACACCCAATCCTCACGCGGGAACTTGACCAGGTCAGGGTTCTCCTTGACCTTGCTCCAGTCGGCCTTGTGCCACATGTCGCGCGTCGACTCGCCCAGCTTCTGCACCTTGCACACGCGGTCGTAGCGTATCTTCTCGTGGGCCCGCACCGCGCCGGGCACGTCGCCCTTGCCGGCCCGCCGGAGGCACACGGCTATAGTCACGCCGTCCTCGAGCGCCTGGGTCGCGCCCTGGGCGGACGTGGGCAGGAACGGGTGCGCCGAGTCGCCCAGCAGCAGGATGCGGGCCTTGGGGCTCACCCACGTCGGCAGCGGGTCGCGGTACACCAGCTTCCAGTCGACAATGTCCTTCTCGGGCGTCTTGGAGATGATGCGCGTCACCATGGGGTCCCAGTCCTTGACGCTCTCGAGCACCTCGGACAGCTTCCCCGGGAAGCTCCACGACTCGTCGATGTCGTGCGTGTCCGGGTGCGTCAGCACCCAGCAGCAGTCGGAGCCGTTCTTGATGGTGCTGAAGAGGAAGTGCATGTCCGGGCCGATCCAGCCGTTGAAGGTGTCACCGTTGTTGCAGAACTGGGCCGTCTCCGGGTCAGCCAGCATGTCCTTGTTGGGGAACCAGGTGCGCCAGACGGCGTAGCCGGACGACTTGGGCTTGTCCTCGTACCCGAGCACGATCTGCCGCGCCTTGGACCGCACGCCGTCCGCGGCCACGACGACGTCGCCCGACACCCTCTCGCCGCTGCCGAGGACGATGCCCGCCGCGTCGTCGTCCTCAAAGTACTGCTCGATCCGGTTGTTGAGGTGGATGGGGATCTTGAGGTCGTCGCGCGCGAAGTCGAAGATCACCTGGTGCAGCTCGCCGCGGTGGCCGTTGTAGTTGGCGTACTCCTCCGGGTACGGCGGCGTCTTCTGGTTGATGACGATCTCGCCCGTGTCGTATTTGTGGATGTTGAAGCCGTAGGACTCGAGGTTGATGGATAGGGCGCGCAGCTTCTTGGAGATCTCGCCGTTCTGCCAGCGGTAGAAGATGCGGCCGGCGTTGGGCCCGAACGAGATGATGTCGCCCAGGACTTTGAGCTCGGGGAACTGCTCGTAGATCTCGACATCGTGCCCTTGGAGATGGCACTCAATTGCTGCCGCGAGACCTCCGAACCCTGGAAGATCACGTCAGCTGTGTGCACTTAATGGCTTAATCGGCCGCCGGACGAAGACAATCCCCCGTGCCCGACTCTAAGGCCTGAAAGGGTATGGCATATTATTTACCTGCTCCGACAACAATCACCTTGATACCGGTCTTTGGCCTCTCCGACGCGCCGTTCTCTATGTTCTTCAGGGCCCCATTGGGCGCAGTACTATCGGTCGTCATTTCGGAGGCTCCCCGGAGAGCAACCTCTTCAGCTGTCCTCTACGTGGCTGGCTCGTGATCACACAAGTACGTGGGTTGGGTAATCTGCAACGCTTGTATACAACAAGCAAGACGGCAAAGGATAGAGCACGGGTATGGTTTAACTCGTGCGTTCTGCTGGCGTTTGCCCTCCTTGGTACGTATGTCCGCTATGTATGCTATGGATGACAGAACGAGACCTCGGGAGTCCCTGAAGACGGCATCCTCTTAAACGACCGACTAACTGCCGCACCTGCCCATGTCAAAGCTGGTGGGCACGCGGGGTAAAGGCCTCGACGCGATGCATATTTGCCGTTCAGGTCGCGATGTTCGGTAAGTAATATCGCCATGCGGGGTAGCGCCGAGAGCAACCTCAAACTCGTTTCTAAGGGTTTGGCTAAAGTAGCTGCATATCAGTTGGGGTCCGACTTCCAACTTCTGCACTCCGAGACGAGGGGTTCTCCAACGCCCAAGAACTAACACGATGGTCTCCCTGCTTCCCATCCCGTGGGCTTGTGGCTGGCATTGTTGTTATGTCCGACGCTCGCCGTGATCCGAATGCAGCCCCCTTCTGCCACGCGGCAATCGAGACAGATCTAGATTCGGGTCAATTCATTCTCCCTCTTGCTCGCTAGCGTATGGATGGACTTTCGATGTTGTTGACGTCGACTGCCTTAACTTCCCCTAGCACCACTCTCTTGTCGTCGATGGCGCATGTTGTGACGTAAACAACGTAGTCGATATCCATCCTATCACCGCCCTGTCGTACTTTTCGTAGTAGAGTTTGTGTTGCAGTGGCAAGATGACTTCAAACCCTCAGTTCAACGAGCGTACCTCGGGCTTGGAGGTCGCCAAGATCTTTGGCGACCAGATCAGGGGGAAGAATGGTGAGCGATGGCCGATAACACAACCATCTTGAAGCACTCTCTAATCAGACTTTACGTTGCCAGTATTGATTACAGGCGTCGGCCTTGGTGGCATTGGCGGTGCCACTGCTATGGCATTTGCTTCACAGCAACCAAATCTGCTCATTCTGGCCTCGAGAACGAAAGAGAAGCTGGAGGGCGTGGCGAAAGAGATAGCCTCCTCCTACCCAGGCGTGAGGGTTGAGATTGTGAAGCTGGATCTGTCATCTCAGAAGAATATCCGTGAAACAGCAGACATCGTTAAGCAGTTGACTGACAAACTCGATATCCTCGTCAACAATGCTGGGTTGACGATATATGAGCGGAAGCTGACTCCGGAGGGGCTGGAGTTACAGTTCGGTACGAACCACATTGGTCCGTTCCTGTTCACGAACCTCCTCCTGCCGCTGTTGCTGAAGGCAGCCGAAAATGCGACTCCGGGGGCGACCCGCATCGTCAGCGTTGCAAGTGCTGGGCACAGACTGTCACCCATCCGTTTCAGCGACTACAACCTCGAGGGGAAGCCGATACCGCCTGAGGAGGACCACGTCAAGCCATTGGTTGGTGCTTTCGGCAGGGAGAACAACGGATACAACGGGATTGTTGCGTATGCTCAGTCAAAGACGGGCAACATACTGTTCACCAAGTATCTGCAAGACCACCTGCGCGATCGCGGCATCGCAGCGTACGTTTTGCATCCCGGAAGTCGGTATACCTGCTCTGTCTAGGTGAATGATGCGACGGCTGACCGCAATATAGGCGTTGTGACCGAACTAGGACGGACTCAAGACGATGAGCTCGAGGAGACGTTCAAGAAGATAATTCCATACTGGGGTACGCCTGACGAGGGCTCCTCCACGACCATGGTCGCAGCTACTGACCCTGCACTGAACGGTAAGAGAGACATCTTGCTCGGCCAAAGCTGAGGAGTGAAAGCTGACGTTCCGCTTCAGACATCAAGGGGTTGTACTTGAAAGATTGCCAGATCGAGGAGCCTTCTCCGCATGCTTCTGATCCTAGGCTTGCCGAGAGGTTGTGGCATTTGAGTGAGGACCTTGTGTGCCAGAAGTTCAAGCTGGATTAGGCTGCTGCTCCAACTTAAAGCGGGCACCTACATTTCGTGGCTCGAAGTAACCATGTCTGGGACTTTTGTCCATGTCTGTATATAGATAGTGAACAAAGTAAGCTGCCGACCTGGACCGTCCCGCACACCTTCCATATCCCCATTACCAGGCGGCCGGGATCAAAAGTGGGGGTCTGTCGCGACTCGCGTCGCGGCTTGTCAGGGGCTTCACGTCATCGAGAACAGGGGTCTCGTCTGGCAAGTACCGTGTAGCTGACCCAGACCGCAACTTTGAACTTTCAATTCAACTTTCTTTCATTTCTGTATGGGGTACAACCACCTCTCGTTTCCTCCCTTGGTGTTGCGTGAGTGACAAATTGGTCAACAAAAATGGCGTTGGACGACCAGACGCGGGCAGCAGAAGCCAGACAGCGTGGAAATGAGCTGTACAAGCAGGGGAACCTGAGGGGAGGTGAGTGAGCACGCGTCTGGTCTTTAGGAGGAGAGCTTCAAGTTTACCTCGTCTCTCGTATGTCAGCCGAAGGTCAATACAAAGAGGCGATGTCAATCGCACCGAATGACCCCACGCCACGCTCAAATATGTCCAGCGTGAAGTTTGAGCTGGGCGATTACGCTGCTGCAATCCGTGAAATCCATAAATATTGGGAATTGACCAAGCATGTGACGGAGGATCAAGCAGCTCAGCGTCGGGAGAACGCTCTCTATGCTCGACTGGTTAAATGCTACATGCATGAATCCCAGTTCGACAAGGCCACGGATGTCATCCAGCTGGTCTCTGATCAGAATCTGAAGGCTTCTGTCAGCTATAGTCTAGATGGCTTTCTTGCTTGGAAGTCGCTGGACACTTGCACAGATAAGAAGGTGCATCGAACCCGGATTTTCGATCGACTACCTCGCTATAAGGCTCATCTGTGAGTTCTCCCCCTTTTCGTATTCCTTGTCCTTCCTCTGCTCACTTCGTATAGTCAGGACATTGCAGAGTACTACGCATTCGGCCACGACGACGCCGAGTCTTTGTTTGATCGTGAGCTGGAACAGTCTTGCTCAGCCAAAGATTCTCTGTCATTCATGTTCTGTGGGAGCGGTGATGCCCGTCACCTCTTCGCGACACTTCTCAGCATGCAGATAAAAGAGACGATGGGAATGAAAAAAGTGTGCAAAAACTTTCACATCACCATGCTGGATCTCAAAGCGGCTGCCCTGGCTAGGACCCTCATATTCATCGACATGTTGTGCGCATATGCAACTTTGAAAGTGAGGAAAACACCCGGCATCGAAGACGCTCCTACAGTTATGGCTTACATCTACGCCGGGCATATCATACCGGCTGCCGTGAACGAAAAGCTTCAGACACACATCAAAGGCCTCATCGAGTGTCTTGAGGCTGGCCAAGCTCTCTTTGATTGGCTCTTCGTGCCTGCTGCTACTGCGAAGCAGGTCGTGCATTGCTTGAAGCAGTGGCAGGGACCCCTGGAAGCCCCCTACTACCGCGCCAAGACCGTAAGAAGGGCGGTCGGTAAAAGGCTGGAGATGAATAGAGAACGGCAGATGGCCATCTTTGGGCATACTTTGAGCGACACTCCCGATGATCTGAAGCAAGACCGGAAGATATTTGAAAACCTGACAGTTCTGCTGCCATCTAAGGGGTTCGCTGAGCGTCGCGATGCTGCCCTGGTTCCGCTCATGACGCAATATGAGAAACGGGCCGAGGATGCCGTCAAGAAACTCGGTGACCACATCGACGCTAATTGGGTGACGAACCCTACTCTTATTGACGTGGACTATACCGAAAGGACGAGGAACGAACAGGAGCCCTGGGCCCAGAGTGCAACCGACGAGGACAAGGTGCCGGCCATTGAATCAGATCCACTTGAGCTTGCAAAAAGATTGCCACAAGTAGGCACCGCAACGGGGGTGTTGAATGTCGTTGGGGGTTTCTTCGAAGCCGTATCGCTCGCTCTGGTCATGTTCATGGACCGCATCAAGATCGAGGTTCTAGTGGGCGAGATGAACGATGTTTTGGAGCGCATTCGCTGGAACTGTCTCGACGCTCGGTCTCAGCCGTCCGGAGGCATTGATTCCTCGGGCTTTCCGCGCACCTATGACCGGGTCCACATGAGCAACATCCCGTAAGTTCTCCTAGATCAGATCTAGCACGTTTGTCGAGCTAACTGAGGCAGCGATTACGTCGGCGGACTACTCACTGCCGCGATGAATGGACGTCCGCTCCTGCGCGAGGACAGGCCCTCGAGTCTGCAATTCTCTATCCTCCTCAATCCACCTATCTTCGAAGATCACGGTCACTTCCAGGCGGAGTATCTTCTCATGCATAACAGTAAACGCATCACAGACCACTTCTGTCTCACTCGGAAGGCCAACGCCGACCAGGGTATCCTGGATTCCAAGTTCGCCGATCTAGCCAACAAACTACCCGGTGGCATGAAAGTGCCGGGGGGCTTGCTACGTGAGGGGTACATAGTATGGGAGAGAGCACCGGCGGCAAGGCTCACTGAAAAAACCCGGCTTCCTCGTTCGGCGCTCGAGAAGTGGCTATACGCCCATTTCCTCAAGATCTGTCTCCCTTACCCTCGCGAACGATTCAGCAGCAGTCCTGTACACGCCCCTCTTAACCTCACCGCCTTCCTGCGCTTGATCTCCCACCTGTCGGAGCGCGGGTACCCCAGCCACTGGCTATCTGGCGTGGTCGCGGCCCTGTGTGGCGAAACGCCGGACTGCGAGATCACCACCACGGCTCGCGCCCCGCGCCAGGTAGCGACCGACGAAGCGGACGTCGACGCCGTCCACCTTGCTATCAAGATGACCGTTGCGCCTTGGAGAGCCGAGTTCACAACCCTGCTGAGTATATGGAGTCCGCTGCTGCCGTTTGGCTTTATAGCTCCGCCTGGGGGTGTGGTTCCTCCGAGTGACATCGCCGAGTACAGCGTTTCGTTTCCCAGGTTCACGGAACAGCAGACACGCATTCCTCATTTCGTGCTGCTCTTCTGGAACTCCAAGGCTGGAGAGATTCCTGGCGTGGGGAGAATGAGGCGCCTCTTGTTGGATGACGAGACGGCTGATACGTCTGAGTGGGCGAGGGTTACTAAACGTCGCGATGTGCATGTGTTTTCTACGTTCAAGTTTGTGACGGATACGCGGACGGCGTCTTTCTGGTGTAGGTCGGACACCGTGCGGGAGATGATGGAGGGAGACTGGAAGGCGTATATTTGGAGGACTGATACTTGGCAACAAGTCACCCGGGGCGTGAGTGTCAAGGACATCAAGATGGTGCGGACTTGGGACGAGTAAGACTTGTTTTATACCTGGAAGGAGTCAAGCTGCAAGGCGCAAGCGTGGTAAGGAAATATGACCCCTTTTTCATGGTGGCTTTCCTTTCCTGGGTATCGAACTTGGTTGTCAATACAATATGAAAAATGAAATCCATGGGTGACGTGACTTGCAAAAGACTCCAATCGTATAGAATTTCAGAACTGCTGTCTGTAGACCTTCGATTATATCCACCGCAACAATAGAAAGAATACGGTAGTTCCGAGTCTTCCGGGTATCCAAACCTCCAATTAGCTTATTCTGTTTGCACTCTGTGTGTGATTCATGTGCTGAGCTGCAGTCTAGGCGGTGATCTCGACTTTCCTCGCTTCGCCATGTTTCTTCTCCGCGACCTTCTTCGGCACGATAACGCAGAGCAATCCATTGTTCATAGACGCCCTCACTGCGCTCATATCAACAGACTCGATGGGGAACTGGAACGCCCGCCGGAACTCCCCAACCTTACGCTCGGTGACGTGCCAGTGCACATCTTGATCGGGCACCCTCTCAGTCGCGTCCTCACTCGTGTTGGCGGGGGCGGCCGGATTAGCATTCGACCCGCTACTACCCTTGCTGGCGTTTTCGGCTGCGTCACGATGCACGACGCCTACGTCGTCCCCCGTCCCAATCGCGGGACTGGTGGACGGGGTGAGGCGCTTCAGGTGTCCGGCGATTGTGACGGTATAGAGGTGGTCGTTCACCTCGACATTAACATCTTGCCGTCCGAGACCTGCGAGCTCGCCGTAGATGGTGTATGTTGTCTTATTCTCGAGAAGGTCAAAGTGCGGACGCGCGACACTGCGGTGAGTGACAGGGTCCCTATCGCCGGTGTTGCTGTTCTGTACATGGAAGTCATGAAGGAGGTGGGCGAGCGTGTCCAGTGTGAGATGGCGATGAGAAGACGATGGGGTAGCGCTGGTCGCGCTTGACTCCGGCGGCGCAATGGATGGGGCTGTGATAGTCGTCGTGATGGGTGTCACTAACCCCTGGTGAAGTTCTCCTTCCTGGGCATGGCGAGGAGTTGTCCAGTGTGGAGAGAAATGGTGCGTCGTGAAGTAGGCGGACATAGCGCGCGCACTCTGTTCCGATGGGACGATGAAGCCTTGGGGATCCAGGATGGACTCCAAAGTCAAGTAAGAGAAGTCGACTGGGTTCAGACCTGCCTGATCGTGTGTGGCACTCCTCGATTGTTGCTCAGGGGAAGCCAGCTTGATGTCTCAGTCGATGAAATTCTATCAATTCTTGGCTTTAACTCTATACAACTTCTTACTTGGACCAGCAAGGTCCTGGGTTCTTGTCGATAAGTAGTTGGAGCCGTCGAGACGGACGTCGCATTCAGACCTTAACGCTGGCATCACCCCATCCTGCGCCACGGGATCGATCATGCACCTTCGGCGTCGACCAGCGGCAGGCATTGGACAATTCATCGTTTTCTTTGGAAGGCAAGCTCCTCGGGCACTTGAGGTTCTAGTTTCACTGCATGCAAGGTGGATGCGGGGAACAGATCTCAGGAGATCTGAAGGTGGCGTGATGCGGTGATGGGTTGCATGTTAGTACCAAATGCAAACGGGCAAGTTCAGTTGTAAGATCATAATCACACCACTCCGAAAATCAGGATCAACTAGAAGGCCTAAACTGCTGATGATGACGGTAATTGCGGAACGACAAGACGTGCTAATGAAACAAGCAGCCGATCTAAACACCCAGGCACAACACTGGTCGCCCTTCTAGACCGCTTTCCCAGGCTCCTTAGGATACCGATGCATCTCGAGAGAGTTCTGCCATTTCCCGTGACTCCCATCATTTCCCGTCACTTCCATCTCCACTCGAGATTGACAGGGCAAATCACAAGAGAAAGCAGCGGGAAAGAATCGGGATCACGCAGCACGCCACCATTGGCTTTCGAGCATGGGCTGCATATCAGCACATTGGCGACCACACTCGTGATCGAGAACAAGTGCCGATGGGGCCGGGCAAGTGTATATGAAGACCTCGTCCGAGCCATACGGGCCCAACAACAGAACCTCCAAGAAGACGAACTAAGAAAGAATCTTGTCCAAAACAATACATACCTAGCAACCAAAACATTATTTAGGCAACGACAGCCAGAGTCAATATGGCCAACAACACGAACCAAGAAGGTACCAGCGAGGTGCCCGAGCTGCTGTATCACACTCTCCTCACCGTGGTCGACTTCCACGAAGACACATCGGGGTACACGCAGGCGACGTTCCCGCTCGGGACACACACATCGCTCCCGGCCGCAAAAGTCTTCGCGGCCCATGCCCTGGAGAAGCTCAACTACCAACCCGACGACTTCGTCGAGTACGCCGTGCACACGCCGGAGACGGCCGAGAACTGGAAGTACGGCGACGGGGTCATCGTCTACACCAAGGCGCCGGCGGGCCAGGAGTTCCTCGTCAAGATCGACACGACGACCAACACGGAGAACCTGCCCGCCGGCGGGCCGGGCGAGACGCCCAAGCTTCCCCCCGACGCAAAACACCTGCACTACGTGATCCAGACACGCATCGACTACAACCAGGACCGGAGCGGAGGCCTGCAGTCGACCGAGATCGAGGGCGTGTACGTGCGCTACCGCGACGCCCTCGAGGCGGCGAGGCAGATGCTCGGCGCGGACAAGTCCGAGTTCGCGCAGTACGACGAGCAGACGGAGCAGGGCGGGGACTCGTGGCCGTTTGGGGACGACGTGGTGGTGCACGCCGTGGCGCAGACGGGGCAGAACTATACCGTTGCCGTGAGGACCGTGCCGGGGTCGCATAAGCAGCATGCGAAGAAGGGTTGAAGCACTTCGTGCCCAACGAGAGAGGGAGTTCGAGGGGGATTGCGCCAAGCTTGGGGGGGCAATGCGGACCGGGAAAAGGGGGGCGGAGCAAATTGCTGTTGCGGGTGTCTCGGTCGCGCGATGGGAAGCTGTGCGCATGGGAGCATTGGCTAAGGCGAAAACTGATTCCACATCGTAGACTGTTGATTGAGTACGTCAGCACACCTACAAATGAAAAAAAGTCGTGAGATTTGGAAGTTTTCTCGTACCGAGTGAGGTTGGCCAAAGGGTTGGTTGGAGTGGCGGTACGTGCTACAGGATAAGGTACCTAAGGCAGTAGATTGGTGCTTCCCCACTTACTTGACGGGGTTGGTTCCAGGGTAGCTTAGCTAAAAGCCACTGGCAACAACACAATCATCAATTGCAATGCGTTTGACGCCACAGAATACAGCCTTTGTTATACTTGTATCGCGTCCTACCAAGATTGTCTCGTCTCAGTTCAGACTCGTCTCGTTCCTCTGTGTCTTCTCTCCTTTGGCCAATACCAAGATACTCTCAGTCAACTACAAAATGGAGAGATCAAAGGTGATCAGAGAACTACCCAGGCTGTACCTGGTAGGCCTCTGCTACTTTGGCGCCTTCAGCCGCTTCACCCACGGCCGCTACACCCCTGCCTTCTACCGCTATCAGATCGACCAGGCGCCAGACGACGACTCGACACGCCTAATCCCCGTTCTGGATATGACCATGGGTACGCTGCTTCTCTTGTCGGGCGCCCGAGCCCGGACCGCAGCGGTGATCCTGTGTGCGCTCTTCCAGGGCATTGGCATCGTGAGACAGCTCAAGAAGGGTCGGCGGGACATGTTTGGTATTTTCTCGTTTGTGATGGCAGCTGTTGCATGTCGGTTGTCCTGGGCCTGATGGCATGGGTTTTTTGTTGGACAGGTCAGAACAGGATGAGATGCCTGGAGCGAACAGCGTAATAGTTAATAGTCTGACTTTTGGTGCCATCTCTACCTTCACCGAGATATCCAGTCTTCGTCGTGCCTCGACCATATAAGCGTACTTGCAACTTGGCTTCGTCCATCCGAACCAGGGGTATCTACAAAGTCCAATTTTCCTCCATTATCCAGGCAGCATTCTTTGTTCCTCGCTGTCCCAGAGTTCCACCCACACAGAATCTTGCAACTGGGCGATGAATAACACACAGGCCCATTGGCATGTGTCAAACCGGCCCTCCGGGGGATGACCGCATACACGCCGCTGACAGGCGCCGTATAACTATTCGCTGCTGGCGATCTAAGCCATTGATGATTACACCGGACCATGCAGTAGGCGGCGTTTCCAAGAACCGCTACTCCGTCTTGTCAAGTCCGCCTCGCCGTGAAGGAAGTTGTTCAGCTGATCCCTAGCTTCGTCAGGCAGCTGTGCGATGCTGTCGTTGAGAAGATCGAGACATATTTTCGACGCTAAGTAGACTTGTTAGACAGTTCGTTTTCCAGGCGGATAGGCGGTATTTGGGACGACTTACGCACTGGGACTTCCTCGTCGCCCATCTCGAGGGCAGCCCTCATCCGCGCCGAGTTGTAACAGCCAAAGGCTCGCTGGATGGCAAGCATCGTCCGCCAGAGCCTGGCCAGGTCCGCATCATCCGACTCGCCGTCGAGAGGGTTGAAATGTTCGCATTCATCCCGCCATGACACTGGCCTCTGCGTCTGCTGGCGTGGCTCTTGGCCGGTTGGCGTATCAGGATGATCGGTAGGCGTCCGCCGATTGTCATGGCTCTCTAGTGGACAAGGTGTGATGTCGTCCTCGTCGCTAAAAGACGATGTGGAACGGCGGCGAGAAGAACTATCGTGTTTATCGTAGCTTAGGTGCTGGTCGTGACGGGATCCCCCGTGATGAAATGCCATCATGTTCATTTGCCCTGATGTTCGTGACGTTTGTAGCTCGTTGTGCTCAGAGTGAGGTGCTAGATCTTCGACTACTTGATCTGGTTTCCAGAACTCTAGTTTGACAATAAGAGAAATGGCAGTCTGGCCCTTTCGGACTGCGGAACGTCTGATATTAGTACTGGGTGCACTAGACTAATGATCCTGATGTCTCGTAAGGTAGTGGTAGTGCATGACAAGGTCTCGCGGGACCATCCGAACTGTTAAGACATGTCCTCTGATCAAAGCCCTGCAACCGTCTCCTTCGCAGTGGGTGGAGGCACAGTACTACTGTACATCATATAGGCTTCTATAGCGGAGTGTCCCGCTTATGGTTATGTGTGGAACCAAGCGTGCACCATGTTATCCATTGCCGATGGTTGCGAAGTGTCCACCGGACATGAACTCTACACCTGAGCTACGGTCATAGTAAGAGAGGCGCACAATCGGGCATTGATGGCGGACTGAGACATGTCGATAGGTCGACGTCTTGCTCAGTTCGGTATAGTTCGAATGGCCGTTCACCGCCTTTTATGCAGACATGCATGCGGTGATGTGATGAGTGATGCACTTGCTCGAATCTCGTCACGGACAGGTCTTACGAAGCCGCCCAGTTGATGTGCTGCCGGGTTGTTCCCGGATATTGGACTTGTCCTCGATGCAGAGAGAACCCTGGGGTTCCGAGGTCCAGTTTCACGAGCCGCGAATATTGTTGAATACGATGGAAGATGTAGTACAAGTGCTCGTGATGACGCAAGGAGATCAGATGCTGATTGTCCGTCCGATAACGGCCCCGAAGAAATCTGCGGGGATAAGGTGTACTGCGATATAGCTTCGACTGCTGAGGTTCCAGACGCCTCGGGACGCTCCAGTCAGACTGAGTGAGACTTTGTCTGTCTCACTCGGCTTATCTGGTAGGCACGCTTAGAGTCTCTTCATACACTTTGAGGCGGCACTGTCAGGTCAGGATTACCTCTGTGGTCCGCAGACGCCTTGTGACCTTGGTGGGCTAGGCTCTATATCTACGCAGACAACCACTTCAGGAACACATGCACACTTCCTTATCTCTGAGGCTTGGCCTCGGAAGGTCATTCTCACCTCCTAAAGCGTAGAGACGAAAGGTCAGGAAACAGTTGACGTCGGTAACATGAGCCGTCCTGAGCGCACACGGCACAAAACATCGGTTATGCCATCCTTGCGCCATCCTGGCATGCCGGCAAAGGTTATAATGCAGTGGTGATCGAGGTGGATTGACATGCATGCGAGGTGGGATGTGGAGGATTAGCAACGGCACTCGAGCGCCGGCACTCTTGCTACGACCCCACCTTAGAACGGGCATTAGCCCCACTCTTCCCGGTCGGCATTGGTGGGGCTCAACGGCGGATACTACCGGGATGAAGATCATGAACAGCTGAGGTAACTTGACCACCAGCTTTGAGGACGTTCAAGGCAACCTCCAACGGAGTCGAGTGAGACGGTAGAGTTTCCGGAGCAGTCACGCGGCCATGGTAGATAAACCTCGACTTGACCTGAGGTGAGAATGAAGAGAGAGTGGCGCTCCGTCCAGAAGTGTCATGGTGGATTTCAAGCGTATCACGTGTTGTTACCCTTGTCCTGTGTGTACCTGAGCTAAGGTACCTTTCCTATTGACTTAAGTGACGTCAGTACAAATCCAAGATACGTGAAGCGGGCTTTAGCACGACTCGCGCCAGCCAACATCTTGCTCGTTATGATGATGTTATCAACTTCAGCCTGCAAGCATCAAGCGCCCGACAAGCCCAAGTCAATGAATGGAAAGTCAATCTGGGGCTGGGGGTATTAAACTGTGAATGATCACGCGATGAATTATGCTTGCAGACGGTTACCGCCGAAGGTAACCTTCAGCTCCAAACCTTCAAGGCTTCTGGCCGGAATCTGCCGCAGACAAGCTCTAATCTACGTCTTCTCTTGCCGAAACACCCCCGCGATAGCAGGACAGCTGCTCTCGACGTCTTCTATTCGCCATAATGACGCTACAGCCGAGGGAAAGGCCAAGAACCTGAACCAGAAGGGGCTGGACGCGGAGGAACAGGAGGTCAGGGTGCTGCAACACCAAGTCAAGCGGCCATGGCACCGCGAAGATGCAGACAAGCCACCAGTCAGAGAGCCTGGCGACGAGAAGCCGCCGCTGAGGAAGGGTAATGGCGCGACTCCTCTTTCACCTGCCATTTTCTGCCGCGTACTGACAACACATCCCTGAAGGCAAGCTCCTAACAACACCCACCCGACTACTGAAACTCATCCTCCCGCTACCGATCCGCGTCGAGAAAGATAAAGAAAACAACAGCAAAGACTATGCTCGTGCCATCTCCGCGAACGACGAGATCCAGCCTCTCGCCCTCCTCGTCCACCCGCAACAACCTCTCTCCTACGTTGAGCGCCTCATCCAAGCCGAGCTGCCACCCGTGGTCGAAGACGGCAAAGAGAAGATACCTAACGTCTACTTCCGAGCCGAGGACACAGAAGGCAGCTCGGGCGATGGCACGACAAAGTCCGAGCTCCGCCACAGGGAGGAGACGAACCAGCCCTCCGCCAGCGCGGCGGCCAGCGGCGACGTCGAGACCCCGCCCAACGTGGCCTCGTTCTCCGGCCTGGGGCGCGAGGGCCCCGAGCGCGAGCACAAGGAGAAGAACTGGGTGCGGTGGAGCAGCAGCACCGAGATGGGCGACTTCATCCGGGACGCGGCGAGGGGCCGCGAGTTCGCCATCGAGGTCGAGGGCTACGGCATCGAGATGCGCGTCGGCGTGCCGTCGTTCAACGACCGCACGTACTACATGCGCATGCGCCTGCGCAAGATGACGAAGCAGATCGAGCAGATGGCCAGCCTCAAGCACGAGTGCGACGAGCTCGCCCACCGGAGCGCGCATCGGCTCGCCAAAGGCGGGTTCGTGATGTTGTCTGTGTGGTGGGGAGTGGTGTACTACATCACGTTTCAGACGGAGTACGGTTGGGATCTTGTCGAGCCCGTGACTTACCTGGCCGGTCTGACGACCATCATGGGCGGTTACTTGTGGTTTCTGTACATCAACCGCGATCTGAGCTACAAGGCGGCCATGAACATAACGGTGTCGAGGCGGCAGAACGCGCTGTACGAATCGAGGGGTTTCGACATACGCAAGTGGGAAGGCCTGGTTGAGGAGGCTAATGCCCTGCGGAGGGAGATCAAGGCTGTGGCTGTCGAGTACGACGTCGAGTGGGACGAGACTAAGTTGCTGGGAGACGAGGTCAAGGACGTGCTGGATAAGGAGAAGAAAGGCAAGAAGAAGGCGGCAGGCGACGATGAAGATGAAGACGGCGACGACGACAAGACAAGCTCGAAGACGGAGAACAAGAAGGCCGAAGACAAGAAGATGGAGAAGCAGAGAGAGAAGTTGGAAGGGGATACGGCGGCGTAGCAGTGACGGTGGGCGTACCAATGCATGGCAAATGGGTGCGAGACATGCTTTCCTTTCCCTTTCCCTTTCCATTTCATAGTAGCATATACACGTTGTCGGGGCATAGCTCGGAGTTAGGACACCAGATATACACGAAGAACATATCACGTCGCCGTGGATTAATGACAAGAGAGTTCAAGAGATCATTGCTCATCACCCCCCGTGACGATTACTCAAAATTTCCAACCGTACATTTGAGATGTAGAGTTCAAGCCCGATGATGGTACAGAATCTAACGCTTGGGTACCACGTTGCTCACTCGCCTCCCCCATCATCCTCGTCAGACTCTTCGCCATCGCCGCCGCCGCCATCCTCCTCTTCCTCCTCACTAGATGACCCCGAGCCCTCGCTCTCACCCTCGCTTCCGGGGTCGTAGTCCTCCTCCTCCTCGTCCTCTTCGTCCTGCAGCTGCTGCTCGGCCTCCAAATGCGCCCTCTCCAGCTCCGTCAGACCGTCGTCCACAGCATCCGCGGTACCCTCGACCCCCTCCCCGCCCGCGGCCTTCTTCTTCGCGTTCTCGGCCAGCTGGCGCTTGGCCTTCCGCGCGTCCGCCATGCTCCGGTCCTGCAGGCCGTGGCGGTGGATGTACATCTCGTTGATGCCCTGGTAGTCCTCCTGGTCCAGCATGGCGAACTCGATCTCCTCCGTCCTACTACCGCCGTCCGACGGGCCGCCAACGTCGACCTCGACGACGACGTTGAAAGTCCGCTGCAGCACGCTCGTGTAGCTCACGGCCGCGACGCGGTCGAGCGGCAGGAACAGCAGCGGCTTCTTGAAGCCCCAGAGGATGCCCGTCGGCAGGAAGAAGAGGTAGCCGTCCTTGCTGCCGCGGAAGGCCTTGACGTGCACGGCCTTCTCCGAGGGCCGGAACGGCTGCCGCGCGGCCGAGTGGAAAACGCGTGCGTCGGCCGTCACGATCGAGGTGCAGCTGCCGTTGCCGGCGGCGCGCAGGAAGGTCGCGAGCGCCCAGTCGAAGAGGGCGGTGTAGCTGTCGGACGCGCTAGCGGCGGCGCCGGCCATGGTGCCCGAGACCGCGTTCGGTTTCGGGGCGGCGGCGCCGGCGACGGTGAAGACGAGGGGCTCGAGGTCCGGGGAGGACGAGTTGGGGGCTTTCGGGGTGGGGAGGTAGGAGCCACGAGGGAAGAGGACGTAGTTGTGCTGGACTGCCGACTTCTCGGGGACGGGGAGGCAGAAGACGTGCTCTGTTTGTGTTACGAGGCGACAAGTCAGTGGGCTGTACCAGCTGGAGGTCACGCTTGGACTGGACGGAACGGATGAGACATACCGACGTCCTTCCAGGCATATACTATTCCTTGCACCGGCACGGCCGACCCGGCGGCCCTGGCGTACAGGAAGTTTTTCGTAAAGCACAGGTCATATTTCTTGCGTTGCGGAACCGTCAATGAGATGTCCTTGATCTCGAGTAGCACAGGGTCTCCAGCTGCGGCGTCCGCGCCATTCACTGCTTCTGTCGTGCCAGCAGCAGCACCGTCCAAGACCTGGGAAGACGCCTGGCCATTGGCTACTTCGACTCTTCTGCGCTTGGCAGCGGGTTGGTCTTGATCTCGGTCGTTGGGCGGTAATCGATCGTAGACGAAGCTGGCGATTTCGTTGAAGAGGGCCACGCGTGCTGGAGAGTCTGCAACTCAGCTCGTTAGCCCGGTCGCCGACGTAGTACTACTTCCATAACTAGGCAGATTGGACAAACCGGCTGTTTTGTGTATGCCCTCGAGGATATCTGGCCGGCTCTGAAAGACGAGACTGAGCCTCTTCTCGTCCAGGGCGACGGTCATCCTGGAGAGAGGTCTCCTGCACGTCGATAAATGCGTATTATCTGTGAAAATTCGGCAGATGCGGTTGATTACATACAAAACAGTATGGCGAGTTAGTGGATTGTGTTGACGGTTGGCGCAGAAAGCTAAGGTAGTAATGAGGTAGACACGTCGCGGTATGTTTCGGGAAGAATGACGATTGTGTTCGGTCGAGGTTTGCCAACAACAAATGGGTAATTTTTGGATCTACAAGTATACACGGCTATCGTATTGGGCACATTATAGCACTTCTGCAACGGGACGCCAATCAAAAGACAAATTTTGAGTTGACAGCCAGCCTGATGAGTCTGTGCTCTTTTCAGATACGTCGTGTAACCTCAGTAGCTCATGTCCTTGTGTATTACATTCTGTTGAGGTTCCAGGACACAGGTGCGACTGCGAAACAACGCGCGGACATTGTACTGCACCGACTGTTCCTCGACCAGGCCTTGTCCCTGAAGCCGTCAAGCGACCTAGCTCTACCTACCGACCAAACACGCGTCATATACTGAAGACCTTACCTCCTCGTTCGCTTAGCCAAGTATGGATGGTCCTCTGCCACCTTGGGCCTTTGCAGTACAGCCTACGTACGTGATCGGGCCGTGGTACGCCGACCTCTATTCCTACGAGCTTGTCGTACTCGAATGCTGGAAGAACAGCACGCCTACAGACAGCGGTACACACAGTCGGGAAACTTGTTGCATCTCTAGCGCACTTCTGGACAAGGCAGTCATGCACGTCTGTAGCGGCCAGCATTGACGAGTCCACCGCCGCCTCTACCTTCTTTGTCTATGCGGGTAATACCGTTAGGACGGGTTCGTCAAGCTGGATGCTGCCGCTGATTGCCTGGATATAGTCAAATCTCGGCTCGATCCTCTCTTACAGGTACTGTTTATACGTGTCGGGAGGCCATGGAACGTGATTATGCGGCGGGTTATGCAGCCGAAGGCGCGTCCGCTCAGGAGCTCTAGGTTGTCCAGGCCCTTCTTCCGCGATATATGAGCTCATTGCCGGTCGAGTAGGCCTATGGCCCCTGACAGTGGATTCATCGTAGATCGGTGAGAATCGATAGTACCTGGCAAGGCGACGATGCGGTCAGCTTTCGGTCATACCGTGTCGACTTGTTGCTGTCATACTGGGAACCAGGTGCACTTACCTCTAGTCTCTAGTCGACCTCCCTAGGGCATCCGGCCCGAAAACCTCTCCGATGTGGTGTTTTATTGGTGTGTCTTGATTACATCAGAGGATCTGCAGCTGCATTGACTGAAGGAGTCGTTAGCTGGCTCTGATACTGGAGGAAAAGCTGGTCGATTCTTGTCTGCCTCGGCGAGATTGAAGCCTTTCGAGCTCTTATCGCAATAGCATGTTCTTATCGTGACCCGTCGCGACTGCAGCCTTATGGCCCCACCGAGGGGCAGCTTAGCTCTCCCTGGGGCCTGGGTCTTCATCCTCACTCCTTAGCTGCAAGCTCTCCCATCGACGCCTGCCATCGCCACAGTCGCAAGCATTGTGATCTGCCAGATAAAACAAAGGGTTGATGTGATTCCACTAAACACTTGAGACATTTCCATTGCTGGGTCGAATTTGATCCTTGGCGCGTACCACTCTCAACACTTGCTCGGGCAGACTAAGAGGCAGCTTGGCGCTTGCTTATTGGTGGGCAGCCGGTAGACAACCGTGGATGGCGCCGTGCTCTTTTCGCTGTCAACAGCTGAAGCTTCTGAATAGCCTTCAGAAGCTCTCAGAGCTTCAAGATGTGGAAGCGCGTGCATGGTGAAGCTGGAGCCACTGGCTGCGTCACCATTGCCGACCCACCTCAGTCAGAAAGAACACCTAATACCACTCAGGAACGATGGTTTTTCTTCAATAATCACCTACGCAGCATCTTCTCTTACCGAGACCGGTTTGCCCATCTGGCGGTTATACGCATGCTTTGCTCGGCACGGTTGAGGGAGTTCTGTGCGTTTGATCTTCAGGCATAACGCCGCTGATCCATGGTTGCGAACCGGGACGTTGGTCCATGATTTCCCCGAAAAACCCAGGCAGGAGTCTGGCTGCAGCTCGCTAAGTATGCGGTCGATCCTGGAGATTAGACTTAATACTGCCCAGAGAGGCATGGATACCATTCCCTGATAACGGCTGGGGCCCGGTTGGCAGGGCGGTGCAGTCTCATAAGCACGATATGTCGCTTCATTATCATAACACCAGCACTAATCCTATGCTTCACTTGCTTCTCCTTCGTTCGTATGGAATATCTTTGTCGACCAGGCATCTTCACATATTTACTTACTCGACCAAAGTCTCCAACAGTCGCATTTATCCATTCGTCTCGCACCGATCTTAAAGGGTAGTTCCCTGTATATTAGTCACTGATGCCGTCTGATACCGCCTCACCCTGCACTCGTCTTCTGGTCCAGCCGCTTGAGGTCCGAATATCTGGTTTGTGTGGTTGTTCGATTGTCTCGTCTGAGGCTTCGGTTGGCTTTAACGGCCAATGCTTCCGTATATGAAAGAGCTATGGGCTCTCCCGTCCAACATGTCTTTTTTTTCTTTCTTCAGGTCTCTTACCAATCCAGACCTAGATATATCCTTCGATCTTTCCAAGGTCGCAGTGCGTTTGTGCGAGGCAAGCTCCACTCATTATCTTGTCCTTTGCTTTCACCTGTGACTCGGTGCTCCTACGTTTGCTTCTATACGTTCGGATCCTGATAATACCATGGTGACTTCCGAGATGGCAACAACCGAGGATCTCGGCCCTCAGCTCAATGCCGTTGTTTGGATTCTGCTTGGTGTCTCTAGCCTGTTCTTGGCTCTTCGACTCTACTGCAAGTTTTTAAAGAATCGCGGCTTCTGGTGGGATGACCACATGCTGGTTGCTTCATGGGTAAGTTCTTGCAAAGAGGACCTCCTCCGTGGGTTGATGTACACTAATTTTGGCTCCAGATCGCCTTCATGGTCGACGTCATATGCGTCAGTGTTAGCATTTCGCTGGGTTTCGGAAAGCACGTCTTCGACATAGACACAAAACATCTCCCTGCGATCCAGATCTTGGGGAACGTCTCAGCATCCGCCGCTATTTTAGCGGCTGTTTGGAGCAAGACCTCCTTCGGCTTCACCCTACTGCGTATAACGCAACCCAAAATGAAGCCGGTCATTTGGTTTGTTGTCGTATCAATGAACCTCCTTATGGGCGTACATGCACTCATTCCGTGGATCCAATGCGGCCCTGTGTCTAAAACCTGGAACCCGGACGAACCTGGTAGCTGTTGGGATCCTAGGATCAACATCATATACGGGATGGTGGCTGGATGTATGTCCCACTCTTTGCCAACCTCTACGCGTGTGGCATTTGAAGCTGACAAGCACTAGCGTACTCGGGAGTCATGGATGTTGTGCTGGCTTTGCTGCCTTGGTCGGTCGTCTGGAACTTACAGATGAAAAAGAAAGAGAGAGTCGGGGTTGCTCTTGCTATGAGTATGGGCGTCTTGTAAGTACCACGCCGCAAACTCGCTGATGGGACAGAGTAACTCATATACACGCTTGCTAGTGCTGGGTGCACTGCGTTTGTGAAGTCGGCCAAGATACCCCTCTTAGCCGACGGGGACTTTAGCTGTAAGTCGTTCTCCATCTCTTCCTCAGATACGAACGCCAACACAGCCTCAAGTCCAGGGATACAATCTTGTAGCATGGGGTTCCGCTGAGGTTGCCACAACCATAATGGCGTCTTCGATCCCTGTCCTTCGGGTGCTCATCCGCGAAGTCAAGGCAACCACGCGTCGTCTCTATGGCTCGTCTTCTGAAGACATACATCAGAAGAAGGGTTATGGCGCAGATCCACTGATGCGATCTAATACGACGGTCGTTGCCGCAAGTCAGAAGCGGAGAGCCTTGGAGACCGGCATCAGGAGATGGAAATCAAACCGAAAAGCAACGAGCGACGACTGGAGTGACATGGGCGCTCTTGTCCATCAGCCTGGGAAAGGCGAGATACTGCAGACTCAAGAGATTAATATTCAGTATCACGAACGCGATTCCAAGTTCGGAATGTACGATATGGGCGACAACCGGGTCTAACGGTTGGGAGTGGACTTACAAATAGCAGCTGCCTGGACGCACGGCTTCTTTTGGCAGGCACAGATAAGCTAGGGCTCCGTGGATCAGAGCTATACACAGTAAGGGTGTCAGTGCTCAGACAGGTACTGAGCAATGATGGTGGTTACTATAAACCGGGTGCCAAATATTGGGCCAGGTAATAAGCCCACAAAGCAGGTATATCCAGGTTTTCAGGCAGACCACTATGCTCTGACAAACCAAATAGAGAGTAAAGGTTCTTAGTGGACGGCCCCAACCGATCTGCAAGTACTTTATATCCCTACATTCCCCACAGTCATGAATACGATTCTTGGCACAACCCATCTCTGTCATGTTGCCAGTGGTGTAACGCTGATCCGTCCAAATCCTACAATGGCGAAGCACTTGACAAGACTCGTATAATAACGTATGCTGACAGTGACACCTAGGAAGTGCCGCGAACTGCCGCGTACACTGTAGTCTTGGACCCTTCGTATAGAGATGCACGTGGCCTAGGATCTCATGAGCACTACGCATCACCCACCATAACGTAGTATTCCGTGCCGACGAGACAGGTATTGTCAACCGTTATGATGTCAAAGTCCGCAGTTTGTCTTACGGCGATAGTTTCGTGGCCCTATTTTGTCTTAATCTTAAGTAATCTTACCCGGCGATCATAGCAGCCAACGATATGTCGGAACGGCGACTCGCGAGTATATATATTGACCGTCTTCCCATAACTCAAGATAGATGTTTACAACAACTCATCACACACACATTCAATACTCACAGTTTCCTACTCCGAGATAGTTTTCAACACGAACAACCTCGAAACACCTTGAAGAACCTCAAAAACAACTCAAAATGCATACCTCCCTCGTCGCACTCACATTTGCCCTAGGCCTAGCCACCTCCGTCTCAGCGGTCGGCAAGGCCCGGGTAGTCAACAACTGCGACGTCGACGTGTCGGTCTGGTCGGTCGGCTCCGCCATCGACGGGCCCTGGCGCCTCACCGCCCATGGCGGCTCGTACGCCGAGCAGTTCGTCAAGGACCCCACCACCGGCGGCAAGGCCCTCAAGATCACCATCCCCGCCGACGGCCTGTACACTGGCGCGCCACAGACCAACTTCGCGTATAGCCTCGACAACGACAAGATCTGGTACGACCTGAGCGACGTCTTTGGCGACCCGTTCGCTGGCAAGAAGTTGGTAGTCAGCAGCGGGGCGGGCTGCCCTTCGATTGAGTGGCCGGCCGGTACTTCGCCTGGCGGCAGCCAGACGAAGGTGTGTGGTAGTGATCAGGACGTTACATTTACTATCTGTGCTGCTTGAGTGGTTTGGTCCAGTAGGGAGAAGGGGTATGCAAGGTCCATGCACCGCAGTGACGAGAGAAGAAAGAAGGCCAGATATGAACATTCTAGTACTTGGGACTATACCAGCTGTTAGTTACTATAAGTAAAGACATATTCAATCACATGTGTAAATCACTTCTTAGGTCTAGTTGTCAACCAGGTCAACCAGTATCTAATCAAGTGTACTGTGTACTGTACATATTGATCGCACAACAAGGCACACATGTTTACCCAGTTATCGAACAAGGAGTTCGTAATTAATAAAAGGAAAGAACGCCCTGCCAAAATTCTTGATTTGTGTTTTAATATTAGACCAGTCGCCAAACTGAGAAAAATTGTTGCAAAAAGGACCGAGCGTGGATTGAACACGCGACCTTAGGATATTTTTGCAGTCACTGCAATCCCACGCTCTACCGCTGAGCTATCGATCCTTATTGGTGACAGATACTGTGCCTAATTTCCTTCACATTCTAGAATGGGTGGATACCAACGATTGCTGACCACGCCGCCAGCTATATGCCGGCCTTGAAAGGATAATCGCAGAATGTGTAGTGACAATTTGTGCTTTGACAATGCTGTAGCAACCAAGGAGGTGGACTTCAAGTGTAGGTCAGGTTTCTATCCATACTGTATGACACGTGGATGAAGGAGAAGCTGGACGTAGGCGACTAGACGATGAGATCTGTCGAGTTGACAGGACGTGGCCTTGACACTTGGACTGTATGGTGACCAATATCAAGCAGGTGAGAAGGGCTGTACACTAGTTCAGTCCAGAACCCCCATATTTCACAGTATACGGAAACAAGGATGAATGCCCGGACTTGATTTGGATGAGGGTGAATGCATTGATTGAAGTTCAGATTATCGAGACATATGCACAGTGCCGATATTTGCTGGAAGCGAGCAAACAAGAGCGGACAGTGCGCACGTCACACTGTCTGCTGCAGCCACCCCGCAACGTCTAGACATAACCTATTTCGGCGATTAACTTTGACTTCATGTCGACATTTCTGTACGTACGATTGCTGTTGGCGTGCTTCATCACGCTCGACATATGCCAAATGGCTTTCCCAAACAAATATACGCATCGAAAAGTGGCCGAGACCAATTCGAAAGCATGTGAGATTTGCTTCAAACTGAGCACAAGTGTTCTCATCACACCCGATAACAAGGTCAGTTCACCCAATTAACCTTTCCTCTGGGCTAGGCTCAGCTTCCATACGGTTCACTGACCATCTTCAGGACTTCTTTTATGTCTGCCCAAGCCATCTCAAGGACACCGGCTTCTGTACGCCGATTATTGACCAAGCCGCACTTGAGGCTAAGAAGAAGAAGGAGCTTGAAGAGGAAGTAGCGCGAGTGAAGAAGGAGTACGAAGAGAAGCAGCGCAAGAAGAAAGAAAAAGAGAAGAAAGATTCTAGCAAGTCCGATGAGAAGGGAAAGGAGAAAGACTCTGATACCAAGGATGCAAAGACAGATGAGAAGGCGACACCTGATGTAAGTTGGTGCTTCTCATCTCGGCCGCCCTTGCTCGGTTTCAATCACATTGAGAACTGTATGCTAATTTCAACGCATCAGATCAAGAATGACCAGAAGACACCTGATATTGAAGAAGAACCTAAGATATTTGAGTTAAAGAGGTATGGTCATAACCCATTTGGCTTGTGTTCCCAATATCAAAATGGCAGTTTCTCATCTATGATATGAATAGGATGTTCTACCAGCAACGGTTGGACAAAAGGCGACAGGCAGAGATCGCCAAGCGAAACCGCGAGAGATTACGAGACCCGAGCTTCTTCCCATCCGTTCCGAAGGGACTACCATGACAACCTCAATGTTCATGATCTGCAGAAATTCTGAAAGACGAGTGACGAAACCATTTGCTTCAGGAAGGTAGGACGTATGCCGCCAAAGATCTTGTTCTAATCTGTAATTATCTCCCCGGTTGTGTATTTCTGGCTGACTGTGATGTTCCAGTGCGACTTGGGTCAACACATGGTGGAAATCCACGGCCGCCAGTGAGAACAACTTGCTACCTGCTATGAGAGTGCAGGGAATCGGTTACGCCTGCCTTGTGCTAAGGTTCTAAGAGTTGAGCCCGAGCTCTCGTCCAGTCTCCGGGTTTGGCCATTTTACTGGGTTTATTTGGTGTCGATGTCAGCCGTCCGCTCTATGGGGTCTATAAACCGCCTTACAATGCGCAGCAGGGACAATTTGTCCAGTTACTGTTAACGGCCAGTCATCGTACCGCTTGGCTAGACTCAAACAATGAAGTCTGTTCTTTTTCTGTTGATTTCACAGATACATGCCTTAGTTCATAGCCGTCTATGGAGATGAGTTGAAACCCATAGGATCTGCTTATGCTGGCTTATGTCATCCAAAGTCGGCAGCTCTGGCTGGCCATCAACATCCATCCAAGTGGAACTACGGAAGTTAGCCTCGACACCATGTCATCTCCGTTTGAGATCTCGGTGCCGAGATGAACCCCGGTTCCCGTTAGACCCTGTGAGCAGATCATGTCCATCGATGGCGCAGGGATACTTCAGCCGTACGCAGTAAGCTTCAATTAGGTTAGTGCTTACTCGACTGCTTACGGTTACGACCGGCTGCAGCTGCATATCCGGATCTCGCAAGTACTGTACATGAAGGTCGCTGAGAGATCATTCCGTAAATGGTGCTATCGTCCGTCCAGGCAAGCAGAGGACTGGCTGAATCATTGTGCTGGTCTTGTGGGAGAGGTTGGCCGTGTGGGTTTTGGACTAGTGTGCAACAGGGCCTATACGTCTAACCCATGCAGTCCTTGCTGCTTCTCTGGTGCTACTTTTCCTAGGATCGATAATCATCTACCAGGACGTGGGTTTTCTCCGCCGCCCCTCGGACTGGAGCAGTGCCTTTTTTGGTAGTTTCGGCCGGTTGATTCGTTTGACCAAGGTGTTGGATCCCTGTTCTAGACGAATGCAAAGCACGGATGCTGGAAGAACAAGCCGTAAGAACGCCCAGGTGTCTCATTAAAAGACCAGGTACGGAAGGAAGCCATTTCTACATCTACACTAGTCTCTCCTCCAAGCATGAGCGAAGGCTGGGTTGTTTCAACACTGTGGTGGCCTACAATGTGACTAACGTTGGCATAGGGCTGACATGAGACAGACCGACAGTTTAACTGCTGTGCGGCGTGCTCCAGCTCCAGCCACAGCTGACTGGCTGCAAGCCTTTACGCAGTAAGCATCGAGAGGGCTTCTACCAACGCGATTTCACAGTGCTTTGAAATTCACAATCCACAATTGGTCCTTAAAGTTTATAGTGCTTGGAAAACCTGGTTGCTACCGCCTACGTAATAACTGATGATGCATTCACTTCAAGTAGACCAGCAAGGTCGAAAAATGCTGATGCTACACCTGGCTTCGGCTCATATGCCTCAATTCTAACTGTTTCCTACATAGGTAGTATAAATGGTCACTTCCTAATCTGCATCCTAGTGAAATGAAAATAGCGTATTCCAGTTGAAGTCAAATTGAACCTTTGAAGTTTATATCAAAGACCGCTGCCAGTCTGAATCATGGTTGACCTTCTCGTTGAGAATGTAAGCCCATACCACATCCGACTGCAGTTAATCAGGCGAGGGTCCGGCGGTGCGCGGCTGAACATCTATTCTTGATGCTTCCGCAAGGTTTCGGGTGGCTTGATATGCCGGTCTGCAGCACCGGGCTGGGCAAGCATCCATTGCCCAGACTCGTCTTCCCATCGTTGCATCCATCATCCTTATGCCGTCAAGTGATAGAGAAGGGTTCATTCTTCTTGACAGGGACTCCCTCAAGAGCGATAGCGGCGGTGCTATGGGCCCTGGTATCCAACTCGCATCATTGGTAGCTCCTCTGGTGATCGCGCGCGGGTAAAACGGAGAAAAGAGGTATTCCTGCATGGGCAACAGTACCTCGTTAACTCTAATCAAGCCGGTGGGCGGAGAAGGGCGTCAGCATGTCCGAGCAGGGGCGGCAGACCCATGTTAGGGTAAACTTCGTTGAGGTCGTCTAATTTCAAGACTCAGAGATGCATTCTTCGTCAACTGGAGTCCAGGGTGTACTGGCGTCACCGTGCCCGGTGTAGTGACGATGTTCCTGGTGCTGCGGTGCGTCATGGAGTACCACGCTGTGACCGCTCGCGGGAACGGCCTCTCCGCTCCTGTTCGGCCTTGCTGCTCACGCTCTGCTGAAACCTCTCCTCCTCATACCATGAGCTCAGAGATTTCCCGCCAAACATAAGGTCGTTGTCATCAATAACTGTGGCAACCAACCATCGTCCAGTGCCAGCGGTCGCGTTTGTGTTTGGCATCTTGGAGTATGCCTGTGATGAGCTTGGGGCTCCCGAGTTTTGCGAGGATGACATTTCTTTTTGTCTCTGAGTTGCAGCAGAAGAAATTTCAAGATATCGTAAGTAGAATTATTGTGATGAAGATATAGTGATTGCTGGGAGTTTGATGCAGCGAGGTAGTGTGTCTGTCTGAGTTGCTGTTATGGTGACAGGCATGGGACTTGCATGTGAGGTAAACGTCTCCTGCTTTCTATCACCAGATCTGCTGCATGCGCTTATGCAATCGTAGGACAATAAAAATAAGGTGAGAACTGAGCACTAGACTTTGGAGGGGGGTTCCTCGTTGTCGTGAGTAGGTATGTCAGCAGATCTGTTGGAGGCTGAATCCAAGTCGCGTCCAAGTCCTGAGGTCGCGTGTTATACGATGCGGGGCGGAGCATCCACAGAAGAATCCCGAAAGTTTGAGGCGGCGTGGGGTAATTCGACAACCGGGTCTCTCCGCCAAGTTGGGGTGCGAATTCAAGTTATAAAAAGCCGAGCCGCTCCTGGATCATGAAGATTGAAGTCAGATGATCTTAGTCCTCGGGTTATCGCTAAAAAGACAGGATTACTGATATGGTCTGACTGTTACACGTATGTTCGGTCGGCCGAGGCAAAGTATGTCAGATTGCCTGCCCAAGTACATAAATAGGACGGACACAAGAAGGGACTTCCAAGTAAATGATGTCGAATGTATGACGCTGTACTACAAGTTCCAAAATCCGCTGCAAAAGTTGGACAACCAAGCCTGTCATGCCTGTCTGCCACGGCCGTCCGCCACGCTGCAAGACCGCCTCGGTTCCTGAGCCGCCTCCGGGAATCTGAACCGCAAGCGGTAGTCTTGACGACTTGTCTCGCAAGGTAGGCACTGAAACGTTAACCTAGTGCAGGCCCGGCTGTGTTTGTAGACCCGGAAATCAAGATTTAGCGGGTCGGTGCTAGCCGACCCCCTAGCACATGATCGACGTTAAGGCTTTTGCCCCCCAGCACTGCTGTGACTAAGCCCTGTGAGGCGGTGGCAATGACGTAGTTGTGATGGGTCGATGGCAACGGCTATCTGACTTCCCGGAGCAGTTTCCGTCCCATTTTTCTCCAGTTTTCGAAGGCTTCACTTATGACGGATTGTATCTGAACAGGACTTGGAAAGTGAAGAGGAATGATGTCTTTCCTATTTTGGGCCTCTTGAACCCTACGCTGTTGACAGGAGACGTGGTCCCACTCAGCTTCGCGTAACACAGGACAATCATTTGTGCCGAACAGCTGATTGCTTACACCAAATGCTGACCTCAGTCTGGCTTGGCGACACGATCACTTGAGCCCCTTGGGTTGGCAATGCCGAGTCCGATGTATGTCCGTCCGATGCAGGTCATCATGTGAGACGGTAACTTATATAGTCTAGTCCTTGTCATATTGAAACCATGCAGCTAATCTGTCGAAGACATCGTCTATATGTCTAGTCTTTCATTAGCTGGAAGGCTGGATTCGACATGATGCACTCTACTGCTACATTCTTATTCTCGAGAAAGGTCCATGATTGCTGTAATCAAGAAGTAGTACTGTTACGATATATAGATTCTGTGAAATTGTCCTTAGGGTTGAACGGCTTGTAGCGAGTGAGTAAATAAAGATTACATCAGCCACTCAAAGTCTCCTTAGCCATTAGGAGCAAGAGCTCAGTTATTTCCGAGGCTGTGACTTATATACCAAGTCGTTATTCTCCGTTTCCTAGTCTGCTGTTGGCATCGATGAGCTCGGGACGACTCTAGCCTGGGATTTGCAGTAGCTAGTCAGCCAGTCCGACCAGTGGGCCTCAGGCTTAGTCGTCAAAGCCAATAGTATCAGCCAATATAACTATGACAGTGTGTCTATCAGGCACATGATATAGAGTAAACTAGAGACTATTCACCTGTCGAACGGTGCCGTGATCTCGACACATACTCTTGGGATGAATCTCAGTCATTATCGCACCATCCACGCTAGATCTGCAACATACCTGATTCTCAACCAGAACCCTATGCTTCACCACGAAGTGTCTACACTCCAGAGCAGTCACTGAAGAACTCTTGCCTGAGCGCGTTATGGCTAGCGACCATGTAAATGGCGCGCCGGCAACGATGGAGCTATTGTTGTCTAAGTTTTCTGCCTCTCGGCTAGCCTGCTGTAAGAGCTAAGTTATTCTATTTCACAAATATTGGTAAATCATACGGGCAGTCGCTGAGTTTCATAGAGGGAAATAGAGCAATGTACAACTGGTGGCAGGTATCAACTTTGTCTCATCAAACGTTGAGATCAACATACACGTCAGATAATTCTGGATCTCTACATGCACTATGCATGGCATTCGTTCAAATATCCATCCAAGATCAGTTTGACAGGTCCTTGCCATCACATGGAAGTTATGAGCGACTATAGAACGGCCTGCTAGACATCCATAACATTCCCATTACAAGACTTCAGTCTTCCGTCACTAGTCGTGTCACGAAGCAACATGGAGTCGGCCTTAGCTATAGTGCCCTAGGTGTCGAAATGATTTCCTGACCTTGAAATTAGTGTTGTGAGGCGAGTCATTGACATAGTACATAGGTCTAATAGTAAAGGGGTAACAGAGTACTTACGGAAGTGGACACTGGGTGGGGATACGACTATGTCTACAGCAGCTACGTATGCGCCTAATGAATAGCCCCAATGGCACCCGGCATTATCGATATGCTTTCCTGTACAGGATGATCCTGTTGTCGGTGACTGAAAACGGACGAGGGTTGCTGCCGAGGTAAGTGGAGCACCGAGGCGGCGTAACTGATTAAGGGACATTATTATTACGAGTCAGTCAGAGTCCGTCAAACCCGCCAAAACACCGGCAGTTAGGGATTTGCTGAACACGCCGGGTGTTTCTTCATGTTGATGACGCAGTAGATAGTCGTGCAACTTTGAAACGTGCTCAGCGAAGCGGCAGGCTGCATATGTTGACACGTTCAGCATGGTGTCACCATCTCGCGGCGTTGAGAGGACTGAATCGGCATTCCCAGGCAGCCCCTATCATGGGTCGTGTGCTATATGACCTCCCATATGTAGCAGCCTGCATGATCCACAGGCTGATGATGGCTGGGGTAAGAGTGACACAATGTCTCAGCGAACGCTCAACATTTCAGTGGTCTTGCACCGAGAGGTTAACCATCCAGGGCTACGATAGACGAGGGCCGCTAAAGTCGCCGCACACCAGCCAATTTTCCTTGCCGCCGGTAAATGCCGGCCAGGGGCAAGGCACCGGAGTCTGCCCCGCTGCCGGCGGGCCCTCAGTGCCCTGGAGCCAAATATGTCAGGGATTTTACGCGGTTCGGTCAGCTCTTCGGAAAAATCGCCGCTGTCACGGATGTATCCGAGAAGCCAGGACCTTGCCAAAATGCAACCGTGTTGACTCCGGCCACTGATAGCGCCGAGAAGGCGCCTTACAGTGTATGAAAATATGATAAGGGAGGAGGTGGGTCTTGGAAGTTTGCCGAAGTGGCCATGCAGGCAGCCGAACACTGCTCTTCGTCCTCCCAGCGGTACAACTGACCACGCCTAAGTATGCCGTGCAGCATTGTAATACTACCACGGCATGACGCTGCAACTCTGCGAGGATGCGCTGTGACAAGAAAAACAGCCAACCCCTTAGGCCGTGAATAGCCAATGTGGATACAAGAAAGCAAGGTGTGGTAGCACCCCTGGGACGCTCCTCACATCTTTGGATGACAGGATGACATCGTTTGACAGGATCAGGGGTATGGGAGAGTTAAGAGATCGAATGGAAGTTCTAGAAAAGATTTCACGGACTTCTCCCGTCCTTCTTCATAGGGAAAGGTCGCCGAGAGAGTGCCGCACTGGGGCAAGGCACAAAAGCCCCATTGTGGTGTGAAGGCAGCGTCACACTTGTAGACTGCCGGCCATAGCTCCAGACGGCAATTGCACGACTTTTTGGAAGAGGAAAGCGGGTTTAACAAACCCATGGTGAAGAGCAATCTCATGATAACGGGAACTTATAGTACTTGTAGTGTTCAAGTTCCTGATGATCTGCTGGTGACATTGGAGGGTCATAGTAACAGCGAGTAGCGTTAAACACCGAGGAAAACCATCGGGTGTGCGTTTAGATCGGATCTACTAGGTCGAATGCGGGCCGAGAGCATTTGCCTTTCTTGGACACTTACTGTACCTACGTACTCAATTGAAACCCCGCAGTAAGATGAGCCGTGTAATACCAGAAACGGCGAGTCATGTTTCAATAAGGATGCCTTACTGCGTGCATAGCGTGCATAGTGGAATGTCTTGACAGGCAGAACAGGGTAACGTCGCGGCCTCCAACATCCAGCATTCCATGTATCACGGCTGCAAGGTGCGCGGGGAGGGACCGAGCCCCGATGGTGCCATGGTCGGCACGAATGTTTCCAGAGCCGTACTACAGCAGTCACAGTTTGTCCTTGGAAGGCTGAACCACAGAGCCGGGTGCAGTGGCAGGGAGTGGGTGCCGCCAACGCAATCATGTTGCTGGAAGCCTGCCTCATCATCGCAGAGCCCTTTTATCACTGGTTGCCTCGGTCAGCATCCCTGGTCCGAAGCTAACAGCTGGTTGGTCGGTTTACGACGTCTTTCTGGGGGCCATGCCGAATACAGCGGGGTCGTAAGGCGGTTACTGCAACTGAGCAAAGCAGTAATAAGGCACAGCAAAGAGAACGCGCTGTTGGTGCTTGGAGTAAGAAAGTGAATATCTCAAACTTCGAGAGCGCATATCTGTTCGTTTCTTCTGACTGTATGCTGTACGCTGTTTGCCCATGACAGGAACCTCGTACATCGAGTTGTGGAGCCAATACCTCGGCGGCTCGGTGTGTACGTACTGGAATTTCGGTTTCTGCGGAATTGCACCGCACTTCACTGACCTAGGTCTGACCCTGGCCACTGAGTGGAACATATTCAGGCAGTCGCGGAGGACTCCACACCACGAAGCGCATCACGGCCGTATTGTATTACAAACCGTATATTGTTGCCATTCGCAGTATCCATTCCCTCGCGGGGACGGGAATTGAGACAGGGGCACAGCGCCAAGCAGAAGGCGAGAGCTACTACCAGAGAAAGGCCGCCTTGTTGAGGGATTTGCCGGCAAATCGCGTCGCTTTTAAGGACTTTGCCACCATCCCGATCAAATCAGACAGAAGTGACATTCGTGTTGAGCCTCCAAACTTTCAAGGAGCTCCCGGAGGCCCACCACTTTGATCAACAGCCCTAGGACGCGTCTGTTGTGGCGCAGCAGCGGAGGATGATCGCGACGAGTATGTACGGAACGAACTGGACTGAAAGCTGCTGTCTGTCTGCAGTCACAAACTCAGATTCTTACCGTATGAAGTTAATGACTCAGGGCTCAAGTTGGAAGTGACCTGCTTAGTGATTTAAACGATTATATTGCAGCATTGTCAAGCCAGATTTAGCATAGATTTCAGGACCCAAGGCCTCAATATGTGGCCGACATTAAAAGAGGCGATGTGCAACAGAGCTCACTAAATTCGGTGCCTTTCCCGGTTCCGCTCGGGATAACCCACGACACGCACTGTGGTGGCAAGGATGGCAGGCAATTCTATTTTATTTTATTTTTAAAGACAACATGATCGATAGCAGATACGTCCTGCGTACACAGTAGATGCGGTACATTGATGCAAGCACAACGGTGATCGGTTGCAATGCAATGGATCGGGTGAAGTAAGGATGATCTTGCTTTCGGCGCGCGGGGTCGGGTAAGAGGGTCACTCGACGCTTGGAGCTACCTTAGCGTGCAGGGGAACGGGATCTGGTAGGGCTGAGGTCGAGGGGTCCAGCTCACAAAGTACTGTGTAAATTCGTCGTTTGCCCTATGGGGACTACTGTGCTAACTAGGTGGGAACAAACTTGCGAGACACGAGCATGGCCCAAGGTAGGAAAAGAGCTCGACCGTCCCCCCCGGTCAAGTCTCACCACCGCATAGGTAGGTATGACGACCCCGTCGGGCCAAATGTTAGGATGGCAGGAATTCCAGATGCGGCACAGGAGGAAACGCGGCTTAGAATACACGTAAACCGGCGGTGGGATGCCTCGACTGTGGTAGGTTTCTGACAATCCTCGAAGAAGTGCAATGGAGGGATGCAGGGACTGATCGGGTCTGATATGGGACAGGGGGTTTCTGATTTGAATCCCCGCCATTTCGGCTAGGGAGCTTAAAGAAGCAGTCATGACCGACCGGCTGCCGTCCTCGACGGTGTTTTTATCTTGACTATCTGTCTCTCGGCGTCTCGTCTCACGCCCGCCCTGTAATTCTCTAAATACTGATCCACGGTGAGAATATAGTGGAGCGTAGTGCTTTCTGGTGGGGTATCCCAGGCTAATGACGCCGGAACTGGTATTCTGTCCGCAACCCCGTAGGGCAGAGCAAACTACCCAAAACCTTGGGCCTGCTCGGCCTTTACCCGCGCATGGTGCCGGACTGGCGTAACCTGGAACAGGTGGTGTGGCGTCGCCATGAAGAGCTTGGGTTAATAACGTATACCGACGGTTCATTGGCGTTGCACCCGGTGAAGTGATGGCCTTGATTTATTCTGTCATAACACATTCAACTGAGTTGACTAAGGCATTGCCCACTTGGGCAACCCGGGGGCCCGGGCGGTGCTGCTGTTAATGAGGTGTGCACACATGTTGCATTCCAGGATGACCGAATTATAGCCTACCAAAACCACAGGTCCGTTGAGGGAAGTTGCGGACTCACATGCTGCTACTAGAGTCTGATTCCTCCCCGGGAATGTGCATAACTAGCATTGAGATTCGCGTGATCCTTCGGCTTTGATATAAGAGAAAGGTACCTCACCTACCTCTTGTCGTGGAAGTAAAGAGTCCGTGCCGGTTCCCGACAATTGACCTGGCGCGCGCAACTCTTTTGCGTGGGGGAGGGTAAGGAGGAGGGGGTGATTGTATTCACACAGTAAGGCGGCGATTTAGCGTCTTAAGGCTAGAGGCCGAATAAGCGCAGGGGTAACAGGCTGGTTCCACAAGCAAGGATGATTGGAAGTCGCGAAAAGGCCGGCAGCTCTTGCGGGAAGGCGTGTTCCCACTTGCCCTGACTGGGTGACGCCCCGCTTTCCAACGCCAGAAGTACAATGTCTCCTGTTCAGCCTTACTAGCACACCGCTTTTGTACCTAGGGTACCTGGATAGCATTGTGATCCCTCGTTTCTCCCCCATGTTCCGCAGAGATGAGCAGTCCGAAAAGAGCTGCCTTATCCTACCGGGACCGTGGAGCAACAAGATGAAAGATACACGTGGATTAATAGAGGGGTCAGAAGATGACGGGTAAGGTAAGGTCCCCCGAGAGCGCGGACATGGACCGGGGGTGCGGTATCCAGACAGAAGATTGCAAATGTGATCCGCACCCTCCCATCCACCAGGACCACCAAAGTTGCACCTTCCGCCTCAGAGGTACAGTACTAGGGTACAATGTACATGCGTAGCACCTCTTTTATTCCTGTCAGCTCTCAATCTCGCACGTCTGCATCCATCACAGCTTGGCCGCTCCTTGCTTGGCTGTTGTGCATTTTGTGGGAAAGCCTCTGCAAGCCTGCATTACATGGTACACGGCTCGCTCTTGAGAGATTTCTATTATTACCTCTTCTTCCCCGCCCACTTGTATTCCTCATGTTTGGTTACCTCAGGTCTCTCCATCGACCTTTTGCTCTGTCGTTCAACACGCACCAATCTCGACCTGCTCCTGCCTTCCCCCCTAAAGATGACAAGCGAGATGCGCTAGCCAGATCGTGCTCTGGAAAGGAAAAGCAAGGGACTTGATGGTAGGGCATCGCTGCACCGCCCAGGCACCAGAGAAGCGAGCCACATTCATCCATCAGGCGTGACGGAACCTACATTAGCACGGGGCGCCAGCGCGTGATTCCGCCCGCACTTCCAGCCCTCTCAGGCTTGGTTGCTGCCTCTGTCCGTTTCGACCTGCGGCCTTCCGCCTACCGCCGTCCGTATTTTTTCGCTCCACTCCCGGTCGTCATTCAGCTGAAAGAGCCTGAGGCGTTCAGCTTCGTATATCACTGTCTTTTGCGGGTACACAGTCTGCCACTCTTCTCGACCTCGCCAATCAGCACTGTCACAGCCAGTTGACTCGACGCCAGCCCTCTACTGCAGTGATCCTGCTTGTACGATTACGACGATTTTCAGGCCAGCATCTGCATTCTAATGATCTGAACTTTGGAGCCTCCTATTACGACTTGTGGTTCTTTGCTTGCTGTGATTGTTTACTTTCGCATTCGCCCCTTTCTAGTACTCGTCGTCCGTGCTTCGTCGACGCGAACGCGCTCAAGGGCAGCCAAGTGCGTTCAGGAGAGCACACAAGCTGGACTGTCGCAACTGCGACTTGCGCTTAGTCAAGCAAACCAGCCTCGGAAACGCCGACCTCCCGCCTGTGAAGGAGTACATCCTCTCCGCAAACACAACTATTCGAGGTTCACGTCCCATATACGGTCTGAGTGGTTCGCCGCTCAGCTCTCAGCGTCCTCCTCACGCAGTGGCGACAAGATACTGCATGCCTTTTCAGCTATCATAGTATTTTCTCTCTTCCAACAATCACCATATCCGCCAGAGACATTTCCTCCCGCATAGCGCCTCCACAAAGAGACTATGGAGACAAGATACGCACCCCGAGGCTTCGGCGCTCCTCTGCCTTCTATAACTACCGACGGACTCTCTCCCCGACCTATTGCTACAAGAGTCTCACCGCCCTCTACCTCGTCACCGATGGCCATGTCTATACCCAACTCCAGCAACTATGACGAGCCGCCGCCTCCACTTCCTCCGCCCCGGTTTGTTCCCGTCGACGGACCTACTGTCTTTGACCATCGGTCCAGAGATCACGATGATGGTTTCTTTGCCGAGGACGGTGAAAGCTACAAGTCGAGACATCGCCCGTACAGACCCGATCTCGACGAAGGTTATCATAGCATAGGCTCAGCAAGGTTAGGATTTTCTGTTGGTGGTCGTTGGCGGCACTGAATCTCGTCTCTGGGTCTTTCCAGACCTAAAATTTTCTGCATAGTGACTCTTGCTGACTGTATTGTCCCGTTAGGACGCTTAACTCGCCGCAGTTCAGCATGCACAACGCTTATCAGTTCCGACCCCGCGCCGACGCATACGACAGCTCTATGTTGGACAAGCTCAACGCCAGGAGGCCCTTTGACAACCGTTCGCCCACCCAGTGGTCTGCTCTCAGCTCCTCTGCGAGGGATAGCGCAAACCGCCCCAGCCCGATGCAACTCCCTAAGCTCCTTTCACTACCGGATCGAACGAGATTACACCAGCCTATGCTCGAATCACCGCATCGATATACCCAAACCCCTTCAATATCCGCGGTATCACCGCGTGGCAATCCGTTCAGGCACGGGTCTTCACAGACGGGTGATTATAGGTCGCCCCTCTCTACGGACAGCGGCGACTTCGATCCGTCTTCGTATCCACGAACAAGAAGGCGGAATAGCGGGTCGATAGCGGACGACGCGACAGTATCTACACAAGGGAGCTACGAAATGCGCGACGAAGACATCGACTTCCCGATGGAGGAAACATCGCGTCTGCACATGTTGAACATTGACGATGCCTACCGTGAGAGGGAACGGGACCGAGGACAAAAACGTCGCGCCTCTTCTCCACCAGAAGACGGCATGGTACCTCTGGCTAGCGACATGTTTCGAAGGAGGGATATCAATGGGATGTCTCGTGGTTCCCCAGCACCACGACTCACGCCGATTCCACAGAGCTCCGTCTCGAGCGTATCATCTGCCGGCAGAAGCGCCGCCAGTTACGCAAGTATGACTACCACAAGCAGCATGACAAGCATGGGGTCTTTCGATCGGCGGTCACCGAACGGACCTTCGCCTAAATCGCCGGCTGACACGGCCGGATACGACAGTCCCTACCAGGCATCGCTCTCACTTGGTGGGCTGTCTCGTCGATCTTCCAACAGCAAAGGAATGTCAGTACACCAGCCACATCAAAGAACTCCAAGCGAGTTATCAGCGGCTCCGCAAGGGAGTCGAGCCCTGGCTTCACCCCGTAAGATTGGGGAGCCGCCGAAAAGTAACGGAAGCATCATCGGAGCCAAAATGCAAGGGTTCCTCATGTGTGAATGTTGTCCGAAGAAGCCGAAGAAGTTTGAGACTCAGGAGGAACTGGGGTGAGTACAGATGTGCTGCGATTCCGCGCTGATGCTTACGCCCGGGAGTCTCCAGCCATTCCCGACTCCCGTGGCAATTACCATCAGTGCGCTACACCTGTTTTCGTGGTAGGACTAACCTCTGCATAGTGCACATGAAGCTGAGAAGCAATACGAATGTTCCTTCTGCGGTAACCGCTTCAAGAACAAAAATGAGGCCGAACGACACCAGAACTCGCTCCACGTCCGTCGGCATAGCTGGTCATGTTCTGCTCTCACAGGCTACGAGCGAGCATTCCACGATAGCACCACCTGCCCTGGTGAGGCCGACATCTGCGGTTATTGTGGCGAGGAATTCCCTCGCTCAGGATATGCAGCATCAGCCACCGGGAGATTTATTACTGACGCGGACTGGGAAGTGCGCATTCGTCACCTCCAGGACGTACATAAGTTCAGGGAATGCAACGCGAGCAAGAAGTTCTACCGGGCGGATCATTTCCGGCAACACCTGAAGCACAGCCACGCTGGCACTAGTGGCAAGTGGACCAACATGCTGGAGAACGCTTGCATGATTGATGAGGAACCGCCAGTTATCTCGCGATGAATAACAGATGTTCAAGCTGGCGATGGATTCGCCAACGTGGGTGTTGGTTCATCGTGCCGCAGTGGTCTGGGCTTGAATACCCCCATGATTGTTCGCAAGTGTGGAGTGCCACTATCAATGGCCGAGACCATTAACGTCTCTCTAACCATCTCGTGAACAGTCGACTGAGGTGGGATGTTAGCAGCATTGGAAGACCGTGGTTGATTGGTTGGACCGGCATATAGCAGGATCTGCTACCTTGGTGTTGCTATCTGCAACTACGCTGAGCTGATCGAGTCTGCATGAATGGGATTGGCGGTGTGGAGGAGACGCACCTTCGCATTCATGGGTCGTGCAGCTGAAAGGATTCGTCGTCGACGCCCCTCAAAACACTGAGTGCACCTTTAGGCCCAATCACGCCTTGACCGCAGCGGCAAGAATCCCCATGCAAGACCACATGGAATGTTTATCGCCGGTTCCTTGGGTATCAATTTTTGGGACATGGAACAAAAGACTTTGGACGGGAAAGACGAAGCACCGGACCTCGTTGAGCCGATGACGGATGCGCGTTTGCATTCGCTTCCATTTTCTCCAACCGCGGTGTAGGCGCCCAGGGTGGATAAATCCCGCGCAGACTCGCATCGCAATGCCACCTGACGGCCCAGTCAAAGCCCTGCTTGCAAAGCGATGCAGTGTCAGACTTGGCGTCCAACGGCTGCGGCAAGCGCTCCGGTCCGCTTTGGCTTCCATTGTTTATGTCGCCACATCAGAATTGCGTTTACGATACTTTCTCAATCGTGCAGTTCCGGTTCCGTGTCCTACTCGTTCGGCCTTTTACGCTCCGAACCGGCCAGCCATTCATATCACACGTCCTTATAACGATTCGGACGTATTCATACCGCCGTCGGCGTCATATCAATCGCACCTTGGCTCCCAGGAAGCACCGTGTGCTGCGACGCAGATTTGGGTTGTCGGGTGCGTACTCTCTGTTTTCCAGTGCCGTACCCTCAACCAGCCAATTCATATCAGGCTCGAGCGTCGGAAAGGAATCACCACAACGCATGTACGGCGACCCCGAAATCCACTTAACATAATCTATGTGTCTATTTGAGCCCGGCCGACTTGATTAGTGACCCGATGAAGCTACACGGTCGTCCTTTCGACAGCATCCTAAACTTTGGCACAGCGCTCTGCAAAGCCTCAGTGACCCCGGTGGTAGATTCCTGGCGTGGGTTGTACTGGCTTGGCATGCGACCGCTGAGTGTCGGCATTTGGGGAAGAACTTCGACGAAAAAGGGGAAGCATCTTACCTGAGAGGTCTAGCGCATTCGTAGTTGTATGTAGCATCAAGCGTAGGGAGAAGAAGAGTATCCCATGTTCGCATATCATTGGCATGCTTCCAACGGCATGAGAAAACCTACCTAATTACCTGACCCTGTGTGTCCCAGGTGTTGTTAGACGTGGTTAACGGTGCCAGGGAGTAACAACATGTGTATGTAGTCGATGGAAAAATTTCACGTTTCCTGGTGTAATGCGACGAATTTTTGCTGAGGCACCAAAACCCCCCCGTTCACCTGCCATGTTGCGCTAAACCGAATAAGGTAAGGCGGGTGGAAGTTCTGAGCTTGAATTTGCCCCACGATGCAACTCACTGGCACCAATTCTTGCTTTCCGGTTGTGGTGTCACTGCATCGAGAGACCTCAGTGGTCTCTATAGCATATCAAGCACCGGCGTCATGGCCCTTTCCAGAGTTTCAGGGACAGAAGATATTTACATTAGTGGGTAAGTGCAATACATCGTCTTTGGGTACGCAGGAGGACTACTAAGTGATTGCGCAGAATCTTTGCATTTCGGAGAGCGTCGCTTCTTGAAGAACACCACATCACTCACGTTCTTTCCATCATCAAGTACTCACTGGACAAAAGTCGCGGCTTCAGCGACGACAAGTATACGCATCTCAGCATCGACATCGACGATGTTGAGGAGGCCGACATTCTCGTCCACCTGCCCAGGATCGTCCGCTTTATTTACCAAGGCCTGCATGGGGTTGACGCGCCGAACCCTGGAACGGGAGAAGAAGCGAGTGACGGTCGAAACGGAGGGAGATCGCCTACTATCGAAAACCCGGATTCTATCACCCCGGCACCACTCGTCGAGTCCAGCTCTAATAACGCAGCCCTTGCCTCGGACCAACTCTCTCGTCTGTCCATAAGTCCAACCAACTCCTCTGTTGAGGGTCATCATGGGACAGAGCCTGCCGGAGCGGTGCTGGTACACTGTGCCATGGGAAAATCCCGGTCTGTGACTGCTGTCATTGCATATCTTCTCTGGAGATATCCACATCGCTTCGGCGCTTCCGATCGTAGGAAACCTGACCAGTCGGAGACTGCTCACACTGCAGTAGTTCGTGCATTGAAGTGGGTGCGGCAGACGAGAGGCATTGCTGAACCCAACGACGGCTTCATGCGGCAGCTAGAGCTCTGGTGGGAGATGGGCTGTCCAGCAGACAGTGACGACGCGGTCGAAAGGCATCGCACGTACAGACGCTGGGCGTATCAGAGAGAGGTCGAGGAGGCGGCCAAGCTTGGCATGGCGCCTGATCGCCTGCTGTTCCAGGATGAAGAGGACAGGAGTGAGGCCGCGCGGGGCACGAACGACGCCAGCAGCACTGGCATTGACCGGTCTCTACAGATCAAGCAAGCAATAACCGAACCCGGGCTGGAATTGCGATGCAAGAAATGTCGACGTGTGCTAGCCACCAAACCGTTTGTGGTGGCACATGATAGCAACAACCGGGCGCAAGCTTCCTGTTCGCACTTCATTGAGCCCCTATCTTGGATGCGGCCAACCCTTGAAGAAGGCCTACTCGAGGGCCGTCTTGTTTGTCCCGGGACAAAGTGCGGCGCATCGATTGGTCGCTACTCTTGGCAAGGGTTCAAATGCAGCTGCGGAGAGTGGGTCTGTCCTGCATTTTGCCTACAGAGGAGTAAGGTCGACGAGGTCGCTACTTCACCTCGGCGAGGTCCGATTGGAAGAGCCGTGGCCGGGGCGGAAGCCGAACGTATGGCCGCGTTGGGAATCCGACTACCCCCGCGGCCGTCATCCACGGCCGCATCGGTCAAGGAGAATTTGTGATCTAGCAACTCACATGCATTCAACACCACTACTTCATGTTCGTGTGGTTGTACTTGCCTGGAATGGGTATACCCTGCTTGTCGATTTGCCGAGTTGCAATACCGAGCCCGGTGCTTACCTGCCGCTTGCTCTACTACCTCTAAGCCGCTGGGTCACGTTAGCGCTGATGGTCGGATCTGATGCGATCTAGAGGCCACAACCCCTGTCATCGAACACCGCGTCAATCGAGAGACCATCGAGTCACTACGAATACACCTTGTTGTTTGCGGCACTCCGACCTTTATTGCTTTGCTCATAGCTGCAGCCTCCTTGGCGATTGTCTTGGTGTCTCTCAACGTGGACCTAGCAGCCCGGTCGTGCTGACATGCGGGTCACCGCTTACTTCCGACCATTCCTCGTGGACGTTGATGCTCGCTCATTGAGCTTTGCTGTGGGTCCTTGGGCTGACCATTGGCTCTTGAGTTTGGGGCTAGGAAGCATCGCTTGTCTTGCGTCCCCTCGTCTCTTTCTGGGACAACTTGGTGCCTTCTTTGGCTGTTATACACCCCACATTGTCTACACGGAGATAGTTCCGAAACGATGACAACATAGAGTAGCATCGCGGCAGAGTGTTGACAACTCTCATGTGGAGGGATGTCGTAGCCTTACTGATTGTTTATGCTACCGAATCTAAGGTGCGCTGTGTGGACGGCGCCGAAGATTCCCTGGCCTAAGTGGACATGGGGAGCTCTTTTATTTTTGGGCATGCAAGTCTACAGTTAATGGCTCCGTCAAGATGACCTGCAAGGCCAGGTCTGATGGCCTGGAATGGGGGCGCCTAAACGCGCAGGGAGATTGTCAGTCCAAAATCAACTTGACTGATAAGGCCGTAGGCATGTTGGTGAACATCACCACCTTTGCCACAAGTCCTCATCTATCATGACGTCTCACAGCCGATTCTTGTATGCCGGGGTTGGCATACAATGTGGGACTCCTTCACTTGATGATCGTCTTGACAAAAGGATTGGTCATATGCTTCGGAGCTGCCGACTAAAGCGGAACTGCTGCAGTTTGTGCCTAGCTGGAGTATTTTGTAGCTAGCACATGGGTAAGACAGACCAGAAATTGGACCGACCGCAACATAAGTTCCAGACCGTGGTTTATCCCTACAGTGGTATGGCCGCCTTGTGGCTTGCGCCCTTCAAACTTCTTTTTCCTTTCGTGATGAGATCTTCATACGGGGAAATATACACGGCGTTTGTCTACATCGGGCTAGAAGTTTCGTTCTCCCACGCAATCCATGGAACCATGGTTAAGGCCGGATCGGGCAACAGGGCTGACAAGGGCTTATAACCGAGATCTTACCTAGTTTGGCTCTCCCGGGACAAGCGACGGGGGGTTCCCGCTTACGGCTCTTGGGCATGAAAGAGGTCGGCGATCACTGTGCGCTTCTGTTATTGTACAGTACATAGGTACTCGGAGTCCGCATCAAACAAATGAGAACGTGTACTGTGGTGGTCGGTACTTCTTGTGACTGTGGTCGGGCTTACGCTACGCTAGTACACAGTAGTTTAATAGCCATCCTCTGTCTTTATTCAACAGCCCTAGTGATACCAAGTTGACTAGCTAGGTAAACTACCTAGATATTAGCAGGCCGGGCATGTTCCCAAGGTCGATATTAGTAACTAAAGGGATAGCTGGGATATTTGCAGGCTCTTGACATTCCTTCGAAAGCCGCCCGTACAGCTTGTCCATTCGAACTTACTGCGTGTACTCAGACCTAGACCAGCCGGCTTCGGTGGCACGCTGTTACGGGGAAATAACAGGTCGACATGGAATTGGCAACGTACACGACTTTGGCCTCTGATCACTCGGGATCACGATATCAGCAGTCGCTGGCACCATGCCGTGATCTTTTCCATGGCGCTTTGTACCTGATCACGCACGAGTAGGTCTGTCCAAGGACAGCAACGGCGCTTCATGAATCCGTTAATTTGGGGATGTATCATGCGCCTCATGTCCGTAATATCAGAACCCGCAGCTGGCATCGAGCATCGTAGGCGTGTATGGAGGGTAAAGTGCGCTCTCGATGAAGCGGTTTTCTTCAGTCCTGGGGACAGGGGCGGCAATACCCTTGACCTACAGCAGTCGAAGGGAGACAAGTTGTCGTGGTTTCGCCTGTCGCAAAGTGGTATCGCATCGCTGTTAAATGAATACGTCATATCAGGAAGATAGAGAGTCTCCGATCAAAGTCTCCTTCTAACAGGCTGGGAAGTGAGGCCACTCGTCGCATGCCTGACCTTGTCAGTCCACTCGGTTTGCCAGCCCAGAGAAGCACCCCACTCTGCGTAGCTATCACCCACACAGTTCGATTGTGGGACGATCGTCATCGTCTAGACAGACATGTTGGAGATGATAACGAGACATTCGATAACGAGACATTCTTCCCACCGTTATACGCCAGGAGAAGACAACGCTCAAATACCCACCTTATAAGGTGTTGCATAAACGAATCCACGAAATTTTGTGGTCCATCCGTGCGAAGCCCTTGAAGCAACGAATGCGGCGTCTTTAGAAGGGAGCTTGTCAAGCTTTGTTTACCCCGCCATCAGGCAGTCCAGTCACGCGCCTGCCAGACAAGAAACGCGCGCGATTTCGACCAGCAGAGCAAAGAGGATACAGCTGGGGAACTGAGGTGGGAAGGCGACGAGAGCCATGGCGCCTCAGATCGTCCATCTCCCGGACGGACAGAACTTCACTGTGACGCCCATCTTCGGTGGTGTCTTCTTCAAATCCCACGAGCTGAGCACACACACCAATGCCTTCCCCATCGGCTGGAGCGTTATCCTGCACACCGAAGACGATGCCGGAGTCGATGCCGACGACGAAACGAGCCCCGAGAAGCGACACGTCCACTCATTCTCCCGTCCGACTCTGCAGAACGACAAGCTATTCATCTCCTCGATATCAAACCCGTCGAGCAACGACTTCAAGCCTGCCGCCAGTCCAACGCGCCAGATAGCCATGATGCTGTGGGTGACGCTGTACTGGTACTTCCACCAACCCGAGCCTCCGTCCGTGCTTCATACCGATGCCAGCAAGGCTACGCCGGAATCAGGCAAGCCGCGGGGCGAGTGGAGGATCGGTGTCAAACGTGATGGCGTTTTGAGGGGCAGGAACCTGATACCAAAGCTGGAGCGCATGGGCTTGATTTCCACCCTCGAGTCTGCCGTGGGCCTTGCGATGGATAATGGCGAGGGCTGGTCACGTATGTTTGTGTCGCGCAACATGTTTTGGCAGATACCCGGTCGGCTATTTCTCTTCACGTTGCAACCAAACGCCAAAGGAGCTCATTCGCACCCTGGTTCTCCAACCAGCAGTCGTCCGGGGTCGCCAGCTCCCAACGAGTCGTCCAACCGCCTCCATCTAACTACATCGCCAAGCCACTCCGCGGACGTCCCTGGCGCACCACACCCTATCACTCTCACCAGCGCTCCATCCTTCCCCATTGGCCCGTTCTATAGCTCGAGCCACTTGCCGACGTATTATCCACCTGCACCCGCGCAGTTCACAATGACGGACAACATCCGGCACCCTGTCAGGCCGAAGCCTCCGCGCATGGGGGAGATATTCTATACCCGCTTCATCCCGTCGGTGGGCCAATACCTATCCTTTCGGGTGGCGTCGATGTCATCGAAGCCTGTGCCTCACATGGGCCCGGCCGGCCCGAAGCCGCCATTACAGTCCGATCTTTCGTCCCTCAGCGACACGTCGCTGTTGCAAAAATGGCTGGCTAACCCGCGAGTGTCCGCTTTCTGGGGCGATTACGTTCCCGACTTCTTGCCGAAGGCGCTTGCCTCGAAACACAGCTTTCCTGCGATTGGCATGTGGGATGGCATTCCTTTCGGCTACTTTGAGATATACTGGGTGAGGGAAGACCTCTTGGGCAGATACATTGGTGAAGGGGATACTTCTGATTGGGACAGAGGTTTCCACGTCCTCATCGGCGAGGACTGGGCGCGCGGACGAGTCCAGCCTTGGTTGACAAGCTTGGTACACTGGGCACTTTGCTCGGATTATAGGACCATGAGCATATGTGTCGAGCCCAGGGTTGACAACAAGCGGTAAGCAGCCCAAAGCGCGAAGCCTTGCTCGATTTATGAAGGGGAACGGTACTAACGCTTTACAGGTTCATACAACATCTCCAATTTGCTGGCTTCTCCAAGGGCAAGGAGATCTCTTTTCCACACAAGCAGGCCTGGTTCGGCCGCTTGAGGCGGGATACTTGGGAAGGCCCTGCGTTATGACGTGGCACCGTGCGTTATGGTACTCGCTCGATCGCCGACATGCTATGGGCTACAAGCACGAGAAGGTTTACAATGAACTAGTCACAGCTTATAACCTTTGGGTGAAAGCTGCTGCTAGTGATGATCTTGGATATTCACGATCTGAATGACCTTGATGAGCTCTGATTTGTCCTTTGCTCTGCCTTTGAAGACATACAAACAACAGCTAGGGTCTTCAATCTTCCGTTCAGTGCCACCTCCAGTGTTGTTTTCCTGGGCTTTGCATGTATCGCAGGGAATCTGCCGTGACGTGATTCGCTAAGTGGTGACAACCACATAGTTCAAAGACAGCCGTTGCCTTTGCGAGGGATATTTACACGCTCTGGTATTCTGAGATCACGACTCCATCGGTTTGGAGGTTGAATGAACCGGTGGGATTCGCTGGGCCGTGTTAGGGGCGTGGACGGATTGACAGTAGACATGTGTTCAAGTCTGACTTACCGCAACAAACGCGGCTGCCAGAATAGTGAACTTGGAAGCTTTTGAAGGTATAGGTCTTACCAACCGGCTCTATTCTTAGTTGTCTGTGCTACCCTATGCGATTGTTCCGCTACTTCGATGCTGGCCTTGCTATCCCGCTGTGAGAGTCGAGACACAGAGTTATAAGGAGGCTCTGGCCCGTGTCCAAGAAACGAGCCGGAACGTCTTACTGATGACGTGCACGTTCTTGCCCTAAGCTGCAGGTCTACAGTTTGTGCCCCCTGAATTGGCGCAGATCTGTGTCTTTGTTTCTAAAGCGTAGCAGCCGAAGGTAGGTTGCTACGGCAGTATCTCTCGTTGTGGCCTACACAGGCCTAGAGTTGCGAGACCATTAGCAAGCTGCATTTTCCACTTTTGCAGACAGACTTCTAGTGTGAACTTCCGGCCATGGCAATCTGTGTTCGTGCGCGCCTCCATGCCCAGCCGGAGGAAATTCGCATGGGTCGTCGCGCTAAAGCGTGTCTCTCGCGGGGCGGGGAAGAGGAGCTTCTGGCAGTTCAGTCTGACCTCTTCCAGGTTGCTCTGCGACCCCTTTATGGACACCAAACCCCGATGCGAAACGGAAAACAATTTGTAAATGAGCTTGCTTAACTAGTTTTGACTGCGATGCACATGTCTATCATGTCTGTAGTTGGGTCTGGAGCTGATTTAAACCCATGCACTCACCGTCCTCCTGATTGGATACCAAGGCAGATTTCCCGCCGTGGCGGTAGCCTGTAGGACGCGACTCTGCCCATAACTGTGGCTGGGTATTGGTAGGCATCAGATTGTGTGCAGTATGATACATCCTAATGGGCACGTACGTCTCCTAGTCTAGACAAACGGACAAGCCCCGGTGGCATCTGCTTGGTCTTGACTTAAGCCTGGTAGTCAAGCTCGAGAACCAACTTGGGCGACTGCTGCAGAGTATGACAGAGCACAAAGGTAACGGAAATAGATAGGAACATAGAGGGTAAGAATTGTAGCACCATAAGGTATTTTCGAGTGCTTTCCGCCACAATAGCAGCTAAGGATCCAAGGCCGCCTCCTCGTGACAGAGAAGTCAGAAGAGTGATAACGCGTTCTATCTGAGTATCCTCAGAATATTGTATACCAAATGCCTAGTCTGAAGGCGACCGGGTATGGCCCACCGCCCCCAACCAAGTTGCTGCAATGTAAAGAGACCGACCTCAATGATGAGACACACCTCTTCTCAAGATCCAATATCGATAGTTCGCAATGCTGGCCCAGACCCCTCAATTGAGGTCAAGGTCTGTGTTAGTGATGGTTGGTCCGCCAAGAGTGGAAAATTCACCCATGGTCTGGATCAGACCATATTTGATCATGGTCCAAGCGAGACCAGATACCGTGATAAATGTTTTGGATGACTGCTTGGCCATTCAGGTGGCACATACACAGTAGCCACCCTTCAATGGCCACTTATATGCAACTCAACAGCCTAAAGCATCAGGTGAGTATCTTATTGACCCGAACTTTGAACCTCTTGGCGCATCCACGCCGCATGTGGAGCTTGGGGTAAGTGCCAAGGACAAGTCTCCCTTCGGCAGCAGGAACTCGTTTTATAACATTGGTTCGGCAATTATTTTGGTTTGCGGTTGGTGAGATAATAGAATAGGGCAGTTACTAGACGCCTGTAGAGTAAGTAGTATGTAAAGCCATGTATACCCCGTTAACCATTAAGCTCACTCTCCTACAGTTCTCGGTACTGCTAACATCTTCCTTGTGCCCGTCGAGAAGAAAAGAGACAAGACAATGGCACCACATGTGGACAAAGAGACAATCCGTGCCAATTGGCGCTGCTTCATCGCGTGCGGCTTCATGCTCGTTACGCCGTTCCAGTATGGCCTGGATTTTGGCTTGATCGGCGGTCTCCAAGCGATGCCTGGATTCCTTCAGGTGAGCCCTCGTCCACTTTCCCGTGTACTCTCACACCAAGGAAAGCTCCTGTCTAACGGAAACCACTTCAAACTGTTAGGTTTTTGGCTACAAATCCCCGAACACGCCCTCCGGTTGGAATATCACCCCCGTACGGCAACAGCTTATCTCATCCCTCATGACCCTCGGCGCGTTTATCAGCTCAGGGACTGCCGGCTTCGTTGCTGCGAAGCTGGGGAGAAAGATGTGTCTATGGCTAGCCTGTCTCCTCTGCGTCGTTTCGGACATCATCATGATGACCACGACCGACATTGGTGCTCTATACGCCGGACGCCTCCTGATTGGGCTTGCTAACGGATACTTCATGACCTTTTCACAACTTTACATCCAAGAGAGTAGCCCGGCAAAGTACCGCGGCTTGTTCTTGGCTGTCTTCCAATTCTGCACTTCCATGGTAAGGGCACCCTGTGAGGTACCGGTGATACTGCGCTACATGTGACCTAACTGGCCGTACAGGGAACTTTAATCGGCACGATAGTCGATTGGGCTACCGCTAAGAGGCCCGATAAGTCGGCATATCTCATTCCATTGGGCATCATATACGCAGTCCCTATCATCCTCAGTATCGCCCTACTATTCATACCCGAGTCGCCTCGTTGGCTCATCAACAAGAACCGACATGACGCCGGCGTCGCGTCTCTGAAGTGGTTGAGGCCCACCGGCGCCGATGTTCAGGCTGAAGCGGACGACATACGATCTGCGATCGAAAGAGAAAGGGAACTCAGCAGCAGCGTTGGATTCGTCGACATGTTCAAGAACTCGATCGATCGAAGGAGGACATTCCTTTCAGTCGGTGCCGTGACACTTCAGGCAGCCTCTGGCTCAATGTTCATCATCGGTCAGTATATTGCATGACAGGTGTCAAAAGGGATAAATCCGGACTAACTACCGAGTCGTTACAGCATACAAAGCGTACTTCTTCACGATGGCCAAGGTCTCAGATCCGTTCGCCATGAGTTGCGTATTGAGCGCAGTTGGACTCCTTGCACTCATCATCAACGCCTGTATTGTGGTGAAGTTCGGACGTCGCCGCGTGCTCACAATGAACGGCCTCATTATTTGTGGCTTCCTACAACTCATTGTGGCCGTGGTATACGACAAGAAGCCCGGCCAGATCGTTACCGGCCAAGTGCTTGTTGCCATGTCATGTCTCTACATGATGAGCTACAACGTTTGTGCTCCCTCATTGTTATATCAGAAGTTCTAGAGAAGAATCACTGACAAGTTCACTTGTAGGGGTTGATCGCCTCGTATGCTTGGTTGGCCGGCGGAGAGATACCCTCACAGCGCCTTCGAAGCTACACCTTTGGTCTCGCCGCAGCGGTCGGGTTCTTTGCAGCTTGGCTCACAACCTTCACCGCGCCTTACTTCATCAACCCTGCCTCCTTGAATTGGGGTCCAAAGTACGGCTATATCTGGTTCCCGTCCTGCTTGGTTGCTGCAGTCTGGGTGTTTTTCTTCCTCCCCGAGACGAAGGGTCGCACACTCGAGGAGATCGACGAAATAGTAAGCATCAGATCGATGTATGTTAACGGCAGTATTCAGACTAACACATGCGTTCACTTCCAGTTTGAAGCCAAGGTCCCTGCTAGGAAGTTCCGAGGCTACAAATGTACGGGTGTCAATATCGCCCGGGAAAGATTGGAAAAAGCAGATAGTATCGATGGTGATGCCTCTGACACGGAGAAAGGAGCCGCGACGCAGAACGTCGAGACGGTCCCGGAAAAAAACCAGTGATGGGTCCCCTACCCTCAGATGGTAGGGGTCGCGCTCGGATAGAGAGGGCAGATATGGTATTTTGATGTCTGATTCTTTTGGCCGATGGGTTCTTTGCTTTGATATGCCTTTCGGCAACGTGATCTTTTCATGAGCTGCGTTTGGCTAAGGGCAACCTCATCATCTACCTCATCAGTATCGAGAGTTAGACGTACGAGGTTCATAGCGACAAACGAATTGTCTCAAGAATGCAATCCCTTCCAGCGGAGCCAATTAGCGATAGTATTACACGAGATCGGGTCTGTCAAGGGTGGTCTTATCTGGTTACAACAATAGAACGTGTGGCGGCTTATGTGGTGAATGGCCCTATATCCTGCCGTGCAGTGATGACACAGTAGGTACCACGATATTCACTCCGGGTATCAAGAACTCTTTGACCCGATATTAGTTGGGCGGCCTGTATAACAAGCTGCAACTAGTGCTTATTCGTGGAGCAGATGTCGTCGGGATGTTGCAGTTATGGCTGAATGTGTCTTTGCGACCACCCGCGGTTCCGTCAATCCATTTCTGTGTAGTTTAGCCGCATATCGATACTGCTGACCAGGGGATGAAGCTAGGGTGGAAAATAGGACCCTGTGAAGCCGCACGGGGTATATGAAGAGATATGTGAACCGTCTGGCTCCTCATTTTCAAACGACGTGCTGAGCTGGTTTTTCCTACGCTTTCCAAAGACTGTCAAGGGCATTTTGAGTACAATTCGGACAAAATGTTGGCCACAGCTATTTTTGTTGCCTCGCTTGCTATGATAGCGTGTGCGGATCCGAAGCCGCCATCTTTCACATATCTTTATAGTGTCAATCTTACGATGCCGGCGGGCATCAATATTGGCAACACTCCTGCCGGTTCTAGAGCGATACTGCCAATCTCAGGCGGAACATTTTGGGGTCCAAAGCTCAATGGTATGTGTAGTGCCCTGCTCGCGTGAAAGGATTGTACTCGTCGTATGCCAAGGGCTAACTCAGGGGACTTTAGGCACCGTCGGCATCGGGTTTGACTGGGGCCTGACTGATGCGAAGGGAACGTTCAGCCCGGATGCGATCTATTCTCTCCACACGAGAGACGGGGCCAACATCATGGTAACGGAGAAGGGTCATGCGCCCAACGTGCAGATTCTCTTTGAGACGGGGGACGAGAGATATTCCTGGCTTAACCCTGTCGTTGGTTACGCTACCGGCGCTCCGTTCGACGGAGGAGTTGCCCTCGATGTTTGGCAGCTGGGTGGCTGAACATGCACTTGAAAATCCGAGCAGTGCCCTCTCTTAAACGCTCGTATCTTGGACAAGTATACAATTCGTGCGTAGGAATATACGGAAATGTGCGGGGATTGCAGCGAGGAAGAATGGCAGTGGCCTAAGTATATTATAGACTTTAGGGACCGAAGGTATTCTGGAATCTGGATCGGTTTCGCAGCAGCAAGCTCTCTTCGGCTTATACAGATTGGTCACAGGAAAGTAAAAGTTGCAACCATTCGCATGTCTCCGTAGCACTGTAGCGGAATCAATGCCCTTAAACCATTCCCCCCTGACCTCTACACAGTACCATACCCATGTCTAGACCACCACATCTGCTCAAGAGTGACCCAAGCTGGACCAGAAAACCCATCAAAATTGGGTTACACAGGTCAGCTTTACATTGCAACACCGTAGAGATAGGCTTTGACGGGGAATTAGTTGTACTGTACCTCGATCCAGGATGGAAGGACCTTCAAGCATCTTCTAGTGTTGTCACGGCCTGCTCGCCGTAACACAAACCAGCAACTGTAATCTTGCCTTGAATGGCAGCGGAAGACAGGACTCATTGTACTCTATGGTATGTAGTACCGCAAGTTTGTGAACACATCCAATGCAGTCATTCCCATCCACTCACACTCGAGTCCCAGTGCAGCGCGGATGCCACCGGCCCGCCAGCAACAGATGGCTGCGCGCGTATGTGTACATTCCTCCTTAGCTGTCTAAAATCATCTTCCAAAGGATTCGGGAGCGGATGTTGAATTCACTCGGGACAAGGGGTATTGGTCCTCCAAAGCCGCCAAATTCGGGTTGCGAAGGAGTTCACCAGGAACTTCCGGAAACGTGGTTTCCGTATAAGCCTGACGGCGAGGCTTCGAATGCGGTGTAGTGCCAATTGATGTTCTCGTAAAGGCGTCTCTAGGTTTACTCGCATCCGCATAAGTCCACAAGATCCATATTCCCAGAACGATAGCCGTGATTGGTATGCTGGTCGCCCAGTACAGCCATTGCGGTGGATTAGTGGAGCTCAGTCCTGGAGTGGCGAACAACGTCTGGATTGTGTCAACTCATCACGGATTTCTCTTCAAGTACCTGTGAGCGGAGACATACCGCAATATAAGTTGCTGGCAGGAAAGTCATTGTAAGAACTGCTATGGACTTCATGCTAGAACTGTCGCTCCGCGCATCTATGGCGATTTTGTGAGATGATTCGGCAAGGCTCAGATTGATTTTGTTGTTCGTATGTGCAAGGTGGTTGTTTATCTTTGTATACGATGAGCGGTCTAATCATTGTACGAGGTTCAACATGACGTATACGTACTGCTTCGACTTGGAGCTCTGAACGCGCCAGAAGATGCTTAGCCCCATGATACATGGATTCTGCCCGCTGGGATGTCAAGTTAAGATAATCCTTGAGAATTCGACTTTGGGCCACCAGGATTCGGTCCCGTTCTTGAACGTGATCGTTGGCGTAGGAATCGAGGAAGCATGTGACTGCTGTGACCAGTGCATTTGCACGCGGCACGTATGAGTCCCAGGCGAGCGACAGCTGTTTCGCCCTAATAGCCTCTCTGCTGAGGTCAGGATCATCGCAATTTCCTGGAGAGAGTATTCCTCCGGAGGGATGGACGAGAGCGATGCCGCTCAGGCCACTTTGGTGCTCCACCTTGAATACAGTTTGCCATGTAGAGCTGATCTTACGAAGCAAGGCCGATTGATAGAGACTGCAGAGCATGGCCGGTATGGCGGCCGGATGGGTTACCACATCGGCATGTTTCATGATCGTGTCTGAGATGTACGATGCTTGAGCCCAATGATGACACAGCAGTAAAGCGCTGGTGCTTTTTGTGCTAACCGAATGTGTCATAGAGAGGGACGCGTCCATCCTTACAAGATCAGAGCCTGGTAACTTCATAGTGATTCCTACGAGATTGTCAGTGGCGAGCCCAGGTACTTCAGCCGCAGAGAATAACAAAATACCAATCCTATCACTGGCATTTCCGTCAAGCTTTCCATCGCCACCAAGGACGGCTGGAGACATAAATGCTTGGAAATGCGATACACCATAGGCCCATGATGACTTTGAGAACATCATGCTTGTTGCTCGGGGCAAACGGAGTTTTACCAGAAGTAACTCATAGTCCTGGCGAGAGAATGGAGCGTACCAAGGCCTAGCTTGTTGTGGAAGCGGGAGCTCGGACAGGTTCTGACCTCTGGTCGCTTGCCTCTGCTGGTCACATCCCACTATGCTACAGGCCATCGTTTTAGCCCTTCAGCTCTTATTGAAAAGACGAGTTAAACTTACACTAAGCTGAGACGACACGTGCCATGCTGAGGGTCACCGGTCAGGTTGCTCACAGAATTATCTGCAGACTTTTAATTTGTTAGCTTAGCCAGGCAATGAGAATCTAGGTAGAAGCAAACCTCTGTCGCCCAAGCCCGAAACTCATGAGGTTCCAAAACCTTCCTTTCCTTTGAAGGTGGTCCATTCTTGGATCATCAGCCATATACATTACTAGCTTTGGGCCTCTGCTAGCCTGCATGTGCCATATAACCTACTTGAGAGAGCGTGATGTCGATGACGTCCACATTAGTGGCTCGGAAATCGGTATCATCCGTAAGGATACTTTCGTATTCCCAGCTGAAAAGACTGTCGAGGCCTACAAACTCCATCTTGCGGTGTCGATAGCGGATTCAGGGTACTCATATACTTTGCTATTCAGTGGCGGCGTCTGCTAATCCTAGCATTTTCGACCCAAATCAAAGACTCGAGGTTAATGTAGGAGCTGAAACTTGGGGTGTGATACGGGCATTGATGCCTGGAAGGCAAAAGATGCGGAGCAAAGATCTTCCGATTAACAGCTGAAAGGTGGCTTGGGATTCCTCTGAACATACTGGCCGGCCCTTGCAATCCAGCCACGATGCGTTTCTTGAGGAAAAGTCGAAAGGTGTGGTCTTCGTCAACATAATCGAACTAATACCTTGCTCTGTGCAATGGCGGACAATGCGATATTTTGCGAGATATCAGTCTCTCGAGACTTGCTTCGCGGTTTTCTTGTCGCCCAATGCTGGGTAATGTATCCCAGCACAGCATAAGACGATCAAGCACAGGATGTTGCCCGAATTTCACATGCTTATTCCTCTTGAGCTGTTGTAACGAACATCTTCGGGGATAGCTATGAGAGTGAAAGCAAACCCCCTCAGCTAAACATCCTGTGCTCTCCATAAGCTGGACCGAGCCATTCGCTACCACGAGTACTATCGGCCCAGCGGCCGAATGGTGCCGTCATTTGACGTGTGCCCCCTCGGTTGGATTTGTCACTTACACTCGGTGACCTCTGTCGCTCGCACATCCGTGTTCCGACCTAGAGACCATTCAGGTTCCGTCAGCATCAGGGAGGGTCTCGGCGCCCCCAGGGTCTTCAGGGGACCTAACGCCTGCTGGATCTTGAGAATCGAGCGCATCGGACTTGATAAACTCGTTAAACAAGCGCAGGCTATCGAAAAGCTCGTTCAAAGGTTCCAGTTGGGCCGCATCGCGATCTGTGACAGCAAGGTTGAGGTCGACAACAAAGCCGCTAGTGGTGGCTTTGCTTATCCGGGAGTGGTGACCTCTGACGCTGACTCTCCTAAAAAGGGCTTGTGCTTCACTCGCATTCAACATACCCTTCCGCAAGGCGATAGACAGAAGACTACGCACAATGCCCTCGGCAACCCGGAAGGTGCCGAAAAGGTCCGCGTAAGAGGTTACGCACAGGTTGAAGTACGCCTGCCATTGAAGGTCATTGACGTCCTCTAGTGCGGCGTTTGCGACGTACAGCAGGGCCATGTGCCAGAAAATGGCATAGCTCGAGCAGGCGTACGTTTTAGGAAATACAAGAGACATGTGCTTGAGCTGATGTATAGATGCTTCAAAAATAGCCTTGGCCAAGTCTTCAGCCTCTTCTGGGTCCAGCGGGGAGAGGCCTCGGCTGCCAGGATTTCGAGCGAAAGGCCTAAAAAGCTGTGATATTGATGCATGGAGCCAGATGCTATGAACAGGTTAGTCTCCAGTGGGAAGGATATTCTCTTCTCTATACATGGCGCCAGATGGTTGGGTATATGAAACTTACTGAAGAATTGCGCTATGATGCGAAGCGTGGTCGCCTCGAGCAAGCATGTAATGAAGGCCGTCTGTCCATTTTAATAGCTTCTTGAACATTTCTTGCGTGAAACTCCACGGCACACGACCGACGACAGGTTCTTGGGTTGGCAGATAGTAACGCGACGTCCACTCGCTCGTCAACACCCAGAAGCCGCACATTGCTGGGAAAGTCCGACCCATGTACTCTGGGAGATCGTGAGACGGCGCACCATCCGTTACTTCTTCGTCACCTCGCCGGTCGGCATTGGCGCCGGGTGGATCGAGGAGCGGTGGGAGTCGGATGGCTGAATCGCACGTTTGGAACATAAAGACATTCATGCTAAGGATAGGAAACGAGGTCAGTGTGACCGTCTGTGTTGAGGGTATGTGAGCCGATACATACGCAATGCAATTGTAGACACCCCACGCCGTATGTGCCACTGCCCTCTCCCAGTCCCCTAATGATGCGTCGGTATCTGGACCGACGGGAAAGGGACTCCGTGATCTGAAGGCTCCAAAAAGACCGAGCCGTTGTGCCATATGGCTACCCAGACCGAGATATGGCCGCGAACCATCGTCCCCATTGTAGATGCAGTTCAAGTTTAAAAGCTGGGCAGCGGCGAGGTTAGGTAGAGAGTCCTGGCCCTGTTGAACGTCCCACATGGCGCTGGCCTCGGAGAGAAGGATCTCGCTGACAGACTCTAGGACGGGGACCTGGGAGCTGTATGCATGCTAGAACAACAGAATAGCATCGTTAGCCATGGCAATCTGAGTGATGAAGTAGGTGAGGGGATCTCTCACACAGGCCCAAACAAGAAGAGAGCAGACTAGAAGAGGCGAACAAAATCGAGGTCTACATGCGATCAAATCGTCAAGGAACAGCGCAGCGTCGAACAAGCCCAGCGTCGGGTGGTCAATCGTGAGATATAATGATATGAGGGAGGCTGCCAAGGAGTTCGAGATGGGGGCAGAGGTCCAATAGGTGATCTTCAGGTTGTGCAGCCGGGCGTCACAGTAGTCGGACGGATTGGGCCGAGGGTCTAAGTCAAGAATTGTGGCCGAGACAGAGGCGGCGGGGGCCGGAGAAGAATGCGACGATCCACGGGTGGTCGGCGACGAGGACCAGCTGCTGAGACGTAGACTAAATTAGAAGGAGAAACGTGATCGTGACGGGAATTCCCGGAGGAAGCTCCGCTGAAAGGATGGCTACTCACAGCTCACTTGCCGGCTCTGGGGCGTTTGAGGTGCTGGGAGGGAAGAAGATCGTAACGCTAACGGCGGCGGCATCAAGGGGAAGCAGGGCTGGATATGCAACGGCGTGACGGAGCATTAACTCGAACTCTCTGCTGTCCTGCTCTGGTGGGCGAGCCAAGACATGTTTTGGTAATGCATCGAAGCCGGAAGTGCCTTGGACAATAGAAGACAGAAGGGCGGCAGGATCCTCGGCTGTCACCAATCGCCAGCCCCGTAAAACGGCGATGGACCTATCCTCGGGCAGGTCCCGCAACAGGTCAAATGTCTGGGCCAGGCGGGTATAATTCTTCTGTAGCGCCTCCATCTCGCGTTTCATTACCATGGCCGGCGTCTCAACCGGGTTGGTTGAGACGTAGACGCATTGTGAGCCGCGCTTCAAACATGGTCCGCAGGTAGGTCTGTCGCCGTCGCACTACCACGAGAAAACACCGATCAGTATTGGCTAGGCGATGGCGAGTGGTCACGAGCGGAAGGGACCTCACTGCTGTTCTCTTGACCCGACAGCCGTTGCAGGCGATCCTGACTGAGGTGCGTCTCTGTCGGAGGTGGGTGGTGGACGAGGTTGGAGCGACGCTGCTGGCCAGGGACGTTGGTGCAATAGGGGCAGGTAGGATTGGCTTATATCGGTTGTTGCTCATTGCGGCAAGGAGCGAAGTCTAGCTACATTGGAACACAATTGTCAGAAGGATATGCCACAGAGCTGGGGACTGGTGCTGATGGACGGACGCAACCAGACAAGATGGATGCCGGTTCGGAGCGCGACAGCGAACAGACAGCGCGCCGTTGATAGCGTCGCCAGTCCAAGAACGTGTGCCAGGTGAGCAGCTCCCCGATTGTCAGCCAAACAGCGCGCCAAGAGCAAAGCGTCGAGTCCAGTTCGGTGTGCCGTCAAATGCACAGGGCATCTGGACTAGCGAAGGCCAGCCAGAAGCGGGCCGAGGGCACGCTTGTACTGCGGCGACAGCAACGGACGCGCCGGCGACGAGTTTTCGACGGTGCAACCTTGAGGCGTTGAAGCAGTAGTTGGCGCCAAGCCGGTCGACCTCGTATCGCTTTCGAGCTGAATAGTTGGGATTCGCGACTGCTGGCGGTGTGTTCTGCAACTGCGCTGCATGCTTCGATAGCCGCATAGCATTGCTGCGACATCTCGACCCGATGTCTGCCGGATTCAGCTGCGTCGAAGGATCGCCGGAAAACATCCACAATGGGACAACAGGGATGACGCGGAGCATCAACCGCCTCCGCGCAGTAGCACGGTCCTACCCGGCCCATAACAACTGGATTAGCGGCTCTCACGTGCACTGCAGTTTGCGACCAGGTGACGTCATAAGAGAAGTCCTCAGCAATGTCGCCAAAGTGATAGAAGCTGTGTATAGCTACCTCTCTAGGGTACTTACGGGAGCGACAGACCTGTGCGACGTCCTACTCATGAACGTAGTCTCAAGCCTTCGGCCGTGCTGAAGGAAAATCGTCAGATACAAAAGAGGGGTAGCTTTTTGGCCAGCGGACACGGCCGTGTGTCCGCCGCTTGATATCTGGGAAATCGAAGCGGATCGCATCAGCCGGCGGCATTCCCGCCTCCCCGCCCTCGACAATATTGCCCCTAGTAGTTGAAACCTGCTGTCGGCACCACAGCACACAGTAGCTGCAGTGATTTCTGGACTTTCTCTAGCCTGCCGATTTTTGGCTAGTCGAACTTTGGACTCGCGCTAAGCAAGGTGCGGAATTGGCAGACAGACACCTGAGTAATGTTGTTGCCCAAGCAAAAGGCGAAGGCAGAATCAAAATCACTGCACGCTGCACACTGTCACTGCCGCTGTCGCTGTTGCTATGACCGTTTCTGTCGAATCCAGTCTGGACTTCTCAAGATGTACGGGACGGGAGCTGATGGGAGATTGCACTGCATGTTCATCCGCTGCTTGTCTCTCTCCAGCATGGCTCTTAGGTTCCTTCCTGCCAGTGGGTGCAATCCGCCAGAGCCTTCTCTAAACCAACGGGTATGTTGTCGGGGGGTTTGTTGCGTGACTTGCTGCTCTGAGGTAACGTCGCCTATTGCCGTCGGTGTATCGATGACATGCATATTGACCTATGACTGCCAGTATGCCGGTGTTGGACGGATTGTTCCTGATTGGCGTGTTGAAATGTCATTTTGGAAGCTGGCTCTTGAGGTGTAGTGGTCCTGTACCCGTCCAGGCCGAGAATATGTCTCGTGGGCTCTACGGGCTTCAACGATCTAGAGCACCATCTCAGAGCAATGCTTTCGATCGCAAAGAGTTTCACGACCCTCACTTCATTCTGCGACCTGAATAAGCTGCTGGAAAACCCGTGCTGGAAAGACATTGCGTTCAGGTCGCTCTTCCACATGATAACCTCATCCCGGTGACTGCAAGCATGTCCGGTTACATCCTGGCGTCTTTGAGACCAATCATCAACAGAGCTAAAGTTCTCGATGGGAAAGCACTACCATCCTGCTGCTGCCACCATAAGGGACCAAGCCCAGGAGGTAGAAGGGTTGTTGTCGGCTCCTTGTCGACTACCGCCGCGTCTTCACACAAGTCGTGCCTTATGGTTGAGCGTCTATAGTACCGAGAACGGCGACTCTCCCATCGCCACCGTTGAGAGGTCTTTCCACTCCTCGGCTCCGGCCGTTTCTTCCTTCTTCTCGGCCTCACGGCACTCTAAATAGTCATTGTATTAGTTTCGGACGGGCTGCTACGCGGGAGTGATGAAATGCCGTTGTGCCAGTTTCCAACGCTCCCACCTCGGCTCCGGCCCCAACTCGTCCCAAAGCCGCTCATAGTTGGCCTCAATGCATGTCATGGCCGCCTGCAGCTTCAATGTCTGGCCGACGGCGGACGAGCTCCCTCAAATTCTCCTCGGCCGGGAGAAGTGACCACCAGATCATGCCCGCGGTATGGTTGGGTTCCCGAGTTAGTGGGAGTCATATGCGAGAGATCGTTGACAATAATAAAGCGCACAATAGTATTAATAACCTCAATATACGCATGAAGTAACCGCCCGACCCGGGATAAATGTCCCCTTGAGTCACTTATCTCAAGCTGGATCACCTTGAATTGGTCTCACGACCCGAGCCTCTTCGCAGACATCTGCCCCGGAAGTTCCGTGAGCCAGCCTTCCGTATCTTCCGTGACAGTCTTGCTAACCGAGCACTTATTCATGTCCGCCACAGACTGAGTCTTCAGCACGCCCTGCATCCCTGGGCTCCCACACTTATGAAACATACAAGAGTCATTCATTGCTCGCTCTAGCCGCCAGGTAAGCATGGGTCACGTCTGAAATGATCCTGTGGATGTTCTTACGCAGAGAGTCTCCCTTCCATCCAAACACATAATCTGCATGGGTCCCGTACCCAAGGTTGTCCATGTACGACCAAGACAAAGGGTTTGAACCGTCTTTTGGCCACATGTCCTTAAAAACGGTGGTATCCCACATGGTTTCGTATGCTATCTGCGGTACACGCACTGGGTGAGAGCTGGGACATGGACCAGCTTCTAGGAAGCCACCCTTAGTAGTGCTGAACATGTGCGACTGGTGGTCAGGACTGTCGAGGTTTTTGCCGTCCCAACAGGCTGGGAAATGGTGTATGACCATGACGCCGGCGGGGCAATATTGCCGAGGAAATTCTGGTGTCTCTGACCCGCGGGTTAAGATTGTCTGAAGGCAGGTATATCGTAATCCAGGTTGAGCTTTTGCTTCGGTCAGGGTGTTGACGGTAGGGCTACCGACTGTCATGCGGAAACCCTGGAATTGAGTTAGCTCTTGCCACCATGATACACCGGGTTCTGGCCTAGAACAAGACCCAAACCTGCATCACGGACAAAGATCGTCGTTCACTCGAGACTCACTGGCTTAAAGGCTGTGATGTATTGGTCGCCATTAGAGGTGAAGTCTTTCTGAGTATAATAAATCGTCATGCCCCCGTTGATGTCCGGCGCGTCGCGGCCCTCTGTTCCCAGCTGAGCATTTGGATACTGTGGTACTCGCCTGTACGAGCCGTTCTCGTGTCTGAAGTACATCACCGCCGTCCAGTAGTTGGAGAAGTCTTCTGTGAAAGCACAGGTCGTACAGCTACCCTGCTCACCAATGTCCCCTTCCATTGTCGCATTGAATGCGTTGCCACCGACAATCTGATGAACGTGAGCCGAGGGAATTCGGTTAGGCTCGACAAGCGGGTCAAGTCGCTGTATTGACACGGTTGAGCAACCAAATCGAAGGGCAGCGGAGGAAACCCCTATTAGAGCAAGCAAAGTGTATGACCGCATTTTGACGCAGCCTAGTCGACGTCCGGTCAAAGCGTAAGGTTCAAGAAGGGGCGTATTTGCCTATAACTAACCGTACTACTTCTTGAAAAAGCAATTCAGCAAATACCTAGACTTGCTCGAAGTTGTTTATAAGTTGCCTCGCCGTAACATAAATCTGTGATCGATCTGCCGAAGGCCTGCTGATAGGGTAATTAGCCTCATTTGGAAGGAATAAAAAAGAGTCGGTACGCATATTATTTGAAACTTGGCACTCGATCTTCTCCAAATGCTTCGGAATATTATGGGTAGCCTTCGGAACATCCTCTGAGTCGATAAAAGTTGTGACCGGCACCGTGGCGCCAGTGTGACGCCTTACATAGGGTATGGTGTACTCATTCACACCTGCGATCATTCTAAAGGCGCCGGTAGGAACCGTCGTTCATCGAAACTGGGCCACTCGACACAAAGAAGGTACTCTGGCTCAGGAGAAGATCTCAAAATGAATCAAGGTAAAGACCCTTGACCTCGAATCCACATACCACAGCCAACCTTCACTTAAGCCATATTTTCAGCTACCCTAGGCATCTGAGACTAGAACATCTACTATAGATCTGTTTTAAGCTGAGACCATGAAGAGTATAGAACTTGAGTGCTATACGCATTGTACTACATTTACCAATTTTCATCTTGGCTACGAAACTAGCAGCAAAATTCCCGGAGACGCCCGTTCCTCAAGTCGAGCTATATAGCGCCAGTGGGTACTTCCTAAGTCTAGACACAGGCTTCGTTATGCAATCCATCCAGCGCGAGTCGGAGTGGTGATGTCGCTCCAAACATTAATCTCCGTGCTGTGGCTTCTTAGCAGAGTCCTCGATATGGAGTTCAGCTTACGATGTTCCTAGGCATCCAAATGTGCGGCATGATTCGGAACTGAGGAGTAGACTAATCAATGCGAACATGGAAGAACAAGTTTGACATTATCATTGCTTCTAAAGAATTGATAGTGAAGGGGACGTTTAGACCCAATGGTCAAAGCCTTCCAGCCGGAAAGATAAATGTCTGGCTCACATTGCATATGCACGGAGACTTCGAGATGAAAGACACAGAGACTAGTGATCACAACGCTAAGACAATGCCCGCTCGCTACATACGTCTATGTTACATATAAGATTTTATGGTCTATCGCTGTCGGATGCTATGTCCCTCGGAAGCGCGCTAGACAAGCAGCCTCGACCCGACAATCGCCGCGAGAACCGGAAGGATAACCTCACGCTTCTTGTTATTCGCGGCCGAGACCAACAAACTTCCCTTCGCAACCCCGATAATATCCAACCCTGTCTCGGGATCTATGGTCACATGCCCATACGCGGCATCCCACAGCATCACGCCCCCAAACCGTTCTGTACCCACGGATTTTACACTGGCCAGAATAGTCTGATTCAGTTGTTGTGGAGGCACATAGCCTCCAGTAGTCGTAGCATCAGGCCATGACGCGCCCCCAATGAAAAGTCTCGGCTTATTGCCCGCTTCCAAGCGCGAAGACCATGTAGCGAAGGAACCCGAGAAGTTATCGGTTCCGATATTGCAGCTCGGCGCGCCATAGAACTGCGGCCACACGAAATCCATTTGCGTAAGCATGTCTATTGGCGCCCCAGGATTGGGATAGTAGCATGCCGGCGCGGCGGAGAGGTAATACTCCTTTGCGCTCTGGGATGCCATCAGGTTGCGCAGCTTAGTCGCAAACTCGGCGTAATAGCTACCGTCTCCAGTTTCGTTGTCGATATCAAAGCCGTCAACTGTCAGGCTCTCGCCAAATGGTCGAAGACTAACATTCAGTCCATTGCCCGAACCGAAGAGATCCCAGAGTACACCGGCTGCATTTTCGGCCTCGGCAATGGAGCCGAAGGTTTGTGTGCCTTTGGCGCCGCCCAAGCTGATAAACACTTTCTTGCCTATGTTCTGGCAAGCCGAGATGTGAGATTGCAAACTAGCGCAACGTTTGAGTCCGCTGGCGCCGGCGGCCAACATAGATGCGTTGGGATCTTCACACATCTCTCCTGCGGTGTTGTTGATCGCCATCAGTGGGAGTCCACCTGGTCCCAGCACACTGAGCAGGAAGCTTAGGATGACGATGTCGACATCTGGATCTGTGCATTGAGCCGTCAAGTTCTGGCCGGGGTCGAGTGAAATGGCAGTTTTCCCGTAATATACTGCCAGGTTGCTATGGGATTGAGGATCAAATTTGTAGTGTGATGATGCAGAGCTCGCCTGCACCTTCGGTGATATGGTGGTGTTCTCATACCGTGCCAATTGGCGAAATGGTAACGATGATCTTGGTGCAGCGATGACGGACCCAGTCAGTATGCTAAGACACAGGAGGGCTCGGCGAGCCCCGAAGCAAAACAACCGCGTGAGCATCATATTTGCTCGATTTGGTGTCTTATTGGGCGGATTTTGAGAGTTTGATAGCTTGGTAAACTGCAAGTCAACTCAGGTATGCCTCCTTGCTCTGATGGCTAGGGGAAGACCGGGACTAGGTACCTGGGCAACCAGCGAAGTAAAGCTGGCGCCGCTTTGGGACTAGACACCTCGATACAGTCTCATACGTCTAGGGCCAGGCTTTACTAGCGCTTCCAGAGGTGAAACTGCTCGTATAGTTGGTGTAAGCTTACCTTAACTAAGAATCGGAAGCCGGCTGCTCGAGAGATGACGTCGGCACCGGTCCCTACAAGGGTTGATCTTCCTTCAAGACCAGGTGCAAAAATCTAAGTCTCAAGACATATAGGCGTCATCGGAACTACAGGCTGGCCATTAGCTGCCGAAATATCTGGACAGATACCTTGATCCCGTGAGCAAGTGAGCAATTTGAGAAGAAGCAAGACAGTTTGGACAGTTTGTTACGCGGAAGGTCTAATACAGGAAAGCAAGTGTAATCCAATCGCATGACGACGTAACAACTTCTAGCTGGAGAGTAGTGTGGTGTTTTCTGGAATGTGGGTGGGACGGAGTGGCAAGTGATGCCCCAGCAAGAACCAGCCAAGGAATCTAAGATATGAAAGAATGTGTTGTATTTCGAAGGACCCTTTCTGCTCCACTCTATGACTAAAGAACATTCCTCGCGGAAAGTTTGGGTGCCTTTGAGCGCAAGGCCTGTAGAACTGCAGTCTCGTGAGTCGATCCACTAATCATCACTACTCGAGTTATCCATCTGTTACCTGTTCCGTACACTAATGAGGAGGGACTAACAGACTTTCGCAAGACAGAGAAGGAAACGAGGCATGTCTAATGTAAATTTCTAGAACGCGAAAAAAGGACAATGGAACAAGATAGCTAACACTAATTGTAGTCCTTCCTCCACGGCTGGTCGCTCCGTGGCAGGGTCCCAATTGATACATACTTAATCTAATAATATAACCTTTTGACCTATATGGGGAAAGTCTTTTCATCCTCAGTCTGAATGTGCCGGCTTGTTCGTCCCGTCATCTTCGATTTCCCTTGTCTTGCCCCAAGAAAAGTCATCCATATGCCAGATGGCATATAAAATCACAACCGGAGTAACCAACTGACCGATCAAAACGACCATGGCAAATCCCGCCAGGTACTGCAGCTTCTCTCTCCACCCGTGACATGCCCAGAACGTGACAATAAGCCCATATATCATGGGCACGATGGTGACCGTGGCAAACGACAAGATAAAAACTGGCGTCGTAGCGTTCACGCAAGCCCGGATGAACAGCGCCATCGTCTGTGCCACGAAGACGGGCAGAACCCAAACTATGACATCGGCCATGGAGCAGATGCGTTCGAACCAGTTCATCGCATTCTTAGACGTGATAAGCAGGTCGTTAGCTGAAGTCGATAGAGTCCAGCGCTTGCGCTGTGACAAGAACACCATGACACCGTTGGGAGGGTCGGTGAACGCAATCGCGTTCATCGCCATGCAGGTGATTGCCTTCGGATAGTGTTTGAAGATGATGCAAATGTAGTTCCTGTCCTCGCCCGCAAGCGCACGGATCTGATGAACCATGTTCTCTTTCGGATCTGGAATATGGCCAAATGTCTCGATGAGAATTTTATCACCGCAAGTTTCCTCGCAGATCTTGATGATTTGACATGCGCCAGGCAGACACGACACTTTGCCGGTGCCCTTGTCCTGATGCATGCGCCTCAGACACTGAGCGCGGATGTATTCTGCGTTCTGGTACAGGTTCCAGAGATTCCAGTTGCCGGTGCGGAAACCCACTTTGATGAGCCCCGAACAGCCGATGAGACGCTCGTCCTGGATGCATTTGTAGTGTAACTCGTAGATGCATCTCTTGTTGAAGGTTGTGTCGGCGTCAACACCGACCAGCCACTCATACTTTTCGATTCCGAGCGTCTCGCTGAACTCGCAAAACCAACGGAAGAAGTCGTCGCCCATAGTGGTCTCGGGGTTCTCATGGCGCATCTGGTACTTGTACAGCAAAGTGCGAACGAGGATCAACCCGTCGCGCTTGCCGAGATTACGCTTCTTGACGAGACAGACATATGGCACACCGCGCCATGTCCCAGAGCAAGCGTAGATGCCGTTAATGACACCATCCCATGACTCGTAACCGACCGGAAACCACTCTTCCTTTTCGGGCTTGAAGATGTCTTCTACAAGGATGCGGTCGGTTGTTTTGCTCATGCCCTTGCCCTTGACTTGGCCGTCCACAACAACAAGGAACATCTTGTTGTGTTGCTCGATGTTTTCCTGGTCATGTAAAGACTCGAGGGTCGCCATCAACTCTTCATAGTTCTCGCAATAGCAGGCGAGGACCATCGCAATTGTCGTTGGTTTGGGTTGCACTGGCGGTTTCGAAAGGCCCAGCAGCCTCGTGAACGACCTCCAAATCCAGTAACGTGTGAGGTTGATCACCATGAGCGTGTTCAACACGTTACCGAGCAGAATGACCGGTGCAAACACATACCAATATTTCTCGAACATCCACGAGAAGGTGATACAAGCCCCATTGACGCATAAGAAGAAGGTACAATATGCCCACTTAGTCCACTTAAGACGCTTTTTGCCAACAGTTCTGACGACCTTCTCCTCCTCGATGGTGTAGTGAGACTTCCTCCTATTAACGAGGACGCAGGATGATTTACGTCGGTTGAAGGCTTCTTTATTTATCTCTCGAAGCTCCTGGCGCGCGTCTTTTTGCGCATCCTGCTGCGCTTGTGGTTCGAGCGACTGGGAGCCCTGCCTGCCGGTACGGAAGGTGAAGCCAGGGTCAAAGATGGGCTGACCACGAACGGACGATAGCGCGGAAATTGCATCACCCTGGTCTTCCGCTATGCTTTCGCCCTCACTGGCGCTGCTGTTGAAGGGCCGGCTGAAATTCCGTTGATGTCCATGTTTTTCGGGGGAATACCTGGTTGGAGAGTATCGTGATCTTCTTCTGGAAGCGGATAATGGGTCCACCTGATCAGACTCCCAGCGTACGTGACGTCGGACCTGTGGCTGTGCCAAGGGGCTCAAGTGGCTAGAACGAGCTAAGTGCCTGTTGCCGACAATCCGCGTTGGCTCTGTGGTGCTAGCGCTGTCCGATTGCGCTTGATCTTCTGAGGCTGTAGAGCCTTTCCTGGGCGTCGCAAAGGGATCCTTCAAGGAGGCCGCGAGGTGTTTCGCAGATACAGAGGCAACCGAGGCGCTGTCGGAGATGTCAGACGGCCACTCCGCCTCTACCCCGCTGCTTGCGCTGTTGTAGCCATCACTGCTGTACAATGTTGTGCCCTGGGAAGAAGCTACAAACTCAGCAGATCGCAAGGGTTGGACAGTTGCTACAGATCGCTGTCTGGGCCGAGTTTGAAGTGATACGGGTGGTGGAGGATGAGCACTCCTGGATGGTTGACGACGCCTAGAGGTTACACCTCTGCGCTCAGGGCTGGAGAGATGGCTGCGGTCTGAAGCCGATGAATCGTTCCGTTGGTGTTCAGTTCCTCGCGTGCTTTGTAGACGTGTCAGATCAGAGGTCTCATCACTCGAAAGAGTGCAGTCATACCTGGGTGCAATTGCGGCGGGATATGGAATGGTTATATCAGATGGAGGTGCGGTCTCAATCTCGGTCGTTCTTCTGGGTCCTGGTGTAGCTTCATCTTCAGAGCTAGTATATGCTGACTCGAGGACACTGGCATCGTTGAAAGGATCACCACTCGCCCTCGAGATGTTGCGTCTCGATCGTGAACTTCTCCGTGAATGTGACATTGTGGTACAGACTTTCTGTCTTCTTACTCTGCTCTGCTTGATGCCTTGGCTTATTGAAGGATATGATGGTTAAATCCTCCTGAGACGACTTTTGAGCAAAGGTGTCGGACCGTCTCCGATAATCTTCGCCACTGCTGGCCTAAATGCTGTCCGATGTGCAGTAACATGATGACGCAAGTCCCGGAGGGATTCATTGCAGAGGGTCCAGAGGGGGGAAAAAACTGCGTATGTGAACAGCGCTCTGGACCACCCGGGAACCAAAGGTCCCGGACTTGGCAACAATTTGCTGTGGCAACGTGAGATGTCTTAGGTACTTGCTGTCTGATGTACTCGCATCTTACAGGCAGATTCAATCTTGTGGGCAACATGGGGCAATCCGCATGCAGCACTCTTGTCTATGGGGAACGTCTGGGGGCTAGCTCTAGACCAGGTGTAGTTTTTACTATCACGGAAGTCTGGACCGCCGCTGGAGGTAGCCTATAATTTGTCACGTCGACTTTTCATAGGTATGTTTTTTTTATTTGCCCTAACCTTCATATGTGATGGCACATTCTTACAAGAAACCACTAGTTCTATTCTCATCTTGAAGCAGAGAAGTATGCGTCTCCACAAATGGCCACAGAAGGGATGGTTTGCCCCAGCTGGTAGATTTCGCATTCCTCTCTGGAGCTCGACTTCAGCCCACACAGAATGTTTACAATACAAATGATGGTCTTCCACTCTTTCAATCATCCGAGCCTTCTGTGTACTTATAAGCTCCTTCTCTACTTAAAGCTTTCTCCTGCTTTTTTCTTCGCTATCAGGTAACTATAGGTAATTAGTTCAAGGTCCGCAGTACCGATAGTTTCTTACTTGCTCTGACAGACCCCGATAGTCTTATGCCTTGTATCACCGTAGAGGCGGAACTCGCCGGCTTCGCAAACTTTGACCGTTTTAGTCTAGTACTTTCAACTGGGCCTAGACTTACACGGCGCCTGCCGTGCCCGGCTGTCGTCCGGCACCGTTATTCCGAACACCGCAAGCGGCCTTCTTCGGTTGAAGTGACGCCACCAATAGAACAACGTCATCATTTTGTAGTTGTCATCGCAACATTTTACGCATGGCAAGAATGCTGTCAGGCTAAGGGACTGGAATGCCCTAAAACGGGGCGTGGACCCTGCAGCCATTGATCGGCGCCTTCCCGATGCGGTCAGTGGGGTCGGCAATTGTTATACACTAAGTTCTCAACAGCTGCCTGTACTTGTGCTAAGAACGTTGAATACGCGGGAGTGGCTTGACCGTTAATGCACGTGTAAACGTTATTTGGACAAGAGCGCGCTTACAGTTGCCACAAAAAAACCGTACCAGGGACGTCTTCCCCTCTAACAACTTATACAGCACACTATATCGCTTAAGTCCCCAAATTCGTCCTGCACACTGGTGCTCCGAATTAGTGACAGAGATGATAATTACTCGGTTGTGACTGGGCGACTTAGGTTGTATGAATACACAAGACTAGTGATGGAGAAAGCGCATTCGAGTGACAGGGAGTATCAATTACGTGAATGATCTAATCCTTTCCGAGAGCGTACAGACCCGATGAGATTTACATAGATTGAACGAGAATCAATGACGCATATGGTTGGGTATCGAGACAGGCCTTGCTAGTGTTGTCCTTCACGATACTCGCATGACCTCATCCGCATCGCATTCTACGCCAAAATCTCTCGAACCATACAGGGAATCGCGACCCTATTCCGCGAACAGTGCCAAATGGGCTTTGTTACCCGTCGGCCCCATAACTTTTCTCCAGTCCCTTGAAATTCCATAAGCAAGGGCAGGTACTAGTCTAGATCACCGTGTCCCCACAAGGTCTACCTCTCCATTCGAGTTGATGCTTTGAGTATAGTACACCTTCCCCATCTTTCACAACGATTTCAGACCATGAGTGCTTATGATGGCCTGGATGGTTCTTGTTAACCTGCAAACGGACTTGGTTGAGCCCAGACCGCTGAAGAATTCGCATGCTACATTTAGGGTAATGCTCCGCTTCTCTCTTTACTGTTTCCGGGCCTCCAGGGACGAGATTTTCGCCCCTTGTAACGCCTTGATGGACTCACCTGTGCTTCCATATTGTGACCGAGCTGTACTTATAAGTTGCGAATCCTCTCATCTTTTGTCTAGGCCAGCAACGTATCCTTTACGTTTGATAATTTCCCCTTACGCGTTGATACCTATAACGTGGACCATACCCTAATTCTCACCATGGCTCCGTCGGCGCTCTGCGAAATAAACCCTTCCTGCAAGGAAGATGTTCACCTGGAAACCGACCATGTCCAAGACATCGCCGATGACCTTAAACAGGGCATTGCCGTCACCACAGTTGGTGCGGCCAAGCCCGTCAGGAGGCGTGCAACCTTTTCCATCGCTCCGGAGCACATGGAGGAGGCGAAAAACTCATTTCGTCAAACTCTTGCTGTGTTATCAGATAAGAAATTATTCTCCGGCGACTTACAGGCCGAATCTCAGATTCGAAGAGATAGCGCCATTGACCTCAACGACGACGATGACGATGACGTTATCACACCTCCGCCAATTAAGGCAGATACCGACTATACGCCCCATGAGATCAATGCCAAGGATTACATGGATAAAGTCCTCAGAGGCAAGATCAAGTTCTCGCCTATCAAAAAGAGGCGTGCGCCGCACATTGCCGAGGTCAAAAAACGTGTAGTCGAGAAAGCGGCGGCTATGCCAGAGGATGGCGTACTCATGGTAAAGAGCACTCTGGATGAGGTTGCAACTCTCGTCTTACCAGATGAGATCAAGACGTAAGTTCTGACATGCACTTGAGGGTGTCTACAAGTTTACTGACTATCCCGCCCAGAGTCTCTGATCGACAAGATGAGCGGACTGAGGTGCCTAGAATCCAGATTGCTAGGGACGAGGACGTCGTCATTTGCATCATCGGCGTGGGCTACGTTGGAAAAGAACTCCTCGAGGGGTTCGGACGGGTCTTCACCTCCATTGGCTTCGATATATCCCAACCTCGACTCGACTTCATTGCCGCCGATTTCAAGGACTTTGACAAGGTGACTCTCACATCAGATGTCACGCAGCTGGCCAAGGGCACACACTACCTCATCGCGGTGCCAACCAATCTTCATCAGGACCACTCCGTGAACGCCACCCATCTTCTCTCTGCCATTTCCATGGTTGCCACATACGCCCGCCCCGGTGCAACCGTCGTCATCGAATCTTCTGTCTCGGTGGGGATGACTCGATCATTCCTCTCCCAATACGCCGGGACATTGAAGTGTGGCATGTCTCCCGAGCGTGTCGATCCAGGCCGCACTTCTCCCACGCTGACCGAAATCCCAAAGGTCATCTCCGGGCTGGACCAAGAATCTCTCGTCGCTATTCACGACGTGTACTCTAAAGTGTTCAGCAATGTGGTCCCAGTCAGCAAGCCTGAAGTCGCCGAAATGACCAAGCTCTACGAGAATTGCTACCGGATGGTCAACATTGCCTATGTCAACGAGATCGCTGACGCATGTAAGAAGCACGACATCAACCCGAACGAGGTCATTGACGCAGCCGCGACGAAACCCTTCGGCTTCCAACCCTTCAGACCGGGACTAGGCGTTGGTGGACACTGCATTCCAGTCAACCCATACTATCTCTTTGTGAACAATGACCTCCCAGTGCTAGAGTTTGCGAGCACCAGGATGTGGGCTCGACCTGCACGGCTGGCGCAAGAGTTGTATAACGACACATTGGCGGCGAAGAAGGCTTTCTCCACCAATAACAAACATCAAAACAGGCAAGAGGAGGCCCTGAGAGTTCTTGTTGTCGGGGTGGGTTTCAAACCAGGCCAGAATGTCATTTCTTGTTCTCCTGGCCTGGCTTATGCACAAGCCATGAGGGACATTGGTGCAAAAGACTTATCCTTCTACGATCCATTGGTGGCGCAAAGCGATGTTCCATGGATGAGGAGACTGAAACAGCATGAGTTCTTGACTGAAAAGTTGGAGCAGGCATTTGATGTCATTGCTGTCTGTATGAAGCAGACTGGTGTGGACTGGCGGCAGCTAGAAGCCGCGCAGAATTGTATTGTTAAGTATTATTAGACTTCCTGTTAGATCATTAGATAGATACCTTTCGGCGTTATTTGACGACAAACGAAGATTACTATTCTAGTATAAATTGCATTGCTTCCCTGTCTGCGTTTCTTACTAGCATAAGTGGTTGTTGTCGAGGATGTACATGTCGACCCTCACAAGTAACACACTGTACCTAACGCGAAATACTGTAATGCCAACAGTCTGTGGAATCTAGAACCCTCCCAAGCGTCTTGTTTTCTCTCCCGTTAGCGTTAGTTAAGATTAGGTTCTCTGCAGTGGCTTTTGGGGTAATTAAACGATCCTTCAGGCTCCTCGTTAACCAAACCGTTGCACCAAGCCCAGACATATCTGTCCCAAGCCACAGCATCGACAACTTGCAAGTCTCCATCAGGCCTAGAGGCTTGTCCTCTGATCCCGTTCCTGCGAATGACGATGGCGACGTCTTTGGCAGTCTTTTAGGCACTTCTCTTGACCCTCCCGCAGTAATTTTCGCACCGGTTTGGTATGCGCTAGAATGATGTGCGCGGGAAGTCCATGACAGCATCGACGTCTCCGGAAACGATGGGGACATCGAGAACTTTTACTTGGGAGACACTCTGGATCTGAAGTTCTGGGGATTAGATGGCAATCAACCTTGGGACCCTTTGATACTGAGTACGGGCGTTCCATCGGACGATGTGAGCCCAGACATTATAGTTGTCCCGCAGTTGTTTGCTGTCTTGGATCATGCATTGCTTGGTTCGAAGACCGGCGAAACTGCCGCTTCTCGATGTTCTTCTCTGGTGCAGAGCGAAGGCGTGGGCGTGCGGCGTGGCGGTCCTCAGCTTGCCCGGCTTGGGATCAGACGTAGCCGTCATTGATTGTGGCGTAGTGCTCGTGGATGGGATCGCGGAGTTCGCGGGACAGATGGAATAAGGAAAGGACACTCATGATAGACGATGCTGGGGGCGGCAGAGTCGGTGCTGCTGACTTCTCCACTCTCCTCGCTTTCCGAGTGAGCGTGAGCGCGATGGTTTCACCGTTGAGGAAGGGATAAGAACATGGGCTCAGCCAAGGAGTGAAATATACCGGATCTCCTACTGTGTGGCCTGGTCCCGGAAAGACCGGTAAGAAACTAGTCTCGGAAATGCGTGTGGACGGCCCTTCCCTTCCGAGGAAACCTCAGTCTTATTTAATGAAGATGTGTCGGTGATGACTCACTTGGCGCGCGTCCGGCGCTAAGTACTATACTGTACATCTGGCCTCTGTGTGCCAGGGCCCCACCAACCTAGCTTTGCTCCTCGTCGCGCCGTTGTTGTTGACGTCGGTGGAATTCTTGAAAAGCTAACGTGAAAGCCTGTTCTTCGTTAGGCAGCTCAGCAGCTGCCCGCGCACGGAAGATGCGATCTGCGGTTACTTCGTCTAAAGCTTAATCGGAAGTTCTTCTGAGCCCTGCGCTGCTTTCCTATGACGTAGACGCGGACCAAAACCTTCGACCGACGAGCTCTAGTTCATCGTCTGAGAGAACGGCTGGGTCTGAGAAGCCTGCGTACAATAGATCGTTACGTGAGCGAGAGCTTGTTTGCCTGATATTTTCGGCTTCTTCGTCCGCGTTGAGAAGGTCCAGGAGTTGACGCCGCTCAAGGTCTGTGAGCGTCGAGGCGAAACATAGAGCCTTAGCTTTGAGAGCGGGGAATGCTTCAATAAGATGCTGTGGTGTGTGACGGACCTGGCAGACTGGTGACATGGCACTTGCGACTGGCGCGGTCCTACGCCCACACTGTTTGTCTGCACCTACACTGTTTGTCTGCACCTACACTGTTTGTCTGCGCCCATACCGTATGTAAATAGTTCGGCGAGCGCGCTCCCAACGGGCGCCTTCCTCTTTCCTCTCCTCACCCTAGAATCTTCGATAGATGGTATCAATATCAGCTCTG
>SMOB01000208.1:0-56611 GCA_007388105.1 Coniochaeta prunicola | reverse complement strand
CAGGAGGGAGACAATCGTCGGGAAACGAGGCGAATCCTTCAACTGAGTTTGCATCCATCCTTAGAGCATTGCTGGATGGCGAAGGAGTTACTCTGAGACGCGTCAAGTCGCGACGCGTTGGCGATTGGCCAACTGTTGCCACAATTGAAGCACCCGTAGAAGTGGCCGGCTTACATAATACGCACGGGTACCCGTGTAATTTTACAGCCACAGGTACCCGTGGCCCTATTGGGCCCCTGGATGGACGTCGAGCTTACTAAGCAGTGCCGCCATATTTCAGTAACCGCTGGATATGCGTTGAGGTGAGTCCACTCTATAACCCTTCTTCTACTAATATGACGCCTACTCTATCTAGAGATAAGAAAACTGTAAGAAAGTGGCTGTAATATAGTTTTTAATTATTAAATTCCACTTATAATTCACTCTTAAAGCCTCCTAAGCGGCATCTACTTCCGTGGAACCTGTGAGGGTCCAAAGCCAAATGCGGTGGTTATATTCAACGAACAGCCTAGCTGGAATCTCCCTACGGTGCGAAGGTTCGATAAGGAAGAAAGACAAAGGAACGAGTTATTTCCCCCTCCGTCGGGGACCCCTCTAGTATCCATCTCATCATCCGGAGGGTGATGATCCTCCCTTGCTTCCCTTTGGTAGGCCAGTTTTGCTTTTGGTGTCAGGTTTTCCTGCAGCGCCGGGGCTGGGAATCATCACTTGACTGGTCACTTGACTGTGGCTGAAGGCGCCCTGAAGCCACTCGGGCTTTCAGCCCGTCACAGAAATAAAAGCTTCTCTATGACTCTTATAAGGTAAAGTAAGTCGGGTAGCCGTAACTCTATAAATAGCTCTGTCAACTATAATAGATTCTGGTCTAAGTGCTATAACATAAGCCAAATATGAATTTCTTCTAACGTAAATATAAGTTAACGTTAGTTAAAGTTAACATTTTAAGTCTTACGTGATCGGAACTGAGTCTATCGCGCTCAAGAGAGCGAGCGGGTAAGCAGCCTAAGCCGGACCTGAGCCGAGCGGCGACTTTGACTAACTACGTTGGGACATCTGTGAGGTTATTTTTAGTCTGAGACTCCCGTACACAGTCGCCGTCACAGCCTTCGGCGAATTCTTCCCCGTCGACAGCGACGTGTTGAACAGTCTCACCTGACTATCGCACATAGTCCCATCCCCGAAGATGGGTTGGTTGGTGATGTTCCGGAACACGTCGAGCGGATACCGCGCTCTGCGCCCCTTCTGCAGAGGCTTCAGTTCCAGGCTGGCCCAGACTCTATCTCGGAGCAGCGTGTCGTTGGACCATCCCCGGAAGTAAGTGCTGCCGTCTCCGCCGCGTCTGCCGTAGGGGTTGCACGAGGGGTCGAAGGTGGCCGGGTAGACCGTGGTGCCGTACCCGCTCGACCCGACGATGGCGTAATCGGCTTCCTGCGAGAGGAGCTGGGCGGGCGACCAGGAGAACGAGGTGTAGTTGTCACCCAGCAGGTCTATGAAGGGAAATTCGTAGCCAATGCGCTCGGATTTATGTGAGATGAGGTTATAAGGTGGAATTACTCGAGTCGGGAGAGGCTACTGACGCTGAAATCAGGAAGATGTATATCCAGTGCCTCCAAGCCAATGTCGTGGTCTAGACCTGCTTGGACAAAGACGGGATACGTGTCTTTCGGGAAGTCGGGTATCAGGGCACGGTAGGCTTGCTTCAAAATGCGCCATTGCTTGGGCACGATTTGTCGAGCGGTCTTGAGAGGGATCTGGATTATTAAGACGGTCGTGTTGAGTGTACCAGTCGGGAGGTCCGGGTACTGGTTTGCGATGGGATTCGGTGACTTTCGACAGTGCAGGCTGATGGTTGACTTAAGGCGGACTGGCTGGCGACGATGAGCGCGGAGGAGAGCAAGAGTAGAAACTGAAGGATGGAAGAGCTTAGCATCTCAGGTAGAATGATAGCTACCATGCTTACTCCGTCAAGAACAGAGTTGCACTTAAGGTGTAAATGTGGGAGAGTGGTGCAACGTATCAGGGCTTTTAGGTATGCAGACCGGCGCCTCGCCCAATCTCTTTGGTGAATCACGATACGAGTAGATAGTCAGTCAAAGCTCGAAGACTGACTGGAGTTCACTTCAATCGTTGAGGCACCCGTCATCTCCCGTCCGATCTACAGAGGACGATCGCCCATTGTTCGTACCTTATATACCCGAATCTTACGATTGGAAAAAGAGTAAAAAAAGAGGTAAGAGTCAAGGTACATACAGGGCTGCTCAATCAAGCAGCGTAAGCAGCCGCATAAGGCGGGCGGTAGGGTGACAGTGGCCTGCAGGCTTCCCGGGAAGTCTCTCTCCCGGCACTAGTGGACCGGAAGCGGCAATGGGCTTTCGCCGGGCCGACATGATGGAGCAAGGTTGCAGATCCCTCCCCTCTCGCTAGGTAGACGATTAAATGAGCAACACTCAAATACCGGAGGCTTCAGTCATACAAATTTCGCAGTATCCAAGCTCCGGCGTACACGAACACCACATTAAATTAGGAACCTCACGTCCGGAACCCCCTTGAAAGCCACTCCCGATCCTGCCACTCCAACGTGACACATGGGCTATGCGGACTCAACCGGCTGCAGGCACTCCCTGGCGGTGTATTGTGACCCACCGCCAGTAGGATCGGAGGTAGAACCACCTCCTCGTCGCGCCGCTCCCATCCGGTCCTCGGGAAATCCGGCCTCGGCGTGTTGACTACCGGCGCGCTACCGAGGCCAGGGTGTTCCGTCTCGCGCTCGGCCACCATCGGCATACCCCGGCTAGCAGGGTAGGGATACGGATACGGTCCTGTTGGGTCATCCTCGTCGCCATCGGAAAAGTCGGCTTGCCGGAGCAGGCTATGGATTGCTAGCCGCTGGCGGGCTTTGGCTGCTGCCGATAGCTGCACTTGAGGGGATTTTCGCTCGCTATTGGTGGGCTCTGATTGCGTGGACTCGGGTTCTACTAGGCTTTGGCTCGAGGGAAAGGAAGATATGGCGCGCGTCATCTCTTCAATTATTGGCTTTGCTAGGGTCGAAGAGGGAAAAAAGCGCTTGAGGGAGGCAAGGCAGAGCTCTGCCCTGCTGAGGGCAAATTCTTCAGTCGTATTGGGAATGCTGATAAGTGGTGAGCCCCTAACACTTGCTCGGGAGAGGAAAAGGACGAGACGAGTGGCGTGATATGCGCAGATAGCCGTGTCGAACTCAAGAAGGCGAGGCTGAGTGCTTTGCTGGTTGAGGTTGCTGAGAATCTGGATGATGGCTGTCGCATGTTGGAAGCAGAGGGATGCGGCCGTGGTGATATATGTTGGGGATAAGGCGTCGAGCACTACCTTCGGTGCAGCTTCGCGGAAGCCCGAGAGGAATAGGCGGTACAGGTCGCAATGACATTGGTGCCAGGAGAGGTGCATGAGCATGACCCTCGGGAGCCAGGGGCGGGCCAAAGCCATGTCGAGCTTTTGTGGCGTCAGGTTGGGTCCACCCTGCATCTGTTCGCCGATGGCGATCAGATCCTTCTCGAAATCAAGGACCATCTGCGGTAGTTGAGGGAAAGGCTGTTCGCAGAGAGCAAGAGACCGAGTCAGCCGCATGATATCGCGGCGTATCCTCTCAAGCTTGATGCACAGCGGATATGCCCCGGGGCCGTACTTGTCCATACCCGCAGCTCCCTCAGCAAAATCGGCCTCGCAACTCGGCATCCGAAGATAAATATTCTCCTGGGGACAGAGCTCGAACTCCGGAAGGCCAATGCAGAAGTAGCGCTCAACCAGTTTCATGCACCACATAAGGCGCCGCCGTACTTCGAGCGTTGTTGAATGCTGATCGGAGCGCTCATGGTTCAGGCGCATCGCCGCAGCGGCTCGAGCGGCGAGAGATAATAGCATGAAAGCGCGCTGGAACTGGCCGATGTTGATGCGATAAAGAATGACCAGCATCAAAGCCTGAAGCCGAGACACCGTTGGCGTCTCCAATCGCTCCCATACAATGTGTTCAGCCTTTTGGATCCAGCAAGAGGCCAGGGGGTGCTCCACCCCTCCAGGACTGCGGCTAGCTTCCTGGTATGACAGAGCAACACCTGAGATTGCTAGCCGCAGCGCTCCGTCTAAAGTGCCGTCCATCCATTTCTGTCTCGTTTTTGGGCGGTAGAGGAACGCGTACGATGGTAGCTGGTAGACGATGTCAAAGAAGTAATCCACGAGTTCAGTCGTGTCAGGTGGGGGAATATCCGTTTGAGATTCGCTGCGAAAAGGTCAGCGCCGCTTTACACGCAAATGCAGATAAAAAGACCCACGGCAGCGTTATCTTCTCAGAGACTGAGGTTCTCCGACTTCCTTCAGCTTCGATCTCGCCAGTGCTTGGCTGTGGTGAGACAGGAGTTGCTAGCTGTGCTGGACTCGAGGCCACTGGGCTGCGAGCATTCTCTGCGCTCTCTATCTGGCCACTCTTCGAAGATTTCCTCTGAACAGTCTTTCTGGTAGTTGGAGGATATCTGCACTCGACGCGGCGACGCTTGCACGCCAGACACTGTGGAGTGTCGCCCGAGCAGCGGACCTTCTGCTCTCGGCACCCATCGCACGCCTTGCTCGCTCGCCGTCTTTCAGGCCGAGCGAGCGCAGCAGACAATGGAGATTTAGGGTCATCAGATGTTTGTTCTGGAGTGGCAGCTTGGGAAAACGAGCAAGCAAATGAAAGACGCTCGCAATTGCCACAGACGTCTGCCCGGCCGTCGCAGCGAACCTAGTTGATGTTGTCAGTTAGTGTTCGGTTCTATCCGCAGAGCGCAGCCTTATCGGACCAAGTGGAGACGAACCTTGCGATACCGACATTGCTTGCACGTCTCTTTTGTCTTGACGGTGTTAGACCGGAAGGTGGTCACGTAGCTTTCCATTTCTGCCCTCATTTTGTGTGTCGTGTGCCTTTTTGTGCAACTGACAAGTCGTGATATACACCGTGTCAATCCAAGAAAGGAGCCTCTTGAAGTCGACTAACGACGAGAGAAACAGAAGCAACTTGTCCTCCATGCTTGCGCGATTGCCTGCTGCAGAGCGCAGTTAAGGAAGCGGGGGGGTCAGGATGCTTGTGGGCGGAACCCATCAAGACGAGCTTTGGGGCTAAAATGAGGCGATCGATGCTCGCCATGCACAATCAATCGTGCATAATCCGTACATAACACGTGATTTTGCACAACTGCCCCTGTATTTCTGCATTTCCGCTGGATACCTATCTGCACTGTCTTAATCATCATGGATGGTCTTTCGCAAGGCGAGTAATGTCCATAGTTCAAAGCCACACACAAGTTGCTTGGCCATCGAGTACCCATCTTCACACTAAAAACTGGAGAAGAAAAGACGACCTCTAGACGATTTATAAGCGATCACACTCCGTTGTTGCTTCCAGCTCTGAGAGGGCCACCGAGACACCTTGCGGCATATGATTCCTGTACAAGACTGGAGTGGACGTGATATCCTTCGTGAGGACTAGGGAGGCGCATTCTCCTGCAAACGCTCACAGGCCCCATACCTAACCCCGGTGCCAGATAGCCGACAGTGATCCGGCATTCGCTGCTGTTCATTCAGATCCCTCATAGATCCTCTGACAAGACTTATTATCATGACTACATGCTCAAATAATCGACTCACTGCCAGCCGAGACCAGAGACCAAATGGACATGGTGGCCGCACATCTACCCAAGTATTCAAATCGCCATGTGAGTGGGCACCACGGTCTAGTGTTACGCCGCAGCCCTTCAAAAAGCTCGGCAGACCGGATTGCACTCCGAAGATGCCGTACCTCCGCCACGACGTGCTACGCGGGCACACTTTTCCACGATCATATACACATGCAAAAGAAAATCTGGTTTCAGAGGTGGAAACCTTAACCACATGACCTAGAAACAACCCTCGTTGCTAAGCTACCCGACACTTCCGTGATGCAGTGTATTTCCACCTCGTCCCGGGGAAAAGCATTGAAGACGACAACGACGAATTTGTTTCCAGTCGCCCGTCCAGCACGAGTCTCGCCTACGAGTGGTGTAGATGACGATAGCCGGATGGCCAATGCCATTCCTTTCTTACTATGTCTTGCGCACCCGCCACCGTATGATATCTCATTCGAAGACAAATAGCCCAGAACACAATTTTACCTGGCGAACAGAAGTATCATTGACTGGAGCTTTCCAACTAGCGACATCGACGCAAGTATGCCATCCGGCCTCAGTCGCACGTCGGTGGTAAGAACCATATGGAGTGATATTACTGTATTGAGAAACAGGATTTTTCCGGTGTGTATAGACGGACATTCAACTCACTGCGCAAAGTAGAGCTCCCCCTGCCATGCCATGCTAAAATCGAAGTCCAAACGCAGGACGCCTTGCTTTTCTAAGCCTTTTCCTGCCAGCGATGATACAGATGATCTCCAGTCCCTCAAAACGCCTGCCGCATAGAGTTTCCTGGCTGACACTTTCAATCACTCTTCTCAACATAGCGCCCTGAGCTCACTGCCCTCCGCTGCCTGCCGTTGTAGTACTCATGGACCACAAACATCGAAGGATCCCTCTCTTCTCGCCCTTCTTCAGGAAGGCATTGCAGGCCCTCGGTTGAGCTCGAACATGTGTCCACGTAGAATCTCTTCGCCGTGAGGTCGCCTCCCATATGACCACCTCTACAACGGAAGATCCAATAAGAGCCAGCGATACAAGAAAACTCCACCACTTTGGGAACCTCGTAGAGGAATCTTCCGCAGACCTTGCAGTGGACATGTTTCTGGTACGTTCGGCACATCTTCGCAAATTTCCGCGAACCCGGTGGGCGCTCTTCCGAGGGTGATGTAACGGCTTTGCTGTGATCCGTTATGTCGCATTCTGAGACGCTCTGGTCTGGACCTGCGATGGAGCCAAGGTTTGGTGTAGACTGTGTGGTTACCACAGACTAGAGCTGATATTGAAATGAACATGAAATGATGGAAATATGCGTGGAAGTCTGACTCTTGCCTTCATAGTACCTACAGGTCTTTAGGATTATCGACTCAGTGAATGCGGCGATAGCTGTGATTGAGACTGTTTCAACAGACTGGTAATCCGCCAAAAGCTTGCTTGGTCAGTATGCTTTTCTTCTCTTCACCTACAGTGCCTGCGCAGGTCCCTTAACTATGTTGAAACCAAAACAATCGTGCCTCTCTCCATGAAATCACAGAACACGGCGCCTCATCTACGCCACCTCGCCAATCAAGTTGGCAAACTAGTTCCCGTCGCCAGGTTCAGACGGCAGCTCTGGTGACTAACCCAGGCTCCGGAACACATTCTCCTCCGCTGGGCAGGAAGCAGTGCTATCCTTTCATGGAGAAACCAGAGTCACCGAGCGTACTGTAACACTGTTGAAAATCGAAGGACATTTCTGACGAGAACCAACTTGCGAGCGTGTCTTCAGACTGAAGAGAAGGCATGCACACTACAATGTGCATATGAGAGGCGACCACGCTTCAGTACTGGCATGCCATCAAATCGAAGGCCAAACGAACGACCACAGACTGAAAGCGACAATAGGCTACGTGCATGTCAGTCCTGTCAGAGTTTGAGCGTGTTCGTACGCGGTTTGTGACTGCAAAAGAATTTCTGTTAATTGACTATCTCACTTGTCTCTAGGGAACAGGAGAAAAAGGAAACATCTGCGACATCAAAACAGCCCCATCCTCTCCATACCAAGACTCACTACGCTCAACTCAGTTGTTGGATGACGTCCTTGATTCGCATCCAGAGTGACTACCGACCAATTCCCACGATGCTGGACCCGCGAAGGCCTTGTTCGGAACGGCTTGCGCGTCCAAACCCACTACCAAGTTGACCCCCCAAGAGACATGAAAGCATAGGACGAACCCCAAAGGGTAGTCAGAGCAACTCTGTGTGCTTCTGATGGATGGATGAAAACCCAACGATATCGCGTCCCGCTCATCTCTGGTCGAGTTGAAGCGAAGACCAGTCCAAACTCATATCCACAACAGGTTGAAAATTCAGGCTAGCATGAACCCAGCCAAAGCAAGGCTGAACATAGCTACTGAACCAGCCAATGCCGTCGCCTGGGCTGCCGAACCTGTGCTGGTCGTTGAAGTGGCTGAACTTCTTGCGGAATTGGCCTGAGCACTGAGAGAACTGGCGATACTGCTAAGAGCGGAATCACTTCTTGGCGAAGTGGGAGCAGTGGTTACTGTTTCGGTAACAGTTACTGTGTTCACTATGATGCTGTTCAGGGAATCTCCCACAGGACCCAATCCAGAGTTTCCCCCGAGCGTCGCACCTAAGGGCATGGTTAGCATTATCCGAGGTTGAGCTTTAGTAAGATATGAGCATTAAACGAACCTTGGCCACGACCAGTGGCATATGTGATGAAAGCACCAGGATGTTGGCTGGTCCACACAGCGTATGGCACGCCATCGATGATGGTGAAACCTCCCGGACGAGGGTCGATGAGCGCACCAAGAGTGGTTGTCGGACCAGGCGTAACGTGAACGACCGACACTGAAATCGTTGATGTCGAGTAGCTGATGAATGTTGGATCAAGAGTATACACACCTGGCAAAGTGATGGTGGAAGTGGGCAAAGTCACGACATCTGGACCAGAGGGCACAGCGTCTCCAGGAACGGGAGACACGGTACTCAGGAGGCTGGCGAATTGCTCGAAGTCCGTGATGGTCAGAGTACTGGCTTGGACTGCTCGACGTTGTCGACGAGCCGTGACAGTCGCGGTGGGAGTGACAGTCGTTGAGACAGTAGTAGCGCTTGATGCAGATGTCGAACTTGCCGTGACGGTAGTTGAAGCAACTGTGGTGGTCGAACTTGCCGTGACGGTAGTTGAAGCAACTGTGGTGGTGGATCCGGTAGCAGTGACAGTGCTCGATGCAACAGTGACAGTGCTCGATGCAACAGTGACAGTGCTTGAGGCAACCGTGACCGTAGAAATGGTTCCGGGGCCTGTGGTAGAGGTAGATGTCACCGTAGGGGCTGTCGAAGTGAGTGTGGTGGACGAAGGAGATGTGGTGCTAGAGCTCGGGTCCGTGGTTGGAGCTACCGTAACTGTAACCATGTTGTTGGTGGACACAGTCAAGGACACAGTACTTGGTAGACTGGGGATCGAGGCACTGGAAACAGATGTGGTTGATGAGGCTGGATCCGAGGTTGTAGAGGTAGAAGATGAAACTGAAAGGGGAGAGCCGGAAGCCGAGGTGGACGAAGTTGATGCCGTCAAAGCTGAGGCCGACGAGGCCGACGCCCTGGAGGCAGAGGCCATTGAAAGAGATGCCGACAAAGCAGAAGCCGATGAAGCAAACGCAGACGCGGCGGAGGCTGCCAAGGCAGAGGCTTCTGAAGCAGCAGAGGCCGAGGAAGCAGAAGCAGCTGAAGCAACAGAGGCCGAGGAAACAGAGGCCGAGGAAGCAGACAGAGCTGCTGCTGCTGAAGCAGAGGCAGCATAAGCAGATGCCTGGGATGCCGAAAGAGCAGCGGCTGCTGAAGCTAAAGAAGCAGATGCGGCCAAAGCTGCAGCTTCAGAAGCGGACGAAGCGGAAGCAGATGCCAGAGATGCTGACAAGGCAGCAGCTGCGGAAGCAGATGCAGCTGAAGCAGTGTCGTACGCCGAAATGGGGGAAGCAGAAGCAGAAACAACAGTGCGAGTTACCTGGGTAGTGTACTCTGGGCGGTAACCTTCATGTTTGTTCCAGTAGTTGTCCCATTCCTTCCATTCGGAGTCGCCCCAGTGCTCCTAGTCGGAGTGACCCCAGCGATCCCAGTCGGACTCCTGCCAGTGGTCTCGGCCGTCCCAAGGCCAAAGCCAATTCTGGTCAAGCATCTCTGGTGTGACTGTTAGAGGCATTTGTCAACCGCGAGAAGGGGTTTGCAGAGAGGACGCCAGTCACTTACCAGGAGAGTCATCAGACGTGATGTCGACGGTCGAAATTCTGGTGACGGTGACAGCAGTGGCGTCAGCTCCGGAAACGTCATCTTCTGCCTGCCTGGCCTGCTTGACGAATGAAACATCGTTGCAGCGAGCATCACGATGATCAAGGCTGGCCTGGCCGCACTGTAGAGAGTTGCGGAAGCCCGTGGTCAAGGCGACAGCGATAGAGGGCACCACAGCGAGAAGAGTAATGGGCTTCATGATGCCAGCAATGAATATGGGAGACAGACAAGTGAGACTCCAAAAGAATGACAAAAAGACAGTCGTGAGGATGCTGGTAAGAATACTGCCAAGCCGTCTGGTACCGGCAGACAGACTTGGAGTGAAGATGATGGATGATGGAAGAAGAGAAGAAGAAGACGAGAGACGGGAGAAGAAAAGAGTTCAGAGGAGAAGCTTTATAAACAGACGTTGGCGTGTCCACACACCTGCATCATTGCAAAGAATCCTCTTCCTGCCTGGGGTGCGGCTGCCATGTCCGCATTCGGTAGGCGCAATACCAAGTTACCTCCTGAAGATCTGTTCATAGAGGAGGACAGTGTCTGTACGGAAGGAACACCATTTTGAGGCGGAAGGTACGCAGACATGTATAAGTCTGTGTACCCTTGACTGAGCCCAGATGAACTTCCACAGTCCACGTTGTTGATACAAGGGGCGACCGAGAGAGCGTTTGCCTAATGTGCCTTGACAGGAGTGCACTTGGGGAAGCTATCTGAGTACCATATGAAGAGCAGCCTTCTGGGAAGGCCGCGTGCCTGGGTGCGATCGAAGGGCCTCAGCTGGATGCAGGTACATCGCTCAGTCTACCGGAAACCATAGCAGAGTGGTGCTCTTCTAGCAAAGAAGGCACCACAAGGATGACATTCTGGCAGTCGCACGTTGTGTCTTCGCCAGATTCCCGGTCGCTAACACCTAATGACGACACCGAGGCAGGAGCTCCGGTCACCAGGAAGCTGATCCACCTCCGACTGCCATACATTTACAGGCAGTTTGATAGAATTCTGGAAGGCGTTAAGGAAAGGCGGGACTATCCTAGACGAGAAAGCCTGAGCTCTTTCCACCCTGCCGCAAATTGAGAAAGTTGAAGGTGATGACTGCTTGAAATTGTCGATCGCGATGGGAGAAAATCACATCCGTCCTTGTTTGGGCCCAGGCCACCCTCCGGGCCGACACTATTCGGCGATAGTAGGATTGAGAAAGAAGGCTTGAATCGAGGCTATTCTTACCTACCAAGGTAGTGAGATCATATGGCGCTTGCCAGATCCCTTCCGGCCACATTGTTATGGACATGGAAGAAGAACACCCGGACGAGGAATTTGGGGGTTCCTGCGTTTTCTTCCCGTCTTGTCCGATAATATGGCAGCTACCGAGTAAATAAAGTCTGACGGTGCTGAGAAAGTCTTGGAAGCTCGGGGCACTCATGATCGCCGTTGCTCCTGTGATGGAAGGTTTGATACAGCTAAACCCCAGCGCATCTGCACTGCAACTTTAGCCCCCGCAGAGACTTCCAGGCTGGAGGGAAGGCTCCAAGTGCACGCACCCCTGCTACCGCGCTTGACCATATTCGGCAAGCCAAGGCCTCCACTCACAAGTGTGATTCCCCGGTAGGTGCTTTCTATTCTCCGTGGTCGACTATCAACAGGATAAGGTACGTTGCACAGACACTGAATTATCAGCACGAGAATGGTCAAGTCTGACAACCCAGTAGCCATTCAAGTCAATGGGCCGAGCAGAGGGAGCGGCCGGCATGAGCGATTGGTACAGAGGTGCAGATCAGGGCTGCAGTCCGGTCCCTCAAGTCGGGCACTGCCTCGCCCTCCTGAGGTCGACCACAATGCATCCGCATCTGAGGGCCCCATCCTGCACGACATCGCCCCAATCAGAAGGTCCTGTATCTCGACCGGCGTGCATGAGTTGCAGCTGGCCCAATACCGCACTACCTTGACCATGCGCCGAGCAGGCAGACTGGCAGAGTAGGCTGCACAAGGCTCTCGTAAGGAGCAAGCACCCAGCCAGACGGGAGGCCAGGAGGATGCCTTAATTATGGAGCCTTGCTTTAACAGGTCCAGCCTCACACTCCATCGCTCACGACGCAACCCTCAGGACGGCCGGCCGGTCAGAATGGTTGACTTTGGCCCCCATGTCTGCCTGAGTTTATTCTTCCCGCAGCGAGCCTCGTCTGGTTGGCCTCGACCCCGCCTTCCATCCGTACCAGTTCCGTGCTCGAGTGTTACCAGTCCCAAGTGAGTGATAAAGCGTGAATCATCCCACCTTCAGCTTCCTGCTTTTTTGTTCCTCCTCATCCCTCGCCCGTAGTCTTCGAGAGGTGACTTCAACGTCGAATTCACCCCGCAATTTGCCAGCAGCCGGCAGTACTTACCCAGAGTCTGTCTCGAGCAGCCGTAACCATACACTTCGAAGGTCGACATGTCTTTCTGGTCTGCTTCGCCTCGACCAAGTCCTTCGATGACTAAGGAGACCATCGCGTTGGACGACGATTATACCTTGTACAGTGACACCGAAAGCGTGTACTCGCAATCCAATCATTCGACCAGCTCATTCATACCGTACAGTTCAGACAACGAACTCCCTACCTTGTATGTGTTTCTCATCTCACTTTACGTCAACGGCAATACTAACAACATCGCCAGCCGCCTTCTCAAGGCTGACCAGAGCACAGAGGTGTACGAAGCATGGACCATCTACCTGTCTAGCGACTACGACGAGCCAATCTTTGCTAGAAAGATATGTGGCATACCTGCTGTCAAAGACTACCATTGCTTCGGTGGAAGCGTTTCCTCTTTCTCGGAATTGTATGACCAGAAGGAACTGATGGACATGTACCTCAAGTCTCTCGACAAGTACAAGTCTAAGAACAAGCGCAACTGGCCCTCTCGTATCGTCCGCGGTACGGCACGCAGCTACGAGGATGACATCGACGCCCGCATCCGGAAGCTCCCGAGTGCTGTGCAATCTGAGATCTGCCACCTCCTGGGCGACCGTGAGGACGCTTCGAGCAATAGGTACCACAACCGTGCCTGGACAGTCGTGATGATGCAGGAGCAGCTTCACCGAAGATTCGCAGACGCCAATCCGAAGGTCATCGACAAGCGGCACAAGATTCGATTCTGGAAGAATCCTGGCAAGAACAACCCGACTGAGTGTTTCGTCATAATCCGTGGACGCGAGGGTCGGCGTATCACGGACCAGAATGGCCAGACCGAGTTCAAGCGGTTCGGTAATCCCTGGCGTCGCTTGGATATCTCAGAGACGAGACAAAGGAGGCGCGAGCAATCTGAAAAGCGCGCCAAAACGATCCCGCCTCCTTCATACCGATACAGTCCTCCTCCTCCGCCACCGCCACCTCCGGCATTTTCGAACCGCGGCTTGTACAATGCGCCGGGTGCTTATACGCGGCCTCAAGCCGGCATGCCACGCCCCCCATCTCCTGGCAACCTCCCCACAGTGGGACTGCCTCGTCCGGCATCTCACGGTTTCCAGCATCCCCCGTCTGCTCCCACGCCTCCAGTTAGTTATCCACCGCCGCCGCCAGTCCGCTATGCTCAAGCAGCATCCAACTGGCTCCGTGGACCGATGTGCTATCCCTCCTCGGGTCCGGTACCTCCTGCGCCTCCAGTGGGCATGGGATCAACGTACCCTGGTCCACCGTCCATGCAAACGTCTCCGCCACCTCACCAAGAGACTAAGTATTTCTTTCAATCCAGTGGCCCTTATACGTTGACGCAATGTGACGTCCCCCGAAACGATACGCAGACTCGCCAGGTTGGTCCTCCGCCTCCGCCTCCGCCTCCTGGCTATGCTCCTGCAGCACTCTGCTCGCCGTATGGTGGCATCTGTTCGGGCAATCGCATCCCAGGCATCATGAACTGGCCCGCAGGAACGATTACCCCTTTCCCTGGTCCTCGTAACCCTGTGCTAGGCGAGTCACCGCGCAACAACGGAGAAGAGCGTGACCGGATGTCTGCATTGGCGAAAGTTGATGACGATGACAGTATGCATCTGTGCTTCAACGACGACGTGAGTGAAACTAGCAGTGTGCGATCGCCGGGACCTCAGAACCAGAAAAACGTTGCAAGGGAGTTTGTCCGGGAAGAGGAGACGCTAGTATTGTAACAAGCGGCTCCGTCGAACAGGCGGCCCATTGAGCTCGCGCAGAAAACACCGGAGCTGTCTAGGAACGATGGCGATAACATTTCATCAGTCCTGTCGCCTAACCACCGTAAGGAAGACGGGAACTGGTGTTGATGATTACGTTTTGAGGGCTTGTTGGAGACGTATCAATAGTCGGAGATTTGATATCGGTCACGACCACAATCACGGACGAGTAATGATTTGCAGAGGTTCTTGGTAGTACGGTGGTAGTACGGGCACTTTACGTCGTTATGATCATATTCACATTGTGTTCTTAAATATGCGGTATCATTTATTTCTCTACTACCAATAAACTGACGAATTTTGAGATGAGTGCTCTTCGCGGCCCTGGCGCATCTGACTGTGGTGAATCGTAGGTATCGCAAGGAGACCCGCATTTTTGGGCCAAGGAAGCAGGACCCATATATTACCTAGTACGGTCAAGCGCAGCCAAAAGCCGGAGACATCCGCATCTTCCAAAAAATTATCTGGACGAGCACAGCCAAGCAAGACAACCTCAACGTCAAATCCTCGCAGTCGACGCCAATCCATAACACTCGCACCCAACCGAACGTCAGCCAAGATGCATCTCATGTACAACCTCGACGCGAGCGGTAAACGCCTCTACACGTTAAAGAAGGTCATGGACGGCCAAGTCACCAAGTCGGCGCACCCGGCGCGCTTCTCGCCCGACGATAAGTGGTCCCGCCACCGCATCACGCTGAGGAAGAGGTTCAACCTGCTCATGCCGAGGGAGAGTGAGTGGTCCATTTCTCTAAAAGAAAAGAAAGAAGGGCGATATGTCTGGGTTCGGCTGTAAACTGACAAGAATAACAGAGGACCTTAAGGTAGTTGCTGCGCCGGGAGTGTGAGCCGTGAGCTTTGGTGCAGGGCGTTCTCTCTAAGTCGAGAGGTACCTGAACTGGCTTATTGTCGTCGAACTCGCGCCCCAACGGTTACTGTCTTCGCCAAACACCGCAAAACTCCAGCTAGAGATTTCTCATGACGGGTAGGCGAGGGGGAGACACGGAACGATTGATGTGGGCGGCATACCAGAAGAGTTGGCCCGGCAGAAAACCTCTGAAGGAAAAAGAATATGTGGAGAGTAAGGCGTTCCGGTTTGGGAGACTGTGTACATGACGGAGTACGGCGGATAGTCTTTGCTTAGAGGATGTAAATCGCCGATCAAAGGCATTGATAGCGCTGCCTACCGTCACCGAGAAAACACTGCTGATTTCGCTTAATACTATTTTGGAATTATCCATCTATACCGCTCCGTTTCCGAACTCCATGTCTACGACCTCTTCTTTGCATTAACGTTTCTCCCTGCACCAATCCTCGGCCTGCCATGTCCACCGTTGCGCCGACCCGTCAGCAGGTCCGGCAAGTAATCCTCGTCCATGATATCCCTGGATTTGGTCCTCTTATCCTCAACTATCTGCTTGGTGTACTCTTTCTGGTCCTCCGCCAGGATCAACTCCTTGCCCCAACCCTTCTTCCCTCCGCCAGGAACGGCAGCTATTTTGCCATTTGCAGTCCCATGCACGGGCTTAGGAATACTGTAGACGTTGCCCCTCTTGTTAAACTGGTAGTTCTTCTTCAGGTGCACCCTGAAAGTCCCCTTGGAGTCTGTCGAGCACGCTGTCCGTGTGAGGGTGGGCTGGCCACAGCTGGGACAGAACTGTTTGTCCGTTTGCCGCGTCACGGCAAAGCAGCCGTGGCACCGGAGGACCCAGGTCTTGACACGCGTAATGCGCGTGCAGGAGGCGCCGCCGACGAGGTTGAGGTTTATGCGCATAGCGACGTTCTGCATGGCGTGGTCGGAAGTGAGAAGCGCGGCCTCGAGCGTGCCCTGCTGGTCTTTGTACGAGGCCGGGTCGGCTTCTTTGGCCTGGTGTTTCTTCAGATTGGAGGGGGTTATCCAGCCTTCGCCGTCAGAGTCGGAGACGTCTTCTTCTGCCGGGAGTGCGGTTTCCGAAGAGGTGGGCTGTGGTGCGGGTGAGGTGCTTGGTGCTTGGGTTGCTTCATCTAGGGTGAGGTTCTCGACTGTAAATGAGGCTTCATTGACGACATCCTCGGCAACAGTCGGCCCAACCTCAGCTGCTTCTGGCTGTGTCTCGTTTATAGCATCAGCAGCGACAGGGATCTTCTTATCCTCGGGCAATTCCACCGCAGCATTCAAAGCATTCTGAGGCTCTGCTTCACGAGAACTCGAGGTTCCCTCAGCAACAGCTCCTGGCTGATTGCCATTGGTGCCCTTCTGTCCGGGCTCTTTCCTCAGCCGCCAATCACCACCGTTCCGCTCGCATTCCAGCTCGTATGTCAGAGCTACTAGGTGGATATCTGGTTTCGACAAGACCGCCAAATCGCCAGTCCTCCGCGCAAAATCTATCACGAACTTTATGCTCGCCGGTGTCGGGGTCCGGAGTGTGAGGAACGGCAATAGAGTGGTGTGCAGTCGGGACCTGGTCGCTTCGTCACGGACCTCAGAGATGACCGACGGAATGGTGTACAGTATCTCGGCTTGGGATATCAGGGTCGAAACGGAAATCTCGTTCTTGATTAACGGGCCAGTATCTAGGACCAGGCTGTGTATCGGCTTCGTGGTCGTCGACTTCGCGACGGGGGCTATGGACGGTAAAGCATCGCCACCTGTCGAAGGTTGCAGTGCGGCAGGTACCTGAGCCGAAGCTTCTGCGAATGTTGCCATCATCTCGTGATGCAGATTGGAAGTTACGATATAATACGGCAGGATAGGGGCCGAACGGAAGAGATATGCGAAAGCACGAGCGTTGAAGAGCTGTTCGTGATATCCGCTGCTACCCAAATTATGGCGGAATCGACTGGCAGAATAATTTCTCAGTCTGTTGACCCCTCCAGGAAAGAGAATGAGTTGCGCTAGTGCTTTTCGGGATAGGTAGCGTCCCTTGTGGATCCCATTTTAAGCTCCAGCGATTGCCGAGCGGTACTTGTAGATCATTAGTGCTACAGTCCGAGTGTCATTTCATCATGATATCATTAGCTCAAGAATTGGGGACGCTATCTCCCAACCGAGGAGAAACACATGCCAAGTTTGTTTTGCTTGCGCGACCTCACTTTCCTCTCCTGTTGAAGCTTTCAACTCTGCCCGTGCCAGTATTCCATTGCTATGCACATAACTTCACATCACTTACGCTAGAGACTTGTGTATACGAGGAACCTTGGTCTGCGACATCAATTTACAATTGTCAATCCCAAGTCTGCACGACGCCGTTCTTGCAGCAACACAAGGACACCAGAACTCCTCTCGATCCCACCGAACGAGCCTCAGGAGTCAACTCTACGATGTCGAACGGTCAGCCGTATGGCCAGCCATATGGCCAGCCGCAGGGAGCAACGCAAAATTACGAGAGCAAGCCTTACGCCGCCCCTCCATCTTATGATCCTTATGGCAGCACGCCGCAGCAACAGTATGGCAATCAACAAGCTTACGGGCAGCCGCCTTACGGCAACGAACAATCATATGGAAATCAGCAACCGTACCAGCAACCTTACCCAAATCAGCCCCCTAATATCCCCCCTCCAAACAATGGGCCGCCCAATGGAGGAGGCTATGGCGACGAGAAGGTCACTTTCGACCAAAGTTTCAAGATCCAAAAGCCGAAATGGAACGACCTGTGGGCCGGAATACTTGTATGTTGACCGCGACTCGGCTATTCGGCCTTAGCTGACAGGTTTACAGTTCTTGATTGTCTGTGCCGGTTTCGTCACGGTTTCTGGAATCGCACTGCAGGGATATGGTAAGCCTCTGCCTAAGTCTGACCACCAAGAGTTTGGTTGAGCCGGTAGCTAATATTCCCTTGCAGCGGCTACAAGGAACCAGAACGGGGGCGGGCTCAATGGACAGCTGAACAACTTCAGTCTGACGACCCATACTATTGTCTTGTTTGCATGGGTGTTGGTGACCGCCATTGTCCTCAGCTATGCCTACATGTGGGCTGCACGCGCATTCACAAAGCAGTTCATCTGGATCACCGGCATCCTCAACATTGTTTTTGGCCTCGTCACAGCGATCTACATGCTGTCCCGCCGTTACTACTCTGGAGGGATTGTCTTCCTGATTTTCACTATCTTCACGGCCTTCTGTTTCTGGTCCTGGATTCCTCGCATTCCGTTCAGTGTTCTTATGCTCCAAACCGCTATTGACGTTTCGAAGAAACATGGCCACGTCTATGTCGTCAGTGCTGTCGGCGGATTCCTAGCCACAGCTTTCGCCGCTTGGTACTCGGTTACGCTTGTCGCCATATATGTCAAGTACGAACCTAACGCAAACAATGCGGCATGCAGCGAAGGAGTCGGCGGTTGCGGTAAGGGCAAAGTCATCGGTCTCATCGTCTTCGTCACGTTTGCGTCGTACTGGATATCGGAATGGCTGAAGAACACGATACACACCACAATCTCGGGCGTTTACGGTTCGTGGTACTTTAACGTCAACAACTATCCAACAAAGGTCACCCGCGGAGCTCTAAGGCGAGCTCTCACGTACAGCTTTGGGAGTATCAGCTTTGGCAGCTTGCTGGTAGCTATCATCAACTGCCTTCGTCAGCTGTGCTCGATCGCGCAGCAAAACGCGGCCAGTGATGGCAACATTGTTGGCACGATCATGTTCTGCATCCTCGGCTGCTTGGTTAGCATTCTGGACTGGGCCGTCCAATTCATCAACCGATATGCGTTCTCCCACATTGCGCTGTATGGCAAGCCTTACTTCGCCGCTGCGAAGGATACCTGGCGGTAAGTCTCCCTCTCGTCTCCGCAAGGTAGCAATTCTAACTCTGCTTCCCAGCCTAATCAAGGACCGCGGTATCGACGCGCTGATCAATGAGTGTCTCATTGGTCCGGTGCTCAGCATGGGAGCCACCTTCATTGCCTATGCATGTGCTCTGCTTGCATACCTGTACTTGGTCTTCACAGACCCTGCCTACAACTCGACAGGGGCATACACCCCGGTCGTTGTTGCCTTTGCATTCCTCATTGGTCTACAGATTTGCAACGTCTTCACGACACCGCTAAGCAGTGGTATAGATACGATCTTTGTCGCTGCTGCGTGGGACCCGGAAGTTATGATGTACCAGCACCCCGACCTATACCAACAGATGATCCATGTTTATCCTCATGTACAACAAGCGATACATGCTTAGATGCGCGATCAGGGGTGGTGTTTGCTTATGGTGGTGGTTGTCGAGGTAGCAAGGCAGCTATAAAGGTGCTCAGAAGTTGAAATAATAACAGTTGATCACTTCCTAATAATAGCTTTAACTGCACCACCGTAATCTCCTTTTTTTACCAAAGAAAGGAGGTACCCATCGTTGGAGGGTTTCGTACCAAGCATTGAAGGATTCCACGTTCAGGCAGTCAGTCGTCCGGGAGCGACGCAAACAGTGGACAATGGTGTGTGGGAGGGTCCTCGCGGTTTTGCTACTGTTGAAGAAGAACCATAGGTTCTACGCAGTTACATGTGTAGCCGTAGTGTAGCGATGCCTCTCCCGGTACAGCTGTTGTGTATGCTTAAATTGACGTCGTGGTTGAGCGACTTCAAACTAGCCTCTACAAGAGGACCAGGGAATCGCAAAGTTTCAAGTTTGTAGGAGACCTCGATACGTCCGTCAGGACTGCTCTCGACTATGCTGCAAGTGATTGCCTTTGCCACTGGCCAATCGTTGCATTTCATCGGGGGTTCTCCGGCACGAAAGAGGTGAGCCACCGGGGCTAGGCTGGTGGCGATTGCTCCGGTGTCTAGATGGTCTGCCCTCCTGCGAATAATTATGTTCATATTCCCGTGGAAGGTCTGGGCCAATTCGTTCTGAACTAGCTCGAGCCCCAGAAGACAAACATCGCCGAGGTTTAAGCTCCAAGCCTCTTGTGGAACGTCCATTATCGTTGCTGCAGATCTCAGGTTGGAATATGAAAGCTTTTGTAGTTCTGTGTTGCTGTGCTGTAGACTAGCTAAGGAGCGAGGAAGTTGCAGCTTGTTCCCAGCGAAGGGGTGGCGGAATATAAGTATGCACTCGTGGTCACTTGAAGCAAAGTTGAAATATGGAATCACTCCAGTTGGACATATCACGCTTGGTATGAGTCGATTTTACTGATAATGAGACTGAATGAACCATGATAGGGCAGAGCCGCACGGAGCTTCATGGCAGCCAGATGGAGCTTCAAGACAGCCAGATGGAGCTTCATGGTAGCTAGACAATCTTCAATTTCACCTCCTCATACTTGGACGCCTCTCGGGAATCCTAGTCACACATCTCAACCATAGGAATAGAACTCTTTCTAGGCAAAAATAAGCCTGGCTGTCAATCACCTGTTCCGGAAGTCCTCGGAGCCAAGTAAGTGAGGATGGCGTTCAGTGACAGAGACCATCATCACGGCCGAGTTCTGCGAAGACATGGGACGCATCACAGTAGAACAAAGACCTACAAGTCGCGCAAGCGCTGAGACGCCGAAGTAGAGATATACTGCTGTTAGGTATGCACATGCGCAGGACAGGCAGCGTATACAGCTCAACCCAGGTACGATAATCAAGGGCATACACCGAGGCAACTGATTGCACCGTCTAAGGAGCCTACCGACCGGGCAGCAACGGAGGTCAGTACGCGTGTAGCGACGATGGGTACACGGATATTGGCAGCTACGTCGTCTTAGCCAGGGCATCTGAGACATGTAGAGATTACAAACAGACCACCTTCTACGTTACAACAGAAGGAAAGTGTAGGATCCACCAGGTACCGGTACGTCTGAACATAGAGCAAATACCCTCTCCTGTTTGGAGGGCTACGTGCTGTAAGATTGCTCAAGTGGTTGGGTCTGTCTTCTAAGAGGAGGGANGTTCCCAGGTGCGAGAGGGCGTCATGAAATAGCCTCTGGTGCCCCTGACGCACAGACTGGTGCCCCTGCCCGAGGCACCGTCTGAAACCCCTGGGTTGCTGCCCCCTGTTCCTACCTCCTAGCTAGATATTCCAACAGAAAGAATATATATGATATCATTTAATATATAACACAGACTGGTACAGTGGTACTCTATATCCTACAATTGTTATGATATTTTCTATAGTACTAATTCAACTCGGTTACCGGTGATATAGAGTAGATAGAAGGACTATGTAAATAAACACGTACACAAATAAAAGGGTGTATAGATAAAGGGGTAGTACACAAATAAAGGGTGTACAAATAATTAAGGGGGTACTCGGGTATAGAGCTTCAGCTGTCGTTCCATGTTTCTTACAATTACACTGCGGCCATTTGCTCGCGGTCATGGCCCAAATAGGCTCGTGCGTCGTGGCTTGCAATAGCTCCCTAGCGGGCTCAACGCTGCCCAATGGTGCGACTTACTGGGAGCGATGGACCTCAGCCGCACGGTACTTGGCTCGATCAGCGTTTGCGGCGGAATGGCAATGCGAGCGCTTGGTTTTCGCATAAAACTTCGCCAAGTGAGGCTCTTTCAGAGAACTTTCAACTTTTCTCCCTTCGGTCTGCAATCCTTCAACTTCACTGCAAAGTTGACCTAACCACTCATCTCTGACGCAGGTGAAGCCTTGGCATCTGTCCCGCAGCTCCAGGCAATTGCCAACCTAGATAGACAATATGAGTTATCCGGGCCAACACTCATATGCGGCCCCGCCTCAGACCTTCAGTCCTGTCTCGGCCCTGCAGAAGTATGGAAAGGCCTACTCGCCTGCACCCGCGCTTTGTGGAGGACAACAACAGCAGCACGCTCGTCCCACAACTGGTGGCCTTGAGAATGCCATGGCAAACATGACTATAAGCAGTGACAAAACGTCTCAACCAAGCCAACCCTATCAGCCATACCAGGCTCAACAGTCGGCAGGGCAACAACAGGTTAATCCCTATCCCACGCCGCCATCATCACAAATCTCTTCCCCCCCAGCAATCACAAGCGGCTCTGGCGACGGATACTTCGGCCAGGAAGCTGTGGCTGGTAGCTATCCGAGACCTCCACTCACAGAACAGCTCCGGTACAACCAGCCTTATTCTCCGGCTCCATCACCAGACCAGACTCAACAGAGCGCGGTAGCAGCGCAACAGCACGCAGCGTATGGAACATCCCACTTCCAGCCATACTCGTTGCAGTCTAGTCAGCCCTCCCATGGCGTCCTAAACTTTTCAGAGCCGCCGTCATTCGTCTCCGCCCCTAACCTGGCACAGAACCAGCCTATGCCGAGTTATAACCAACCTGGTCCGTCTTACGCCCAGACTTCGCAAGGGATGTCAGCTCTACAAGGGGGCCAGCAGCAGTATGTCACCCCGTCCCAGCCGGGATACGCCGCCCAGTCCTCAATCACTGGTTCCGCAGGGCCTCTGCCAACGGACCCGGTGAAGCGAGGATTTCTGGACAAACTCTCCTCGGGCCAGAAGATAGGCATGGGCATCGCCGGCGGAATCACTACCGCTATCATGTCTCACGAGGTCAAGCACAGCATCGAAGCAAAGTTCAAGAAGGAGGCCGCTAAATTTGGCTATACCTCGGACCACACCGCGCATCAGCAGGGTCAAGCATCAAAGCCGGGTGCTCAACAGGGCGGTAACCAGCAGCATACCCCTACAGCTACGGCACCTATTGCAACTGCTATACAGCATAGTAGCATTCCTCAGGCACAAGGAACTACGAATGTTACTGTGAGCGGCACCGTTAATGTCAAAATGGGTGCTCAGCAGGCCGCCTACGCGGTACCACCGACTGCAGCGAGACCTTTCAACGGACAGTCGCCTCCCCCTATGCCCGTAGGGGTGACAAGACCTAACGGCCCTTCAATGGCAGTTTATGGAACGGCTGCACCCCCGATGGCCGCTCAAGTGCCGGTCGGTCCCCCAATGATGCCAATGCGAGCTCCCATGACTGTTCCGCAACAATATGTTCCTCCGATATCACGAGAGCCTGCAGAAGGACAGCGATCGAACACAGCACTCGCATTTGTTGGAGGTGCTGCCGTCGGTGTCATTGCCGGCGCGGCTATCGCGGGGGCAAGGAATGGGCCGCCACCCATGATGAGCGCTACGAGCGGGCCTGTCGTTGACATTGACATATATGAAGGATCTAGCAGGCCTTCTGGCGGCGGTGGCTCGTCCTATGTCGACGTCGACGTCCACCAGGACCGGGGAGCTGGCGTCGTTGAAGGTAATGCGGTTGGCAATACAACCGTGGTGGAAAATAATACTGTCATTGAGAACACGACAGTGATAGAGAATAGCAACTTCTCTGAGAACACAAACTTTGCGAATACCTCAACAACCGTCCAAAACAACAATTTCGTTGACGACTCGGTCAATGTCGAGAACAACACGTTCATCGACAACTCTACCTTCAATGAGAACACCACCGCCATCAGCAATAGCACGGCTGCAGGCAACAACGCATACAGTGGTGCGGAGACCTATAGCGGAGCCGCAGCTTGTGCCGGGACGGAGACCGCTGCTGGCACTGAAACCTACGCCGGAGTATCATCGTACAGCGGGACTGAGACATATTCCGGAGCTGAGAGCTACGCGGGAGCGAGCGCGTATGCTAGCGCGGAGACGGGCACTGGCACTGATACTTATGCCGAAGCGAGCGCATACGCGGGTACAGAAACATACACCGGGCAGGGCGAAGTGTACGCGAACCAAGGCAATTACGACGCTCAGGGTGCGTACGTAGAGGTAAGTGCTTCTGCCGGGGCAAGCGCCTACCAAGACGATGGCTACGGAGACCAGAACGCTTACAGCGGGGGTGACGGGTACGCAGATGCCGGCGGTTATGATGCTTTCGCCAGCGATGGATACGCGGACGCTGGCGGCTATGACGCCTTCGCCGGGACGGAGGCTGGAGACAACTCCTACGACTATTCCGGAGGGGACAGCTATGACTACACGTCGGAGGCGTTTGACTGCCAGGACAGTGGGAACTTTTAGCACACCTCCTGCTGGCCTTTGCTTATTTGTCCTTGTAGGTCGCACGGTGTGATACTTTCATCAGGCATAGCTCATTAGAGAGACGTTTGAGGATAGAACACGATGTATCTTCGCCGGACTATTCGCTCGTCGCTCCTAGTGATATCTAGCCCATGCCAAAGCACAACCCCCAAACGCCAAACTAATGCACGAGCAGTCCGGCGCAGCTCTGTCACGACAAACCCGGGGACCTCCACGATAAAGGTCTACTCCTACCACAAGACTACCTCCCTCCCCTCCCACGACCACCGCCCATCCCCGGCATCCCCCCCATACCCATTTGCTTCATCATCGCACTCATATCAGGCATCTCGCCGCCCATTCCACCACCGCCAAGCATCTTCATGAGACTTCCCATATCCGGCATGCCCCCTCCCGCCGCTCCGGGACCGCCCATACTCTGCAGTCTCTTCTGCATGGCCGCCAGCTGCTGCGCCTTGTTGCCCCCGGCCATGGCACTCTGCGCCCGCTGCATGTTCTTCATGTTTCCGCCCATCTTCTTGGCCATGCCGGCCATCATGCGCTGCTGCGTCAGAAGGTCCTCCACCTCTCTCACCGTCGTGCCGCTGCCCCGGGCCACCCGCGTCATACGTGTCGGCTGGTCGACAAACATCTTGCCGTCGCTGTCGAGCTCCTTCTCCGTCATGCTGTCGCAGATGAAGATCATGCGCTTGAGCTTGGCAGACCCTTCCTCGTCGTCCATGCCCTGCATCATGCCCGACATGCCGGGTATCATGCCCGCCATCTTGGAGAGAGGTCCCATCTTCATGATGTTCTGCAGCTGATCCCTCAGGTCGCGGACTGTGAAGATACCCTCGGTGATGTGCTTAATCGTGTCCTTCTGGTCGAGTTTCAGGCTTTGCACGTGCTCCACAAGGCCGGCCATGTCGCCCATGCCGAGGAGCTTGTTGACGAATTGCTGTGGCGCGAAGCGTTCCAGGTCGAGCATGTGCTCACCCGTGCCGATGAACACGATGGGCGTATGTGTCGCCGCAACCGCAGAGATAGCACCGCCTCCACTAGCATGACCGTCCGTCTTGGTGATAATGATAGCACCAAAATCAGCTGCCTCCTTGAACGCCTTTGCCTGCGCCTCGGCCTGCTGACCGATGGACGCATCAAGAACCATGATGGTCTCATCCGGCCGGATCGCAGCCTGGATATCCACCATCTCCTGGAACAGAGCGCTCTCTTGCCTGTGCCTGCCCGATGTATCGACGATAATAACCTCGAACCGTTCCTTCTTGAACTTCTCCACTCCTTCCCGTGCGACGGCCGCCGGATCAGTCTCCGTGAGGCTGCCATAGTACGGAATCTTGGCCTTTGTCGCATTCTGCTTCAGCTGGTCGAACGCGCCCGCGCGGAAGGTGTCCGCGCACACCAGACACGCGCGGAATCCCCTGCTCTGGTAGTGCCGCGCCAGCTTTGTACACGTCGTCGTCTTACCGGCACCCTGAAGGCCGACGAACATGATGACATTGGACTTGCCCTTCTTCGGCTTGAAGGGCTCGGCGTGAGGGTCGACGAGGCGGACCAGCTCGTCGAAGACAGCCTTTTGGATCAGGCGCTTCTTGTTCACCGCGGGGGGCAGCTCCTTGAAATTAACGGTCGAGCGAATGGATTTGCGGAGCTGGCCGACGAGCCGGACGTTGACATCTGCTTCGAGCAGGGCAGAACATATCTCTTTCAGCATGGAATCGAAGGCCTAGATGAAAAGGAAACCTGGTTAGCTATCGATATGGCGGCGAAGGTCATAGGTGGCGATAGCGACGTTGACTTGCCTTCTCGTCAAGGTTTGGCGCCCGCGTCAGATCTGACACAGCCGCATTTATGCGACGCCCTAGATCTTGAAGAACCATGGCTGCTTCTTGTGCGTAGCAGCTGGATCCTTGTTAAATGTAAAATTGTCAAATCGAGACAGGTGGTCAACGACAGATGTCGATAAAGAGGCACCTTTGGTTGGCGGAATGTTGGCGGGGCGGGGAGTCGGCTTGAATTGCCCCACACCACGGTGAGGGTCTGGATAGGCTTCCGGCGAAACAATATTCCGGGTGAACACCCCCGGTACGTAACCTTCGAGAGCTCTCTTAGACGAGCCTGCTATCTCCTCCATATCATCTATGCAAACAGACTCGTTTGCATCCTCGATAAAGCTTCGCTATTATATCAGACTTCTACGAAAATCCTAAACGTCGTGTACTTTCTAGCCCGTTCTGAACCTGCATGCATGCATAGACGAGATGAACTGGCGTCTAGACCAAAGTTCTGTGCACGCCTTGTTCTGTGCACGCTTACATCCTTGAGAGGAGATAGCAGCCACAAACGCCAAATTGAGACGTCCATGGTTCTCTTACCGCCTGGATAGCCGTGTACACTGTCTGGTGTTGGCGCCCGTGGTTAATCTCGCTATAGCAGCTGTATTTTGGCAAGTTCTCTGGCTGCGGACCTTTTCTGTGCCGCAAATCGGAGGAAGAACACGCCGCGGATGCATGTCAAGCTTTACAATACCTAGCTAAGCCTTGGCAGATACGAGTTAACACTGCCAACGTCAAACCCGTACACTGGTTGGTATGAAGATGTGGATAAAGTCTGTGTGCTACTGGCAGTGTTACCATATGCATTTAACAACTGGCAGGTATCCCACCATTTTTCTACTGCAAGTGTGGAGGTGGCGAGCCACACCAGCCGGAGCATGGCTGCTTCAAACCATGAAAGACAACAGGTTGGATTGATTAACCATCTGTTCACCTGCGACCAGGATTGTCCACAAATGTGGGTTGCCCTGAATAACACCGGGATTCCAGGCGACAACAAGTCAGTCGAGGTCACAACAGCGAGATCTTTGCCAGAGCTGACCAGAAGACGACTGGCAAGCTGACGAAGACTCGCACTTGTTCAGGTCCTCGAATGAGAAAACTGACTTACTTGAACCAAGAGACACGTTTATAAGTCTGCGAGTGATCCGTGGCTGTGAGTACAATTCACATTTCGGACGCTGGCAAGTATCGTCGCGTCACTTAGTGATTTCCGGACAAATCCAGCTTAAAAACAGTGCGAGCCGGGACTTTAACAGGTTTGAACATGAATTTATTGTTCTTCTGGCCAGATTACCAACGCTCGGAACCGACTCACTCACGAGCACAGGATCAGAGAGTGGGACAAGTTGACAAATGTTTCTAGTGATCTTGACACACTGGCATGAGTTACTAGCCTTAACGACATAAGTATGAGACGGACGCATAGATTCATCATGCCAGAAGCCCAATACTTTCCAATTTCATCATAAAGAGGCATCGCCGATGGACTTGCTTATGGGGCGCAAAAGACATAAATACCCTTGCCGGCCCCTTCCCACCTCCTAGACTCTTGCCATCAAACCGCAACATCATTATCAAAAGCACAAGTCAGCATTGACCAGACGCATAACCGAGCTGAAGGTTTCCAAAGTCTCAGCCATCGAGCCTCAAAACACTCATTCTCTCCAGATATCAAATCTCACAGAGGTCGACACCATGACTACAATATCAGCCGGCCAGGAAATGGACAATTACATGCCCTTCGAAGATCATGATTACTTGCTTTGTTGGGGTGCGCGAGTTCCGAACATCGCTGAGGTGGACCAAAACCTTCAGGATCTCATTGAAGTCATTGTCATTCCAAAGGCTCGGGATGTACAGTTGCTGGCTGCAATACGAAGTTTCAAGGTCACGGCACTTCTCTACCGCGTCAGCCATGACCCGGACGGAATGATGATAGACCAGAGCCAGCAGTATCAGGGCTCGTTCTGTGACCAACACTTTTTACTCGGTATTATGCGCTTCACGTTCAGGCTGCCGCCCGGGGGTTGGATGGATGAGGAGGATTATCCGCCCATCAGAATTTCGACGCCCGGGTCCTACCGGTTCAAGATTCTAATCCAGAGACAAAACCCTGAGGACCCGGACGATCATATTTACGTCTGTGATACATGGTCAAATAAGATCAACATCCTACCCCTTCAGACGAACGGAGTGCATCCAGAAGAATAGAGCGCTAGCTCCGTATGGATCTTGCGGCTCAGGTGAGTGTCGCGTTGCCTAACTCAACTCTCTCCAGCCCTGCCGGTTTATGACAGAGACTAACCCATATCATTTTCAACAGGCTCACGGAAGATTGTTCGTCGCCCGCTCGTCTGCAATCTGGATCTGGGGAAACAGCCGTCAAATGCTTGCTTTCATTTCGTTTTGGCGGCCCTTGAGTGGTTCAGGGGTAGGCCGAACTTGGTGATATATATCAGCCCTGAGTACCGTTGTCGACGTACTCGCGCCATTTAATAGGAAGGGAAATTTGATGTGGTACGCTGCGCACGCGGGCATGGTTCAGACTGAGGTGCAACTTGTCGTTACGGTTTCAAGCGTCGGGCAGAGATGGAATGAGCGAGACACTTCATTTAATTGGGGCACGTTGGGGCTTGTAGATACAATCGTCTAAGCTTAGCTTTATAAAAATGGCAAGCTTTCTTGACCAGATCGTCTTTGGAGAATCTGCTGCTCGCTCGAATAGTTCTCAACATGAAGGTTGAAGGTTAAGTATTGACTCTATATCCACAATTCACCATCGTGGTACCTGGCAGACATTTCCCCAGGCTAGACTCAGCCACTCAGGGGCCGCACTCGCCTCCACTTTTAGTGAGCCTCCAGTAGTGTAGTGGACCGTGGAAATTGACGACATCCCGAGGGGATAAAGGGCGCCGAATGTCACAAGATTTCCAATTGGGACTTTAAAATGTAACCCCTGCCAAAGGTAACGACAGCGCGTGAGACCATGACTAATCGATTAAACGTTTGGAATCAAACCTGCTATTCGCGGCAAAAGGCGTGTTAAACATTCCATATTTCGTAACGTTTGCTGAGTAAAGCTCAGCACCTTAGTGTGGATGTCATCGAGAGAATCGAAAGGGCGTGCACTAAGGCACAGAGAAGACCCGGATGCAATGGTCTATAATAACAACGTACTCGTCTACTTTATATAAGAACGAACGATATGTAAGACCTCAAGTCGCTTTTAATTCGAAAGAGACAGTCGAACCAAACAACTTGAGCATAGATAATCTACCACCAGTCCAAGCAAAATGGCCATCACCAAAACCTCAACCGTCCTTGCCGACGACCTGGAAGTCTTTTACCGCCATGCCGGCTCTGACTCGTCACCCACCATTTTGCTTCTGCACGGCTACCCAACCTCTTCGCACATGTTCCGTAATCTGATTCCTCAACTCTCCTCAAAGTACCGCGTCATAGCCCCGGACCTGCCCGGCTACGGCTTTACCGTCGTGCCAGAAGAGCGCAAGTACAAGTATACCTTCGCCAACTTCGCCACCACCATCGCCGCCTTCCTCGACGCCCTGAATGTCAAGAAATTCGCAATCTACATCTTCGACTACGGCGCACCGACGGGCTTACGTCTCGCATTACAGCGACCGGAAGCCGTAGCGGCTATTATCTCTCAAAACGGTAATGCCTACGTCGAAGGCTTCGGCAAGGACTTCTGGGCGCCGATACAGAAGTACTGGACGTCCGGCAGCCAGGCGAACCGCGACGCTCTGCGGCCCGCACTCGAGTTGCCGGCTACCAAGTGGCAGTATACCAATGGCGCCCGGGACCCTGAGGCGATACAACCCGAGGCCTGGACGCTCGATCAGGCACTCATGGAGAGGAAGGGGAACAAGGACATCCAACTAGACGTGTTTTACGACTACCGCACGAACGTGGATCTGTATCCTGCTTTTCAGGAGTATTTTAGACGCTCTGGCGTGCCAGTGCTGGTGGCTTGGGGCAAGAATGACGACATATTCGTTGCGCCTGGGGCAGAGGCGTATGCTAAGGATGTGAAGAAACTGGAGGTCAAGTGGCTCGATGCTGGACACTTTGCGCTTGAAACCAATGAGGAGATTGTGGCAGGATGGATTGATGAATTCCTGGAGAAGTTCGGCGTATTTGAAAAGTAAACAGATGTAGGGGTTCTCGGGCGGCAAATTGCACTTGAATGGGAGAGTTAACAAGGGCTTTTTTATTCCACGAGCAAGAGCATGTCTGAATAAACCGAAATGAGCTTCCGTTCCCTCAAATATAGTTCCAAAATTGCGCCTTTCCCGTACAACGCCTTTCCATAAGCGAATCCTTACTTTGGTCTATCATGTCCCGGCCCTCAACCGCTTGTACGGTGTAATTCGTACTCGTCCTTTAACCTGAGCCAAAGAAAGCCCAAAAAACAGCGAGTGAGCATTTCTTACGATATGTCTGAACTGAAGAAGACGTATGGGTTGCACCACTTCCACGGAATTGCGCATGTGGGTAGATTGGTGCCGTCACCCTTGTGAGTGTTAGTTCCATATTCCAGACAGAGAGCGCTAGAGAAACGGTGTGCTCACTCGCTCCGTTACTGAACGTCGACTGTCCAATCAACCTGCTGAGTTTCAATTCCGAGAGGAAGCTGGTCAGGCTCATTCTGCCACATACGGAATTTGTAGATGTAGCGCCCGGCCGTGTTAGGTATCTCGACATCATGGATCCTGAACTCTCATACGTTTTTGCTTATGCGCGAGGGATTTCCCCCGCAAAAAGTCAGGAGTGGTGCGGGATGCGGAAAAGCATAGCTGTTTCCAGAGAAAGGTTGGGGATTGGCGTCAGAGACTTCCACGACGCAAGTAGATGTCTTGACCGCCTCTCGTGCTTCCTTGTAGTCTCGAGACTGCACCCTAACTCTCGCAGTGTACGTCTTGCCAGGGGAACTTGCGTCAGGCAGGCCCTCCACGACAATGTTTCGGTAGAGGTAATCGATAAATTCGAAAAATTCTGACATGTTTGCGGCGTCGTGTAAGTCTGGAACTGAGGCTAGTAAAAGAGCGCAACTGTAGTATGCCTTTAATCCGTCTTAAGAGTCGTGGCTGAGGGTCATAGTCCAGAAGCAACAGCTAAAGAAGACAGACCTTTGGTATATATAGTTCCATGTCTCTCATCAAGGACAATCTGTTGCTAATGAAACATGACAGTTGTTGGCATTGGAAACGAGCCATTTCGACGTTCACGCTTGTGCTTCTGGGAATCTGTAACACCTTTACCAGTTGTCATCCGCAAGATGACAATTCCCGAAGACCTGAGCTTGGCTGCCAGGGACGCGAGGCGTAAATCTGGGAACGAGCCTGCGAAACTAGGTATCTGCCGGTACTACACCCAGCACTGAACGCCCGGGAACATAACGAAAGATGGTGAGTTCATAGATTTGCTGGCCATCCTCGTTCATTTGACCTTATTCTGGGCTAGTTCAGTGCCACCACTAACTCGCCATGCCTGACATAGCGGAGTGGCACCGTCCGAAGGGCAGTTGGGTTCGGCCTGGGAAGCTCACCGTGGGTGTCATTTGGACAACCATTACCGTGAATACCGGTCCGAAGCGCCACCTCTTGATGAATCCATGACGACAAATGCCGCTCGCTATCTCCTTCGTACCCACCAAGACGTCGGATGTGTCACCAGATAGGGGAATTCGAGTGCCGCAGCTCACTTGGTCTGGTCAGTGGGTTTCACCGGCTCTGCGATCCGGGGGTTAGCTAGGGAAGGGACACACAAGCACGCGGCTTATAGGACTTGAGGAGAATACCAGGTATCACTTCACTATTTTAAGTATCAGAAGGAAGGAAAGCTGCCTACATGAGCCTCTAAGCAACCATTCTCCTCTCCTTTCCCTAAAATGACACTAGAAGTGTTAAAAGTACACCGTGAGGTACTCAATTCTACTTAAAAAAAAATATCCTACCTTACCCAATTATGGCTATCTTCATGTCTAGACTAGGTCGCAAGGACGCCTTCCGCATTGAATGTGTTTGTTGGGACTGATTCTTATTTCAAACCTCGGCCTTCCACTCCGCAGCTATCTTCCTCACAACCTCCTCGTAGCTCGAAGGTTCCTTTCCCAGGAACCTGACCTGCTCCTGGTACTGCTCATCGGTCATGCTGAATCCATCCACATCAAACTGCTTGACCATCAACATAAGATCCCTCGCCCAAGCCCCTCCAGCATGAGGCAAAAGCTCACCCTCCAGCCTCTTCAGATTCTCCGGCCCAGCATCCACCGCTCTGACATTCTTACCGAGTGCCTCGCCCCAAATCTTCGCGACCCGCTCCCCTGTGTACGCCTCCCTCGAGCCAATCATGATCTTCCTCCCACCCCACAACTTGCCCTGATCCTCTACCGCCCTCAGCACCCCCAGCGCAATATCGGCCGTATCCACCCGACTACTCCCCTTACTCCCCATGGGAAAGTCATACATTCCCTCCTTCAACAGCTTTGCCTTGGTCATCACATCACTCTGGGCGAACAAAGTCGGCCCCAAAATCGTCCACGAGAACGGCGGACTCCCATACATGAGCCGCTGCTCCGCCGGGAACTTGTACGCGACGTGCGCGGCTCCGAGATGGCGCAGCGCGCCGGCGCGCACAGCCTCGAGCGAGGTGTCCACGCACGCGGAGAGGTAGATCAGGTGCTTGACGCCGGCGGCCTCGCAGGCACTCCACAGGTTGAGGGTGAGGATGAGCTCCTCGACGGCGGCGAAGTTGCTGAAGACGGTGTCCACGGCGTGCTCGCGGAGGAGGGACTCGAGCCAAGGGGTGTTGGCGGTGTCGCCTTCGGCGATGACGAGGTTGGGGCGGGCGGATATGGAATCTGGGAGGGCGAGGTTGGAACGGAGACGGGCGGCGTCGCGGGTGGGCAGGATCAGGGTGTGGGAGACTGTGGATGGGGTGGAAAGGAGGAGGGGAACGAGCTTCCGGCCGATGTTGCCAGAGGCAGAGGTGATGAGAATGCTGCGGGATGGGGTGGACATGATGATGATAGGTTGGATAAAGGTCAGATCAGGAACTTTGGATCGTTAAAGGACGGTGGTGTTGAGTGGAGGACAAGCGTATATATACTCGAAACCAACTACATGCCAACTGCCTCTAATCTCATGATGAATTCGTGTGGGTCGGAATGCAATATGCAACAGGTCCTCCAGGTTCCGCCGTCTCGCGTCGGAATTGAAGCCCAATGCCGACGCCGAACTCCAAGTCTATTATAAATCCTAGCTGAATCCTCCGGACCAAATCAAGTATATTTAATAGTGCTATGATTGTAGATCGATACTCAGCTAAAAATGATACTTCAAATATAGAGTTGTATTATACTTACTTATATGCTAAGTCCAACTTTTAGATAGCTTATTACCTGGTTAGCTAAGTGGGTATTGCCCAGCAAGCTAGGTCTTACTGCATATAGAGTAGCGGCCTGTTATGCAGATGACCATTGGGAGCAAGTACCTATCGACCATTGTCTTCGGACGGCCCGAGGAGTCTCATGGCTGGTACCTCTGACTATGGTCCTCGGTATATGTGGCCTGTGTCACGTACGCCATGTCCGCACGGCAACAACAGAGCTGACGGCGAAGCGATCAGGAGTCACACTATAAAGCGAAATTTTTCACTAGAAACATCAGATCGTACCGCTTTGAAAAATGGACAACCGTAAACTGGTCATCACAGAAAGTTGGCGTTATCAAAAATGTAGGAAACGGAGCATGACTACACAACCCCAGGCTTCTTCAAAGGGAAACAACAGTAACAAAATAGGCAGGACTAGAGTAAGATATTGAAAGGCGCACGGTGCTTATAAGAAAGTCATTCCAACGTGACCTCACGCCATCCAGTGGCCGGAACCACTGCCTCTCCATGCATCACGCCATGCACGTACGCCCTGCCTAGTAAACAGCGGGAGCCACCGTCGCCGTAATTCTTTCGCATAACCATGGGGAAAGGGCAGCCCATGATGATCCATAATTCATCGCCCTTGGCTCCGGACTTCGGACCCATGCCGAGGTAATCCGTATCGGTGACGGACAGCTGTTGACCCCAGGTCACCCGCTGACGTGGCTCGTGTACGTCTCCAGATTGGATGCCAACGTGTGCACTCGACCGCCATTCTCTGGCACGGCGCCGTCGCGAGCCTCGAGCAGTGCGGCCTCCAGCTTGGTGCAACTCAGCAACGGCTCTGCGCTGCCGTCGCCGGTCATCTCGACCGAGGGCCACGCAATCGTGGTGAGATCATGCAGATGTTTCGACAGGTCGTTTGGGGTCGCGCGGCGACCCTCTGCCGTAAGCACGGTGCAGATCCAGCTGACGAACGAATTCGCGAGAAATACGGGTGCCGGGTGAAAGTCGTCCAAGAACGTATGTCCAAAGGTGTCCCAGATCATGGTGCGCCAGAGCACATCTCCAGGGTCTAACCCCACGGGCAGCGTCGACTGATACGCAAGCCGGATCAGGGCTAGGATCTTCTCAGCCTTGTTATCGTTGCTAGTACATTACGTCTCGTGCAAGACGTCCAGCCGGGCGCCTTTGACCCTCAAGGACATGCCAGCAAAGCGGAATAGGGGACGTCTCCCTGGGGTCCACAAGGGCAAAAGAGATTTCGACGCCCGTTGGCCAGATTGGGCGAATGCAGGAATGTAGGCACCTACGAGGGCAAGTTGTGGACACTACGGAAGAACAGGTCGCTCACAAGCGAGATAATACCTAAGTAGCGGCACCGCTGAATGATGGCGGTCGTGGCGGCTGTGAGGACCGTCGCCTCCGCCGATGCCTTGCTGTAGTTGGGCGTCAAACTCAAGGGAGGCAGCAGGCGGAGGTTCGCCGTATAATTGACGAGCCCCAGGAAGGAATATACTCTGTTGCGGGCGTCGCCCCAGTGGAAGTCGCGCGACATGCGCATGAGGTGCACCAGGATGTGCTCGGCCGAGACAAGCCCGTAGCCGCCGGTGCAGATCTCCACAATGAGCAGCGACGTAGCATTGCCGTCGATGCAGGCGTCTTGGATCAGGCCCATGCGGTAGACATTGCGGCCAATAGGCGACGTGTCCACCTCTTGCTTGGTGGCTGACCGGTTCCAAAAGAAGGACTTGCGCAGGCACTCGGGGAGAAAGATCTTGGAGCCCGCGATCAGGCTGCACCAGGGGATGGTGCAGACGCCCCAGTGGGCCACAGCTCTCTTGGCTAATACGGCCTCTTGAATGACCCAGCCGCGGTAGAACCATCGCCGCTCATAGAAGTGCAAGTACCAATCCTAGACGGGAGCCGAGGGACCTGGAAAACCGTACGAGCTGAGTTTGTCTGGATGGGTTCCGTGGCCAAGCTCGTAGAAGAACTTCTCGTCCATTTGAATCACCTTGCGTGCCAAGGCGAAGACCTCCTCCGTGTGTGGATTGGCCTTGCCGAGCCAGATATCGACCTCGTCGGCGTTACTTATACTGTGTCCATCATGGCCACATGAAGCTGGCGCTCCTGCAGGTCATCTTGATTGACGCAAAGGGCATCGATCCAGAAATATGAGCTCAGATACAACATGTCCAGCTAGAGGATGGCATCGCGCAAATTGGGCGTGATGCCATGCTCCTCGCCATCGAGGAGGATAGGCACCAATTCTGACTCAGCATATGTCTGCCGATTCCCCTCAGGTGGACCCCAGGTATATGACAGTGCACGATATGGTGGCGCCGACCCGATGGGCTGCTGGATCAACTCCAAATGCAAATGTTTCTCCGTCCCGGCGTCTCCATCTTCGGAGCCTGTAGCGTCGGAGGCGTCAGCGGGCGGACGTACAACTTTGAGGAGACGAATCGAGCCACTGTCCAGAGAGTCGGTGTAATTGTACCGCCGAGGCCGCATGAAGTATTAGAGTTTTGGATGATCCCCGTATGTAAATAATCGAAGAAGCGCTCTGTTAGCACTGTCATCAGTGTCGCTTGGGACCAAGTTTATGTGTGTTTATGACATGACCGAAGCATGAGTCGTTGACAGGCGCGCATACTGACAGCTATGGCAATTGTAGTAAGAACGCATCCGGTGTAACATGAGGCTTCAGTCTGTGAGATAGAGGTAGCCAATGAATGTTTAAGACTCAACTGAATTAGCCTTATCATCCTCTGGGCTCTGGGCAATATGCCATTAGTGCCACCCTCCCAATCGCCCCTGCCTCATTAATTGACGTGTAAACCCCGAGAACTGAAGTCTCCATTATGAGCTAGGTGGACAGGACGGCCATAATAGACTCTGTGCCAAGAATCGCTTGCGGAGAGGGAGTCTCGAAGCCACCGGCATCCATAATTTGCTGCCTAATGTCCCCCGGACCACTCGACAAGCAACGAGTCTTCAGTGTTTCCCGCCTCGTACTGTGTTAAACTCTCTTATTCTGCCACCCTTGGCGATGACGCTGACATGTGCTCACATGTTCAAGGTTTGATGAGAAGATGAGGAAGGCTTCAGCTTACGCGGGGTCGATGGCTGGATCTTCGGTAATCGTGAGCGGAGAATGCCGACAAGCACTAGTAGGCCATCATCTCCACTCCCGCCGAGCATATGGTCATCCATTATTCATTATTCATTATTCATTATTCATCCCCTTCTCTCACCTGATAAGACTCGCACCTTTTGACGAAGACAATCACTTCAACTTCATGGCAGCTGCAGCGGAGCTTGCTCCGAACTCCAGAGATTGTAACCTCTTTGGCAGGAGTTGTTAGGGACGCAGCTGAAAATTCCGGACATCGGACGCCCAGAGGAACAAAGTTCTAATCAGATACCTTTCCCCACTTCTGCCAATGCCATCGCCGCCCTCCCTGCGCAGCCTCCAGTCCAAGGCGCAGCCGGCCAAGCGCGCCAGCTCCGAGTCACCTAGCGAGGGCTGCGAGGCCAACAGCCGGAATGCGAAGCGAATCAAGATCGTAGCGCAAGCATGCAAGGACTGCCGGAGAAACAAGGCGAAGGTGAGTCTTTTAAATCCGCGTTCGGTAAAAGATGCCGCAACTTACTAAGCTTCGGCCCCGGCTTGGCGACGGATAGTGTGACGGTACACGGCCGAAATGTGGTCCATGCGTCCGCAAAGGCCGGGACTGTGGATTCGAAGGTGAAGACGGCCAATCCAGGCAGGCGGCCATGAAGGCACGCCTCGAAACTCTGGAGCAGCTGTTCGATACGCTCCAGAATCAGGCGCCCGAGGATGCCGAGCGGCTCCTGCAGCGCATCAGATCGGCGGACGGGCTCTCGTCGATTCTCAGTCGGGATGACAGAGATGATGGCGCCGATGCTACTCCGCCTTCGAGGTCCCTATCGAATCAGTCGTCCACCTCTCCGACTTCGACTTCTGCGTCGGGGCACCCTTCTAGGGGCGTTTCTCATCCTTACAGCGATGGGAGCACCGGCCATTCCCACTCGACATCTCTGCCCTTCTCCAGCAGCCTGTCAAGGCTGTCGTCGACGCCATCCACGTCGTCACATGGAAGCAGAGACTTATCAGGTTCATCTACCCTACTAGTCCGCTTAGTGTTACCCAGCCAAGCACTCACAGCACGAGCTGTCGACATCTTCTTCAAGTCCACTGGTCAGCTGTTTCATGTTTTCTCAAAGAGCCAAGTTGCGCGATATGTGGATGAAGTCTACAACACCGATAGCCAGTCTGTCAGCGTCAAGAAAGCGGTCTGCTGTGTGGCCTCTGTTGCTGCCGTCGGTGTTCAGTATAGGTCTGACGACTTCGACCATGGCCTGGAGACAATCTTTTACGATGTAGCGAGGCACTACTTCGCTGACGTCCTTGAAGATCGCCCACTGGAATCTATCAAAGTCTGTACTCTATTGGCCATGTACAACATCATGAATAAGGCTACCGTTTCAGTCGCCTATGTTGGTGAGTCATTACCTGAGATCGGATCATCGCCCGTAAGTTGGAGATGATGTTGACTGCTGCGAAAGAGGCTGGCCTGGGCATGTCCAGAAGGCATAACCTCAATGACAGGCACTACGTTTATCCAGGCCTCACGTCTGAGGAATTGTCCGACTTTCGGACGACTTGGAGATGCCTTATCTTCTTCTCAACGTAAGCCGTTATGTAGAACACTTTTAGGATGTCTTGCTGACTACTCTATCAGCTGGTTGTCATCGACTTTAGGATACATCTCGAGCGAAGATTCTGCCGTCGACAACCTTATGCCCGTAAGTGCGATCATCAGAGCACACCATTCCTCGGCTAATCTCGCAGCAGCTTATCGAGGCCGAAGGGGATAGTTCGGCAGACATAGTCGACAGTAGGTTCTCTATCAATCGATGGACTTCGTCCCGACAATCCCTAGTCTAATCTGTGCCAGCTGTCCAAATGGAAATGACCAAGATCTCGATGCTAAAGGCAGACATTTTACGCACCCACCTCGCCTTCAAGGACCTGACCAGACTTGCCATGGAGTCCATAATGGCTGACCTTCAGGAATGGTACCATAAGTTACCACCAGAGATGTCTCTGGTAACCCTTGGCCAATCCGACCTTCCCAACAGTGTGCGGAGATCTATCTATTACGTCCATCTCCTTTACCTTGGCGCTATAATGCTTCTCTATCGCAGAGTTGTATCACAGTTTAAGCGGACTGTTAGTGCGGACCAACAAGAAAAGAGTCGGAGCAAATCCTTTGAGCAGTTGATGCTGAACCACGCCGAGCAGGGTGTGCTGGCGGCTAAGACCTCATCGCGCGTGTTGGGTCTCTTGCTTGGGCAGACTGGGTGTTTCAAGAGGTGCTGGGTAATAATGTTCGTCATCTCGCCGTAGAACCCTCCATGGACACAGCTAACTTAAGCGCTTCAGCTTCCAGTCATATACCTCATGTGTTGTCTTGCTTCACTGCGTTGCGCAGAAGCAAGTGCACGGCATGGAACTGTCATCTTGGGTGGAAGATCTCTCTCAAGCCAAAACATGTCTCGATGCTCTCGACTACTGCAGCACCTTAGATCCCGTGGCTCTGAAATTTCACGGGCGACTATCCACCATTTTTGAAATCTTGTCCAGACGCTCCGCCGGGACGGAAAACAGAGTCATCTCTAGCACAATTCCTATAACCGACCGAGTTACAGTCTCAATCTCCTCATCATCTCTGAGCTCAACCTCACCGAGCCAGCAACCAATCGGCTTCAGTGATGCGAAACAAGGCCGGTGCCGATGGTATGACCCAGTGTCTGAGCCGCACCCCTTCGCCTACCTCCTCACTGTACCCGCACACGGCAACCCGGAAGCGGTCAAGCTGTCAGTCTCCCTGCTCAAGACCCTCAGCCGGCCGTACGACAACCCCGACAACCCCGTCGACGCGGAGGCGCAGGAATATGCGGCCTGCGACGGCTGGGCCTCGGACGTGAGTCAAATGGAGGGAAAGCATACTCTGCGGGCCTCTTCGCTAAATGATATCGTTGGTCAGAGTCCGGACTGGGACGTGCAGGGCGCGCGGCCGTATCGCTGGAGTCCGACTGAACTGGGCCTTCCGGACGCCGTTGCGGGGACAATGACGACGTCCAGCACGAAGTTCTTGGGAAGCACGGCGCCGAGCGGGTGGTTTGCTGCTATTTAGAATCCCATCGGTTGGGTTCGCGTGATGTGCATATGGCGGTAACTGGCTTCCCCCTTTCAGAAAGAATGCAATCGATATCGAAACACCGAGTGGCGTATGGCCCCTCGATATTGGGCAACTATGGCGCCAGGGAACGGATTTTCGAGTCTCGATGGCGTCTTTGGTTTCATATTGAAGGTTTTGACTACTTGCCTCCCGCCTCAGGTTATGTTTACGGAAATTCTGGAGGTTTGTTACATTTGTAGGCAGCACTTGCCTATCTTGGCCGGTAAAGAGCTACACATGTCAATTCTTATATCATGGGCATATTGAAGAGTTGTCGAGGGCATAATGAAATGCGTAGATACAGAACGGCGAACATTTCGGCATCCTATACGTGTAAAAGAGATGTATCTGACGCAGAGAGGCCCGGACGGGGTTTCACGAGTGGCTAGGCCGTGTCTATGACCGGTGTCATTGAGATACGAATGACCGGCACAAGAGGCTCCAAACTTCCTTTCTTAGCACTTGGGCGGTAATAGTCAGCCGACATGAGCTTGCAGACGAGACTTCCTACGATGATGAACGATGGAGGTCAGGAAAAGCTTTGAAACATGCCGATGATATGGGGAAGGATACGTTACTAAGGAGGGCTGGTCTCACGGCAGCGTGTGGTCGCTGGAATGCATATAGAGTGACCTTGGCGGGCCGACGCAGCTTTGCAGTTCCGGTAGATCGGGTCGCTTTAAGTTGTCTTGGCCAGCGGTCTTTATTTTAGAGTTGGAATGCCTTCAACACACGGTCTCGGCACGGGGCGTGATCATGATCAGACAACCCAAAAAGATCACAATAGGCTGGGGAAAAATTGGTAGTCGACGTATTTTCCACAGACCAAGTCCGACATTGCTCAGCCAGGTTCATCAGCAGCACTGAGATACGAAATAAGAGTCAGTCCAATGGTTGGACTGGAGTCGGAAGAGTGAGCCCCACTGGGTTAGCGCTTGACGGCCACTGTGGTACACGACAGTCATTCTTCAGAAGGTAAAGAACAGATGCAGTGCTCTAGAAACGTATTCATTCAACATGGGTTCTACTGCTCCCTGTCTTGTTTCTCCCTTCTGATCCCTCAGTAAGGCTAAACTATTGATTTACTTGATCGACCTCCTAGATTGATGCCCTCGAGGCATGTCTCACCCGGCGGGTGGATATTTCGTGGCGACCACATCCAGGCTGCCCACAGTTTCACTGATGGACAGACAAGACTGTCTCTCCTAGCCTTCTTCCCCCAAGTAGTTTGACTCAGATCCTCCGGATCTAACACCTCTCGCCGAGTTTTCAATCCTTAGGTACAGGACTGTTACCGTCAGTAGCAATGATATCAAAAAGAAGTGACTCCCCTTGCCCGCGACGGAACCCAAATTCTCAATCTGTACCGCAGTATCTAGTGGAAGTCAAGACAGCAAGAACATGCCATTGGAAGCCGTACTGTGGTCTAGTCATCCTAGCCACGTTTTGCCAGGGTCCATGTCCGTCGGTGCACCGATATGGAGAGCGCGGCACTCTGCGACCTCTGTGCTGCAACTCACGAGACGGCCAGGGAGCAACACTGCGGTTACAACAAGCCGGCGAGTTGCGAGTTTTGGTTTTGCCCTAATGCTGCTTTCCATCCCGTTTTGTCCGCCATGAGTTGGGGAGATCGATCCCTTCTGTGGGAGAAAAAAAAATCCTCTGCAAAACTTGGATGTTCAACGAGCCATAATAAGAAGCTAAGGCGACACTATTGAAAAAAGGATCCACAGTCGGACGGGGCTACAATTTGGATCGCGGCGGTTTTAACCCAGTCTGGTTAGTGCAGATCGTTCCCCAGATTTCCAGCACGATCGTACCTTCTGTTAGGTGTGACTGGCCGCAAGCCCCTGACCTTTCCCCCTTGATTAACCAATAAACTGGAGTCCTGTCGACTGATCTCGTTTGCCCTTTGAGCGTCCTTGCTTAGTGTTTCCTTTCTGCCCTAGGCGAAGCAATAGCTTCAATGATTACGTCGCTGTTCTCAGTTGTCAAAAACGAAGACAACAACGACGATTGCGCCAATGTCGGCTTCAGACGTACCAATGCCGGCTCCAGTACAGCGTCTGGTTCGATGGATGTGGGTGAAGATGTAATCAGGCAGACCCTGGATGACCTAGCGAAAGCGTTGAATAACCATGCATATGCACCAAAGGCTCGGGACGCCGAGGCTGACGCCACACCCAGCATGATCTGAGCATGTGCTTGCAACGTCGCAGGCGTCGACGCCGGACCAGCCTGGAAGGCCGGGAGTGCTCCCTGTCCCTGGAGTATTGCCTGCAGGGGTGATGCAGGAGGGTGTTGGCTCCAGCTCTCTGCTTCCCACGCAACCCCTGGCTACCTAGGTAGGTAATACGGGTCCACGATACTACACATCCAATGATACTTACTTCTGTTGCTGCCAATTCCCCAGCTACTCATAACCCATATAAGTTGCTGCTATTCCCGTCTTGGGAGTCTTTCTGGCTACCCGTCACTCATTACACATCCACGCTCCTTTTTATATTCTTATTCGTTCACTGGGAACTTGTCAGGATGAAATTCCTCTCCACTCTTTTGACCTTTACGGCCGGCGTTGCTGCCGGTGCGAGCAGCCCCGCAATCGAAGCCCGCGACCAGGCGTCAATTGTGGGCGTCCTGAACGACGTTAACACGGGAGTGGGAAATGTCGGGCAACTTGTGCTCGCCTTGTCTGCCGCAGATCAGACTACCTTTACGGCCGTCGAAACGGCAAGCGCTCTCCTCGGAAACACCATCAACGCTGGCATCACCACCGTCGGGGAGTCTGCAGAGCTTACGTCGTTGGAGGCATTAGGACTCATCGACCCCGTCAACGCCTTGTCTGCTAGTGCCAATGCGCTGGTTGACGACCTTACCCAGAAGAAGAGCGAGGTTGAGCTCGCAGCCAGCTGCGGCACATTCCACACGGCTTTCGCGGCCATCAACGCCGCGGGCCAGAGCCTTGTCGACGCTGTCGTCGCCAAGACTCCCGACTCGCTGAAGGACACAGCTGCAAACCTTGCAGCACCCATCACAGAGGCACTCACTGCCGCGGAGGCCCTCTTCGCTGATGGGAACTGTGTCGACTCTACTGCATCCACCAGCACGACTGCGACGTCGGCAACGCAGACTTCCACGGAAGCTTCAACCACAGATTTGGCGACCACCATAGACTCAACGATGTCTTTGCCGTCCACAACGACCGACGATGAGATGTGCACGTCGGATATAGAGACAGCGACCGAGACAGAGACTTCTGCAACCGAGACCCGAACTTCCACTACGGAGACTGAGGTTTCTGTGACAGCGACTCAAACTTCTGTCACTGAGACCCAAACGTCTGCCACTGAGACGGAGAGTTCTACTACTGAAACCGCAACTGAGACCTCTACTACGGAGATTGAGACCCAAACTTCTGCCACCGAGACTGAAAGTTCTGCCACTGAAACCGCAACTGAGACCTCCGCCACTGAAACCTCCACGATAACCACGGAGACCAATAGCGTCACCGCCACCACTAGCTCCGCGACATCCACCGAGTCGTCGACTTCAGGCTCGAGCACGGAGACCAGCTCCGGTCTCGTTTCCGGGACGACATCGAGCGTCTTGGCTACCGCCGTCTCCTCTACCGACTTCACGACTTCCACTATCACCACTACGAGCGTCTACACGATCACTTCGTGCCCTCCGACCGTGACGGATTGCCCACTTGGCCACAAGACCACTGAAACTATTGTTATTGGCACAACTGTCTGCCCCGTGACTGAGACGGAGTCCCCTAGCTCATCTGTTCCTACTGAGGCTCCTTCCTCCTCTAAATCTGCCACCACGGATTTCACCACATCCACAATCTACACCACCAGCGTCTACACAGTCACCTCCTGTCCGCCGACTGTGACCAACTGCCCTCAAGGCCACGTGACAACGGAGACGATTGTTCTCGGTACTACTGTCTGCCCACTCACAGAGACGGAGACACCGAGCACGTCTTTGGCCGTACAGACTTCTACCGCCCCAAGCTCCTCGGCTTCCACGACAGATTTCACCACGTCCACGATCTATACCACCAGCGTATATACTGTTACCTCTTGCCCGCCAACTGTTACCAACTGCCCCCACGGCCAGGTGACCACCAAGACAATTGCCGTTGGTACCACCGTTTGCCCCGTGACCGAGACGGAGGTCCCATCCCAATCTGCTCCGGCTCCGGCTACGTCTTCAGTATCTTCCACGACGTCCACAATCTACTCCACATCCGTGTACACCGTCACTTCGTGCGCACCTACCGTGACCGAGTGCCCCGTGGGCCATGTCACAACCGAGACAGTCGTGATTGGCACCACCGTCTGCCCAGTGACTGAAACCGAGACCCCAACAGCGGCTACCGGCTCTGCCAGCCAGGGTGTCTCCACTGGAGTTAGCGGACCCGCCCCTACAGGCCTTACCACCTCCACCAAGAGCGCTGAGACCCCTGCGACCGTCACAACCAAGGCTCCGGCTACCGTGGTGACTGCAGCGGCTGCCGGCGTGACAGCTCTCGCTGGATCTTTTGGTGCCGTGGCTCTCGCTGTTATGGCTGCCCTGGCGTAAAGTTTGTTGGCGGTCTAATCTTTTCTCCATGTTCCTGCGGGTCCCCGTATCCATTCACGGATAAGGCGTATACCACTAGCGCAAGGTTGCTTGTGTATCGGATTATATTGTTCATTTTCACTGTACATACTTCATAGAAACTTTATAATGATTGCGTTATAGGCAGGCAATAGTATTATCCAGGAAGTGATCGAGATACATGTGAATCAAGGGCCAATGTTTATCATTCACCGCTAGTAAAATTTGGCAAGAACGATTCCAACTGAAGCTTTTTCACTGGCAGTATCTAGCTGTGCCATGGTCCTTTTCACCTCTGGGCTCATCATCTGCAGCATATAAATATCTACTGACGTTCTCCCTCTATCCCCGAATGCTTCTCTGCAATCCTAAGATACTCATCCTCGGAACGCTCTCGAACATCAATACATCCATTTTACACTACTTTATCCCAATCTTCAATAAAGACGAGCCACAATGAGTGATCAAACTTCTCGGAGAGGTGAGCTGAGGGGCGTCGATCTCGATCTAGCGAAGGATGAACACGGATGCTGGAATATGAACCTGGTCATCAAGGCAACGGCCGAGAACGCCGTCGAGGTCGCCACCGGCGTGGTTCCCGTGGCCTTCTTCATGCGCGTGGAGGGAGGCAATCACATTCCCGCACCGATCTCACTAGCCCACGCAACCTTCGGAGATAATTTGGATCCGGACGGTGAAAAGATCAAGACCACGGCTACCGGACCCGTCAACGCCGTTTTCTATTTCCACAATCTGCAATTTCCCGGGCCTGGGAGTTACTTCTTGAGAGTCGATTTCTCTCCTTTCGGTTTTCAGGACTCGCAGGTGGTTGATATCAACTAGACCAAGGAGCGAAGTAAAGTTGGGATCGGCCGTGCAGGAAACAGGATCTCTCAAGCATGTTTCGAACGGGCAAGAAAGGAATTTCGAGGGCTTTGAGAGCAGTGGACTATCGGAAAGGGATTGTGCCGTGATCTGTCGTTGGCAAAGGTGGGCAAATGGGTCTTGCTAAGGGTTGTCTTCGGCTGGGAGCTTGATTTTCAGGGCATGACGCTTTGGACAGGCATTGGACTTGAAGGGCAAAAATAAATAAAACGCTTTTAATAGTTCTAGACGAACGAAACGAGAGAGACACTTTTCGATAGCAATACCATAATGCTTAACCATACTCCGCAACGCTTTCAAGGACATAAGCACTCATGTCGCTACCCCTTTGGGCTTTGGTTTGGCTTCCTCTAACAAAGGGAAAGCCGATATCTTTGGGAAACAAGCGTAACTCCGTGTCTGCTCCGGTGTCTCATGCTTATCCCTGGAACTGAACTCGGAGAAGTCCAACGATCCTCTGGCCCTCAAGTTCATCCGCACACCGAACCGTCTCAATGTCGCAACTGACAGCTTGACACCGTGCTTAGGTTGCCGGAATATGTGGGAGTATTCGGGTGGACAATCTGGCGGGACGATCAACCACGCGCGGCCGTATCGACAGGACATCTTGAAGTCGGCCTGCAGCAGTGCATGTTCAAAGTCCTTCCACGGCAGCGGCTGGGGATTCCAGTCCTTCGATGCCGGAACGAACATTGTCTTGAAAACCCTTAATGCTCTCCTGTCCACATCCAGGCGAATGTGCATAATAGGGTGGCGTTCACCCTGTGCTGGGTTGAGCCCGTAGTCAGATGTCGTCTTCGACGAGTCACCAGATGGCGCCCCGGGTTTACCCTCAACCTTGTCAGTATCAACGGCCTTCTCTTTCCCCTTCTTCTCGGATTCTTTTCCGGAAGGTTCTTGAGGAATATCGGGAAATCCGAGCACATCATCGTTATGTATATAGTAGCACACGTTCTGCGCTTGCACCTCTCCGTCGAACGTAATCCAGAAGTGTTGAAGGGCTTTCTTCGCTTCAGCCAGCTGCTTGATATCCGCTTCTGTTTTCACAGCCTTGTCAATCGGGTAATCAAATCGACCATTGCTTGGCACGCCCAAGGACCACAGCTTGTGGCTGCCGTTGAAGGTGAAAGGCCCCTTGAAAGTGTTAACCCCGTCCCAGGGACCCCCTTTCCACCTGTAGTCGAATGAAGACTCCTCTGCAATTAACCATGACCTGTATTTCCACAGTGCACTCAGTGTGCGATACTTTGAGTCTATAGAGCTCTTGAACTCGCTATCGAAGATATCAGAGTGTGTCGCCAAGTCTGAAATTTGCGAATTGACCAAGTCTGACAACATGAAATGCTCGTGCGGTGGCGGCATCATGGCATCCGCTGAGGAGTTGACCAGGTAGTCGATTTCGTCAAGTATTGTCCGCATGCCCAGCACTGATCGTACTTTCTCATCAAAGAGACTGTTGAACAACCACTCGAAATACTCCCAGGTCTTTCGCCTTTTGAATGGTTTCCCCTCCTCGTGCACTTGCTCGTACTCGTGATCCTGGTCATATCTCCACTCAATATCGTCATTCTTGTCTGATAACGACTTTTCTGAACCTTTCTCTTCTGCCCTGGTCGATGCATTCCCCGAGGGAAACGATGCCGTGCGGGCTACTCGACGAGAGTATGGACGTAGACGTGGTGAGAATGTCCAAATCTTTTTGAGTAGCGATACTGAACATTCTTCCCAGTTCGACAGATAGCTGTAGAGGAAGCACCTCGCCATATCACGGCGTGTGACCCAATCACTATCGCCGCGGGACGGACTGGTGTCTTCTCCTGCAATTGATCTGGGCATCAGAACCCCCCACTGTAAGAATTCCATTCTGCGCCATATCTCATCCCAGTACAATGACTTTTCAAAGGCAGTCGTGACACAATCCTCGACGGCTTTGGCCCAGATCTCGGGTTCCGATAAAGAGCTGGCTTGTCCCTCCGTGTCCAGCAGCATATCCACACGATGCTCTTTCCACTGCGACAATGTCTCCGCTAAATAACCAGGATCGGAGCGAAGGAGGTACCAGTGGTCGTCAGCCTCATTGCACTTGGCTTTCACAAGATTAAGATTGAATCGACGTTGCGCTTCACGGTTGTCAGGCTTATGATATTGAGCCTCGCTACCAGAGTATGGGGCTTCATCCCGCTCATCGGCCACCCAGACTTCCTGCAAGCTAGCAGCTGCACCCGACAACAAACCTGGATTAGTTTTTATTTCGATGCTCTTGCCAAGCAGGGAGTCGGCTTTATCATGAATTATATCCGTAACCACGTCCAGTAAGAACGTGTATAATCGTGCTTGTATCTCTAGAAGGATAAGACCGGGTCCTGGATGCATAATCGCGTTTTCAGCAGTGAGCTCGGAGATAGTCTCGTCGCCCTACACCGTGACAAGCTGGCCGTAGCTGTCCTCGCCGACGCTGGTACATACGTGGCTGTTCTCCTCAATGATCATAAAATGATTGGACACTGATTTATAGCGAACAAACAGGCCCAGGAACTCTTGCCGACCTGGTGGCATATCTTGTAAAGCAAAATAGTCCATCGATTGCCGACCTCGGCTGTGTAGCATCAGTGGTAAGAACCACCACTTTGAGCCCAGATTCTCGAGATTGACGTAGGGCCATAGAACAGCATCGCGTTTCTGTCGGAGGGATACATCGCCAGGTGAGTGACCTGTCTCATTCACAGAATCTTGTTTAGAGGTAGGCCGCCGGGACGGACCAGCTACCCCCAATGGAGGATCCTGAGCAGATGCGTCCCGTTCGGCCGAGTTATCAGGAAGAAAGTCATCTTCCGGGTTCCTGTTCATGAATACGTGCAAGTCGGGTCGACGGAGGGACGCCATATTCGGCCAATGCTCCAATAATATCTCCTTGCGCCTCTTCCCTCCCTTAGCTTTCCATCTCGTTCTGATTTCCTCCTCGTGTGCTTCTATGAGCGTTGAGAGCCGGACCCAGCTCTCGCGAGCGCGCTCTCTCATTGGATCTGCCAATTCTTCCCATTCTTCAGGAGTGATACGCTTTGGGATGATTGAGTGCGTAGCACTCACCATTGATAGCCAGTGTCGCGACGCGGCGTGATCTTCAGGAGCTGTCGCGGTTGGGTTCACTGGCGCTTCGACCTCCTCTTTTGACTGTGTATGGTCAGAGTGACCCGTAGATTCTTTTTCCTGTTTTGCGGTATAAAAATCGTTCAGAATGGCCTTGGCAGTTGAGTGAGAGGGACCGACGCTCATAGTGCTTTCGGTCTGCGATGTCGCGGGGTTGGCATCTGCAATTGCCAATTGAAATTGTTCGCAAGAGGTCGGGTCTCCTTGCGGAACTCGGCTGTGGGGGGTCTCTATTGTGACAGTGGCTAGATCAACTTTCGAAGAATCCGTTCCTGACATCTGGTTTAAGTCTTCGTTCGGAAGAGTTTCCGCGGGCTTCGTGAGGGTGGTACCGGAGCGATGATCCTGGTTCTGCTCCAGAGCAGATTCACCAAGTGCTGGATTGACGGCCGCCGTATCGTCTGAAGAAGCCTTTGCTAGCTCTACGCCTAACTCCATGCCGAACACAATGGAGTGATCCGCAATCGGAATAATCTTTGATGGCTCCATGGTAATGAGTTTGGGGTGGTCACGCCAGCGCGGCGACTGCGACCTAGCAGGCTTGAGAGCTGTATATGCTGCGTGGACAAAATACAGCAACAGACTATGTGTAATGCATGCTGAGATCAGAAAGTTAGAGGAAACACTGTGACTATGCTTGGTATCCGTAGACTTGAAGTGAGAGGTACTAGGCGGAGGAGACTTGAAGATCCTTACTGGTCAAGAGGCCTGGGCACCAAGTAAAACCAGCTCAAAAAGTAAGAAGGGAGGGCGACCCCGAAGGCGCCTTCTACTTTTGCTTTTGCATTGACTGGTCAAATCCTTGGTTCCATACCTAGGTAGGGAGGTACCTGGTATGTTCACCTTCATCTTCTCCATATACCTTACCTTCCTGATCTACCTTCGGTAGGCAAGGTGAAGTAGCGGTCAATGGTCAGCTGTCATTTGCTCCACAGTGCAAGAGATTACTCGGAAGGGTTATAGCATCGACAGGTGCATTTCTCAGATTGCGCACTGAGGTTTCATTATAATTCTTGTGGTTGCTACTGCGCCTTCAGTCTGCATTTACTTCGTGCTTCTTAAATTCCTACCGTTCGCAAAACAAGAAGCAACAACCGACAGGGTAGCAACTGCAGTAGAGGCAGCAAAAGCATATCGCAGGCCGTCGTAGTACACGATTCTCGCTTCAAGCTGAAGCTCCGGAGTAAGGTCCTTCAGCGCGGACAGCGAATGCCGGATATCATCGATTATCTAAATGGATCCTATGGTCAGTCTTGCTCCCCACACGGAGAAATCACAACTAAATTGGGAGAACAAGCTTACTCTCCACTTGTCAGGTATATCTCCCAAAGCCTCGGGCAACCGGACAGTCAAAGTTGTTTGCACGATTGCAGACGTCACTGCCACGCCCCACACCGTTCCCAGCGACCGGATGAGATAGACTGTTGAGGCAGAAACGGCGTGGTCTATTCAGTCAGCAATGGTCTTCCCACATTGGTGGGTGAGCAGTTGGTGTCTTTGAGAAACTCACCGGCATGATCAAACGTGGCAAGAGACGTAAACAACATAGCTGGATATATTATACCCTGTCCGAGGCTTGGCGGGAAAATGTATACGAAATATTTCCAGTTAGAATCCTCGAATTTCAAGGACGCGACCAGGAGATTTCCGAGCACCATGAGGCTGGCTCCGAGGCGGACAAGAGAAATAAGCTTTCCCCAGCGAGACATCACCACGCCGGCAATGAGTCCGCCGATGGGCGTGGCCAGAGAGGGTATTGCCAGACGGGCTCCCGCCTGAGTAGCAGTATCCAGCAGAACAACTTGGAAGAATAGCGGTAGGTTAAACAAGTACTTGTGCAGAGGGTCAGCACCATAATAATATCGGAACCAATAGTAGTATCGAGACTCACTGCATAAGCAGAGAATCCAGCGCAAACGTTGGATAGCTGGATGGCAACTGGTAGCCTGCCCCTGAGCATGCGGAGGGGTATGACCGGTATGGCCTTGGTTGTACCCTCGACGAGCAGAAAAGTAGCAAAGAGTACCGTGCTCCCAACAAGGGAGCCAATAACCCAAGGGCTACCCCATGGCAATTCGTTTCCGCCGAGACTGAGACCAACGAGCTGGATGGAAATTGCAACCACCAATAACAGCGCGCCGGTGAAGTCGACCTTCGTCCACACGGCCTTAAAACTCTGGCCTGCAGCGAAAATACCCTGCGGATCCTTGATGACAAGAGCACCAACGATCAAGGCCAGAGCAGAGAGAGGGACCTGCGACAGAAAACACCACCGCCAGCCGATAGAGTCTGCTATTGAACCACCAAAGGAAGCTCCGCAAATGGCCCCAAAGCCAAACATGCCGTTCTGGAAGGCTTGGTACATTCCTCTTTTACGGAACGGGATCATGTCTGAGTTCACTATTGTCGCTATAGACAATGCTTAGTACCTTTTCTTTCCCCAAAAGTTACATAGACTCACCCATCGTCATCAAGCCCCCACCACCGAACCCTGTCAGAGCCCGCATGCAGTTGAGCAGTATCACATCCCCGGCAACGCCGCAGCCCAGACACCCAATAGCAAAGGTGATGGTCGAGATGAAGAAGCAGATGCGTCGGCCGAAGATGTCAGAGACCCTTCCATATAGAGGTTGGAAAGCAGTGCTTGTGACCAGATAGGAGGTAGTCAGCCACGACGCCGTGTTCGACGCATCGAACTCGGAACTGATGACGCCGTAGGTGGCAGCCGTGATGGTACCGTCAAAGCCATAAAGAAAAACATTTGACATGATGGCTACCTGGATCCAGATGAAGCCCTGAGGGGGGCTCCATGACGCTTCCTCCGGAGCCTGGAGGAGCGGTTGGTCTTCTCGAGGCTCAGAGGGCCGAAGATTCTGCCGTTCTTCGTCATCGGTGGCTGGAGAGGCCGTGGACGGTGCATTTCTGCTTATCTGACCCGAGATCCCCTTAGCCATGGCGGTTGTGGCACACGGAGCAAACTACTATGCAGTACAAGATGTTCGCTTGTTGATACATGAGAGTGCTGGTACCTCAGGTTGTTAAGCTTAACAAGTGTGTGTCTCGAATGACTAACATAGACCTAGAGGTAGGGTAAGGCAGACTAAGAGTAACCCAGAAAACACAGATTCTGCAAATTCTGACGTAGGATTCCTGACTAGTGCCACATGGCGTATAGCCAAAAAAAGGTTGTGCCCTATACGCGCCTGCATTGAACTTCCAAACTTCTAACCTCGCTACTTGTTGATGTCACGACAACTACCTTACTCCTGCATCGGAGACAGGGTATCATTTCCATCATTTTGCCGGGTGATCACGCAAGGGAAGTTTCTCAGGACTTGATTCGATATTCAATTCTGACTCATCCGGCAACTAAACGTACCTTATTAGCGTCCTGCGTCAGACCCATCGGCTCCAACTGAACGCAGGCGAATGGATCTCCAACTGGTTCCAATTACCGTCATGATTCCTGGAATACAGCCATTTCGGTTCTCGGGGAATGCACGCCATTCTGGCAGACCTTGCGACTTTTTGAGATATAACTCCAGGCTTGGTCATAGTTATCTACAAGTAATTCTAGTCTGAGATTCCAAAGACGTCTTCCCAAGGCATCCTCAACTTGACGTTCACAAACTTGACCAAATTCCGTTACTTAGGTTTCATTCGTGATTGGAAATATCAGAAAGTGCTTCTAGGGTGATTGCTTAGACCAAGGTGAATGTACCTAAAATTGCGAACATGGAGAGCTCAATGACCTCTGACGCATCTAGCCTTCCACTCGAAGAACATGCAGTTTCTCGTGTCCCTCGTGACCGCGTCTCTGTTTGTCCGCCAGACTCTGGCGGACTGGCAGTTCAGATCCCGCCCTGATCTCGCTCCGCCGCGCTTGAACATCACCATACCTGCTGCTGCTGGAGTGGAACAGGGGTACCTGTTTCTTGCTCCTTTCGCCGGCCTACCGGACACGCCCACTGAGCAGCATGGACCGCGCCAGGCAGGACCCTATATTTTCCGTGACAATGGCGACCTTGTGTGGTCCGGATATGGTATCTACAGTATCTGGTCCACCAACTTCCAGGCTGGCCGCTGGAAGGGCAAGGACATCATCTTCAGTTTTGAGGGAGACCATAATGCCGGATATGGACATGGACACGGTCACATCACGTTTATGGACCAGCATTACGAGACCATCAGAGAGCTCCGTGCTGGAAACCATAAGCTGGTAGACAAGCACGAGTTTCACATCGTCAACGAGGAAACCGGTCTGATCCAGATCTATCAACCCGTCCCTCGTAATCTGACCGCGTGGGGAGCTAGTGAGGAACAGCAATGGATTGTGAATGCCATCTTCCAAGGTATGTGTGTAGCACCGTGGTCAACCTCCACATAGCTTACGATTACGACAGAACTCGACATTGCAAGCGGAAAGCTACTTTTCGAATGGGCCAGCCTAGACCACATTGACCCCGATGGTAAGCACCCCATCCTTCGCCATCCATCCGTACCACTGGTCCACTGCTAACACCCACTCTAGAAGCCATTCTCTCCATTAACCCAGGCCAAGCCGGGTCAGGTTACAACAGCTCTGATGCGTGGGATTATTTTCACATCAACAGCGTCGACAAGAACGCCGCAGGCGACTACCTCATCTCAGCTCGAGACGCATGCGCAGTGCACAAGATAAACGGCACTTCTGGAGAAGTCATCTGGCGACTGGGTGGAAAGAGGAGCGATTTCGACTTCACAAGTAAGAAAGCAAATTTCTGCTTCCAACATCATGCACGTTGGCTACCCGTCGGACATGACGAGGCAGATGAAATTGAGGTCATCAGCTTGTATGATAACTCTGCCCACGGCACCGAGCACAACGGCGGCCACGAGGTGCACACAGCCCCCACCAGCAGTGGAAAGATCTTGCGCCTGAACACCACAGCCTGGACGGCCGAACTCGTCCAGGGATACTATCCGCCGGACGACTTGCTGTCGAAGAGCCAAGGTTCGACACAGGTGCTACCAAACGGAAATGTCCTCGTCGGCTGGGGCTCCGAGGGCGCCGTGACCGAGTTCTCGCCGGACGGCAAACCGATTTTTCACGCTTACATGGACTCGGGCGCCCTGGGAGTTGCGGTAGAGAACTACCGCGCTTTTCGGTACAATTGGACCGGTCTGCCCCACGAAGATCCGGCCATTGTCGCCCTTGCCGGCGAGAATGGCACTACAATCTATGTCTCATGGAACGGTGATACCGAGACCAAGGTCTGGCGATTCTTCAGTCTTGGGACAAATAGCGATCCGGCCGCAAAGAGTTTCCTCGGAGACGTCACACGTACAAGCTTCGAAACGTTGCTGTTTGTTCCGGATAAAGCCGTCAAGAATGTCTCTGCACAAGCCATTGGTGCTGACGGCAAAGTGCTCCGCAACACTGGCTATGCCTTGATTGAGCCTGAGGTTCTGCCTGCACGCATCTCGAAGACAGCTTCTGCGTATTCGCAAGATCTTGGATTGCAAAAGACACTCCAGAAGTCTGCCGGGCGCCATGATCTGTGAGAAAGTTGAAGCTTTCGTAGAGATCGCCGGCGGGGTTAGATCAAGTCCTTCAATTGCTGAGATTCATCTTCAGTCGGCCCAAAAGGCACAATATTTCACTTCATTACCTTCTTTAGTCTCCTGAGACACCTTTCTTCTTATATAGCTTCCTGTATGTCTGCTCGTTACCTTCTACTCGAAGTGAAGTGTTCCAGACAAGAGCTCTTCACGCCTGGACATAACTTAAATGAGTGGTGAAATGTATCGTCCGTCTTTCAAACGATGGTACCTGACGCACGGGGCCTTATCCTGACAAGAGACATGTGAGAGCCTGGGTGGTTGTGCTAGGCTGTGGCAATTGGTGGATGGCTAATATAGCGTAGCCAAGTCTCAATTTATTCCTGTTGAGATTAATTCTATGTTGCACATTCAACTGGTCCGTTTGTCATTCAGCTCCAACCGAAATAGCACCCAGAGTTGCACAGCCTCACCTACTTCGAAGTCCACCTCCCCAATGAATGATCTGGACCGAGCTTAGCAGAAGAGAAGCGTTCCATCCACACCGGTCAACTATTAACCCGTATTACAAGTCTAATTTAAGCTTAATGTGACGACAAGATCTAGACCTACTGCTCTTTCTCTACTATAAAGCATGGCCGGCCATGGCCAAGTCCCGCTCAAGTTGTGTTGATTGTCGATTTTGCAACCAAACCAAAGTCCCAAATCTTCACCTAGCAGATCTCCTATTGCAGCGACATCAATCCTTACACAACCGGGACCCTTTCACTATGAAGCTCCTCTCGCTCCTCCCGCTAGCAGCTCTCCCATCCGTTCTCGCCTGGCGTGTCGGCCTCTGGCCCTATCAAGGCGTCGGAAAAGACCAGCAATACAGCGGCACAGTCGGCGCAGGAAAGTGCCACACGGTCGACGCCATCAAGCTGGGCCAAGTCACCTTTGACGCCACGACCAAGTTTTGGGCCGACATGCACGAGGTCATCGTCTACGCAGATAAGAGTTGCGACCCGGATTTCAAGATCTACAGTGGGAAGCACAGTCTAACAGGGAAGGACGTGAAGCCTCCGAAGGTGGCTAAGAGCTTCTTGGTTCAGTGATTTGAGAGTTGCTTTTGTGTCAGTGCAAACAGTTGGTTGCATTGAGGCAGAGACCAGGTTCGGACGGCTGGTGTGGGGGGGCCAAGATATTGCTGCCTCATTGTTGGCGACGATGCTCTCTTTGAAGAAACGGAAAAAGATGGGCAGTGGCGAGTAATGTTGATTCAGGCTCAAGCATTGATGTTCAGCGATATCTTTGCGACTTTCCCATGTTCATCATCCCTCGTGTATTAAGCAAGCGAATGGAGTTATCGTTCTGATGCTGAAGTTCCGCTTGCTACACTGAACAGTTGAACGTAATTCGCTGATGCTGGACGATGGATGCCGAATGGTCTGTTTGGTGATTTAGAGTATCGAATCCATCAGGACCTAACCATGCCCATCCTTCGCCTCAGGGCAGCGAGAACATTCTCGGACCAATACGGATTTCCCGCTTGCCGTAGAAGGAGAGCGCAGCCTCAGGTGGTTCGTCCATTGTTGTCTTTGTTATGCTACGGCGAGTAGAAAGCATATAATATCATACCGGAGTGAATGGAGGGGGCAAGCAGGTACAGAACGCTCCATGTGAAAGGGGAAAGGAAAGGGCCAATCAGAGCGCAGTCTTGGTCATCAATCATATTCATGGTGGTGACACAGTGCATCAAGCCTTGTGAGCCACCCATCGCTCCTTGGCAGCAAGCTGGATGCCCTCTTCTCTCATTGCCTTAGCTTTCACCAGGTTCTCCTCTCTGGTCATTTCTCGCTGCTTGAGCTGCCGCTGATATGCTTGACCCATAGTTGTGTTATCGCTGCCATAATGGGCTTTGTGTGATTCCCAGTCGTAGCCGCTACTTGAGGACGCCCATTCAAAGCCTGGGGTGGTCTGGCGTGTCGGCGGCTCGTAGTAACTTGTGGACCCATCGCTGCCGATATGGGTCACAGCACTGGATGGCGAAGGTCGGTCATCCTTGTCCAGTTTTGTTTCCTTGACCTTGTCCATATCGCCATGCTTGCCTTTGATATTGGCCCAGAACTTAATTTTGGGCTTGTCTTGGCCGGTAGGTTCTTCGCTACCATTTGTCTGGGTGCCTTGTGTAGGGTGACCGCCCCTAATACCGCCCTGTGAATGTCTTGTGCCTGGTTCTTCAGCTAGAGTCCGCGGTCTACCTCCTTGCATGCTTGAAGGCATATGACCTCCTGTGGGTCGCCCCGGCTGTTGTACTCGCCCGTTTCGTTCTCCGCCTGCTCCTTGCGTGACCGCGGCATGATCCTTCACCACTTCATCATATCTGGGAGGGGAATTTGGTACTCCATTGCCTTGAAAACATTCATCACACTCCAGGTTCGTTCCTTGGTGCTGGTTGACTTCTGGAGATGCTGGAGATGCTGGTGAACTGGATTGGGGCTTTCCACGAATTTTGCCAACGAGCCTGGAGAGCTTGTTTGGCTTCTTCTGTTGCGAGGACATGTTATAGATCCGAGGCAAAAGTGATTATGTTTACTCTCCGGTTGAAACAAATGTTTACTTCAGGCTCACGCCTGCCATCTACTTGAAACAAAGCCGACCGCGCCATAAAGAAAGTCGGTATGTGCGAGGTTACATTGGACCTCACACGCTTCGAGGTAAGACGGAGGATGATGATGATGATGATGATGTTCTTTTACGCCCGTTTGACGGCGAAGTCAGGGCAGCTACGGAAGATGCGCTAGGCCTATTCTAGAAGTGTCCAATACTCGGTTCCGAGCCCACGCAAGCTGTCTCGATTTAATGCCT
>SMOB01000207.1:0-68924 GCA_007388105.1 Coniochaeta prunicola | reverse complement strand
CCTCACCCTCAAGCACAGCCCGCACCCAACCGCGGGCGTCCCCGACCACATCACCATCTCTGCCTCTCCCTCAAATCCTTCTCCCTCTCCACCAACCTTCTCCATCTCCCCCCCCCCTGCAACCCCCTCACGCTCCTCCGCCTCCCGCAGCGAGAGAGACCACGCGCACCTCCCCCCCTCCGCGCGTCACGACGGTCACGGTCACGGTCACGTACGTAACCTCGACGTACCCCACGCCCCAGCCGCGTCTTCTCGAGCGCCGTACACGCCGCCGTGCGCTGCGGGTGAGCGAGAAGCTCGCGGAGATTGTTGCTCTGGCCACGCCCCGTCTGCGGAAGGGGAGGCGCGTCGGGATCGGGGTCGGGGTGGGTGAGGGGGGTGGTGCTGGTGGGCAGGGGGGCGGGGGTGCACGCCTTGAGTCGAGAGGGGGGGTGTTGGTGCGTGCTGGCTCGTCGGGGGTGAACACCGCGGCGGCGGGGACGGGAAATGCCTCCTCCCCCTCCTCCTCTGGGGCTGGGGTGTTTGGTGGTGTGGGGGGTTCGAATACGAGAGAGAAGGGGCCGAGCGGGGAATAGAACCGGGGAGTCTGGGGGCTGTCTGGCGTCGGTGACCTCGGCGCCGCGTGAGCTTCGCGCTGCGCCAGCTCCTGCTCGTCGCACTCGTCGAGGGTGAGGGGCGGGATGTCGTCGTCGCACAGGGATGGGGTTGTGGGTGCCAGGACGGGTGTTGGCGGAGGGACGGGCGCGACGCTGCTGGAGTCGAGGTGTGGTTCCGGTGTTGGCGGAGGAGGAGTTGGCGGAGGAGGAGGAGGAGGAGGAGGAGGAGGACCTTCAAGCCGGCGAACCCTCGCGAGCCATCCAGCTTCGTGTCGAGCTTCGGCAGTGTGGCGAGCAGCTGCCTAAGTCGGTCCTTCTTGGGCATGTGGACTGGTGCCCGAGTGCTGTTGGTCGCGGGATTTGCCGAAGGTAGTGGCTCCTGGGGCCACCAGGTGGCCTTCGAGGCCAGTCTAGTGGCGTTCGGGCTCTCCGTCATGGTGGAGGTCGGCTGAAGACTGTCTTGCGGCCGTGGTCGATGGTCCAGGATTGCGCGTGGGCCTATGTGCTCAAATCCTGGGGGTGGATGGATGATTCGGAGTGGTACGTCAAGAGGAGTGTCGGTGATGAGCTGCTGGGGGGGTCCTTCGAAGCCACACGGCGGGAACTCGAGGGTGATTGTGGTGGTGCCAATCACATAGCCTAAAGGGGTGCCCGAGTTGTCCTGACTGGACGACTGGCGTGGAGAGGCTGGGCGTCTTGTAGCCATCTGGGATGAGTGGTTGAATTGGAGGAGTGTCAATGATGACCCTCGGAGACAGGCCTGTGAAGCCTGGGGGTGGCAAGACGGTCCTGGGCGTGAGATAAGCTGGGTAGCCCTCCTTGGAATTCGAGATGGTGTGGGCGTTCGTGATCGAAGACATTGCTGATCTTTTGCAGAATCTGCTTTCTGGTGTTGAGAAGGGTGTTGGTATTGGTCTGCCGAATGAAGCAGAATGTGTCGTTGTGTGGACAGATTGGAAGATTTTCTGTCTTTACCCCTTTATTGACAGGTACCGACGAGACAGCTGTTTTGAGAGTGTACGCGAACGTTTTCGAGTCTTGGGTTAAAAGTTCAATACTGATGTGTTGCAAGTCTGGTTGGTGTCTTTGGGTTAGTTGCTGTTCTGATAGCTTACTTGAGGGCGTTCAATTGTGAGGATAGAACTTGAGACTGTATTCCAGTGTGTGGTTTGTGTGTTCTGACAATGGTGGTAATGATGGATATGTTTGGAGTGCAAAGCTGGTGAGGATGGTGTGAAGGGAGGGCTATTTATAGGGAAGAACGGGACCAGACAGGACCATTGATGCCCCTGAACCCTATGGTTGATATAAGGTTGCAATTGACTTTCTGGCGCCAGCCATGTAAACCTAGACGTAGAGATGTAAACCTAGATAGACATAGGATATGAACCTAGACATAGAGTTCAGACGAAACCCTGCCGGCCAGCTCGAGAGTCACCACAGCACAACGGTATCTGCCTTGGATTCGAGGCTCCATGGAGCTCGATATAAACCTGACCGTGACGAATAGCAGTTGCTTCGGTGTGATAACCCACTCCGTCATTGATCATGATTGAAGCCAGAAGAACAGTAACCAAAGATCTAGCCTACCGCAACGCCAGACACACAGACAATAAACACGCTCTTCCTCCACAGACGGTAGTAGAACACCATTACAAGGTTTATAAGTGTATAGGGGTGGAAAACCTAAAATCCCACCCCTGACGGGAAGTTGCAGACGCTTATCCCGAACAAGCCACGACGTATAAGAGCTCCAAACCCAATATCAACATGATAGAAAGAGCTCCAAACCTAATATCAACATCAAGGCCATCTCATCTCATCTCAAGCTAAACCGAACTCACCTGTCCCCACCCGTAATCTTGTCCCACACATCCGAGATCTTGTCCGTCAACCAGTCCCAGAACGAGTGCGTCTCGCTAAAGTTCTCGTCGTCGTCGTCCTCGTCACCGATATCATCGACCGGCACGGGCGGTATATCCACGACGACGCTGCTCGTCGACGTTGTCGTCTTTGCGTCCGCGACAGTGGTGGTGGTGGTGGTCGCGGTAGTAGCCGCTGGCGAGGTAGACTCGCCGGGGGCCGCGCTGGTGGATTCGCGCGCAGGAGACGCCGTGCCCACGGCGGATGGGGTGGGGGCAGAGCTGACAACTACGGGATCAGGGGGCGTCTCGACGCCGGTGCCCTCGCCGTCGGCGTCGTGCAGCCCGACGGGGCTCAGGGGCAGGCGCAGCGTGCCGTTGTTGGGCTTGGGCGTCAGGCCGACTGAGTCGCACAGTATGTTGTACACTTCGGTGTTCTCTGCGGAGCGGGGGGGAGTTTTATCGTTAGCTAACACCGCCCTGTTTATCTCTTACGGGGATTGGGACTGTGGGGCATAGGCGTGACGGTTTGGAAGTGGTTAAGGGGGAGGGGAGGGGAGGGTAAAAACATACGAAAAGGCTCCATCCTGCTACCGGGCGGATGGGGAAAGGCGGGTCCGCGCGCGATGAAGATGGCGCGCATGAGCGGGTGCTCGTGGTCGTAGCCGTGCAGGCCGCGCGGGTGGTACACGGTGCCCTTGGCCCTGGCGTCGGCGACGTCGAACTCGTCGCGGCGGACGACGGCCCAGCCGGTGCGGGGCACGATCCACAGCGGGGCGATGCGGTCGCTGCGGGAGAAGTGGTACCGGGCGGGCATGTCGACGTCGCGCAGGTAGACGTCGAAGGCGCCGCCGCTGTCCTTGGCCTTCCAGGCCAGCTCGCCGTAGAGGTCGCCCAGGTCGTCCGGGTCGGTCGGGCGGAGCCCGACGAGGGGCCAGCCGTCCGTGTGGGCGATCTTGCGAAGGTCGACGAGGTCGTCGAGCTGGATCAGGCGCGTCACGTCCGTGGTGGCCATGCCGTGGTCCGAGACGACCATGACGTTGACGATGCGCGTCAGGTTGCGGCGCTCGAGGCCGCGGAAGACGGCGTCGACCATGTCGTCGGCGCGGCGGATGGTGTCGCGGATCTCGGTGCTGTTGGGGCCGAACTTGTGGCCGTCGCTGTCGACGTTGGGCACGTAGGCGGCGACGACCTGCGGGCGCGCGCCGTCGGGCTGGTCGAGGAACTCGAGGATGCGGTCCACCTTCTTGCCCAGGGCCTCCCTGCCGTTGTACCTGTCCAGGAAGCTGGGCTCGACGCCGGCGATGTGGGCCTCGCTGCCGGGCCACATGTGGATGGCGGTGCGGATGCCGGCGCGCTCGGCCGTGACCCAGAAGGGCTCGCCGGCCCACCACTTGGGGTCCAGGCTGCGGGCGGCGTCGGTGTAGTAGAATTCCTCGCCCAGGGCCGGGTCCCAGAAGCTGTTGCCCACCACCCCGTGGCTCTCCGGGTACAGGCCGGTGGCGAGCGTGTAGTGGTTGGGGAAGGTCACGCTGGGGAAGCTGGGCAGCATGTAGGGCGGGGACACGCCCTCGCGCACCAGGGCGTTGAGGCGCGGCGTCAGGCCGCGGTTGAGGAAGTCGGCGCGGAAGCCGTCGAGGCTGATGATGATGGTCGTGGGCGCGAACAGCGTCGTGCCGTTGCTGAGGTAGCCCGTGTGGCGGTCGCTGGCCGGCTTCCGGGCCATGCTCAGCTTCCACGCCACCAGCACCAGAATGGCGAAGGCGGTCGCGATCAGGGTGTGGATGAACAGCCACCGCCTCCACCCGTGCCTCCTCCGCTGCCTCTCCACACCACCGGCACCGGCACCGGCACCTGGACCTGCACCGTACAACAGCCCCTTTCTGTCTCCGTCCTCGCTGTCCTCCCGCTCGGTGCTGTCCCCCGTCTCGCTCCCCTCCTTCAGCCCCCCGCGCTCCATCTCGAACATCAGCTCGCCGTCCTCGCCGTGCTGCGCCTCGTCGAGCAGCTTCTCCTTCTTGGCCCGCCTCCGCTCCCGCCTACTCCGCCTCTTCTCGTCTCCACCAAGCCCCTCGCTCCCCTCGTGCGTCGTCCCTCCTCCTCTCCCATCCATACTCCTACTCCTGCTGCTGCCGCTGCCGCCGCCGCCGCCGTCCCCTCCTCCCCCCTCCCGACTCAGACTCCTGCTCCCCCTCCTCAGGAGCCTGAGCGTGCCCCCCAGCACGGGCACGAGCCCGCTGCCGCGCCTGTCCGTCGTCTTCTCGCGCTCCTTGCGGCGCGAGGCGGTGACCAGCCCCTCCAGCTCCTCCTCCTCCATCAGCACGAGGCGGTCGTGGGCGCGAAGCTCGCGGCTGTTGCGGGCCCGGCGGAGGCGCTCGTCGTCATCGCTGTCGCTGTCCTGGGCGCTGCGGATGCTGGCGCCGTCGTTGTCGGGGGTGTCTGAGGGGGTGGGCGAGAGGAGCGAGTGCGACGACGTCTGGGTGCGCAGGAGGGGTCTGGCGGCGGTGTCGGGGGTTGAAGTTGAGATTGGCGTCGTCATCCTGATCGTTTGTCCTTTTTTTCCCTCCCCTCTCTTGGAGTGACGGACAGGATGGATATAAAACGTTATTGTCGGGGCCGGTGACTACTCGATGACAGCCATGCTGTCCTGATATGATGAGAGAGCAGGTTTTCGTGGATGGAAGTGACTTCGTCGTCGTCAATCCGGGTATCGCTCAGCTGTGCCAGTACACTGTGCCCATGACTGCGTCGATAACTGTGTCGATAACTGTATTGATGTAGTCCCGATAAGGTTTTGCGGGCCCCACGCTCCGTTAGGTACGTACATTTAGCGGGTAATTCTGGGCCCCCTATTGTCTCAACCACGGTACGTACTCAGTACGTACTGCGGTATTCTTGTACCCCGTCCAGACGAGGGAAGTTCTAGACCGCCTCGACCATTCATTCACTGTGAAATGCAACTCACGGCCTCATCAAGAGCAAGATATCTCGGTTGGGACGATAAAGGACAGCTCTCAGTCCATATGGTTTAAGCATGCCTCTCCCCAGTATGTCACTCCCGACCTCCCCTGTCATTTTCCTCTAGTGATATATGCTCTTCTGGCTCTCCCCTCCTATCCTCCGAAATATTCGTGCGCCTCTGCCATGACGCGCGTCAAATCCTACAAGAAAAGCACCACCATCACACAACAAGTGACGTGAAAAAAAGAAACGGTGTATAGTTCTCCCCCTCCCGAACGTGTAGTAGCCCAGCCACGAGATAACCCTTGAAGAAAAATAGACGACCATGGTAGTTGGAAAAGCCTTTTGAGAGGTAAGACGGAGATGCCTCGTGATAAGTAATGGCGATGGTGATAATTGGATATCACACGCAGGTTGCACATGTGCGAAGAGATTAACAGCCAGGCATCGATGCTGTCGCTTGTCTGTGTCTTGGACGGGATATGACCTGACCTGACGTGACGATGTATGGCGGCGACGTAAAAAGAGACGACAAGAGCGACGGATGGCCCACGGACCACCAAAGATTATAAGTCTGATGTGAGATCAAGTTCTCCAACGAGGAGAAGCGGCGACTCCAGCTATGCCGAAGCCACACGCATGCATGCGATGTGTGGCGTTTCCCCCTCCCGATTCCGACTGAGATGCCAAAAGAGGCCGACGCCGAACCGAGGGGGTTGAAGGAAATATGTACCGAGGAGAAAATGTAAGACACGGAGCCGAAAAGAAAAAGATTCCGTATGTGCGGGCGATATCGTATATGCAAAAAAGAAAAAGCTACCGTCATCCCTCGTGTTTCTACCTAGGCGACCTGGGAGGGGGGCCGCCGGGGTAGGCGCTGCCGGGTATCATGCCCTGCCCGCCGCCCATCATCCTCTGCGGACCGGTGCGCGACGTCGGCAGCTCAAAGTCCGGGTTCGAGTCGAGCAGTACGTCGTTGGCGCTCGGGGCCGCCGCCACCGGCCGCCGCGGTATGACGCCGTAGCCGGGCTGGGGAGGCGCGGGCGGGAACGGGGGCGGCGGGTGCCAGCGCGGGTTGACGCCGCGCTGCGATATGCTCGTGAAGTTGGACCTGTCGGATTCCGCCGGGCTCCTAGCCCCTTGCGGGATGTCCCGGATATCCTCGTACGAGTCAGTCGTTTGCACAGGAGGGGGCGGCGACGGGGCCGAGGTGGTGGTGGTGGTGGTGGCCTGGGCCGGGGTGGGGAGGGCGGCGGGGGTAGTAGTTTCGGCGAAGCGTGGGTCCACGTCCTCGTAGTACTCACCGCCTGGTTGCGTCGCGGGCGCCGGGCTGCCGCGGTACGACGAGCTGCTGCCGCCGGCCACGTTCAGAGGTGCCGGCATGCCCGCCGGAGACCTCCGGCCCGGTCCCTGCTGGGTCCACTGTTGCCGCGGCGGAACATAGGCTCTGTGGTTTCCGTCTGTCAGTTCCATACTCTTAGGTTCCCAGAGTCGAGAATTTGGGTTTGGGGGAGGTGATCCTCACTCTTCTTGGCTGTACCGACTGGCATCGCTGACGTACGTGTCGTGCCGTTGCGCCCTGCCCTGCTGCAGCGCCAGCATGCCAGCCACGTCGGAGTCGCTCTCCCTGATGCCGAACTGGCCGAAGCCCTGCGGCGCGTGCGAGGGACTGCCCGTGGTCGCATCCATCTCGATAGCCTGTCCCGGCCGGGGGGTGCCGTCGATTTCCGGCATCGGAGGCGGAGACTCTGCCCTGGGCAAGCTACCCCTCTGCGCCCCATACGAGTCGCTGTCGGTCGATATGCTCGGCATCGACGCATTCGCCATGTAGCCGGGAGCGGCGAGCGCTGGCGCCGGCGACAACTGTCGGTTGTACTGGCCTTGGTACGGCGCGCCTGCCGGGGACCCCCTGCGGTCGTACGTGCCGCCGCCGCCGCCGCCCTGGTAGCCTGGCGGCGGGGTCCTTCCTCCCCGCATGCCCGGTCCGTAGCCTCTCGGTGGCGGTCCGTAGCCGACTCGCCCTCCTTGTGGAGGCCCGTACCCTCCCCGACCCGGAACACCGTAACCGCCGCGGCCATTGGGGCCTGGTGGCGGTCCATATCCGTTGTAGCCGCCCCTGGGCGGTCCGTAGCCGCCGCGGCCACGATATCCGCCTGGCGGCATGCCTCCCCTTCCCCTCGAGTTGGCCGAATTCACAGATTCAAATGACGGTCCTCTCCTCATGCCATAGCCATCCGGAGCTCCTTGGATCGGGTTCCCGTACAGGTCGCGCTGAGACGGACCGGCCGAGGGCGAGCGACGAGGCGGATTCGGCCCGGCATAGCCGTTGTAAGGCACGCCATCCATGGCGGCAGTGTTTGGAGCCACGTCTGCAGCGGTGGTGGTGGCGGCGGCGAGGTTGTTTGGAGACCTGTCGGACGGACTCCGCGAGGTCAAGGGTACGCGCTCGTCGCTGGTCCTGCCCTCCTTGTTCTCGAACGAGGCAAACTCGGGCAGTTGGTCGGCGGGCCCGTTGGCGCCGCCGACCTCGGGCACGGTCGGCTGCAGGGCGGAGGCGACGACAGGAGCGGGCTTGACCTGGGCCTCGCGGTTGTAGTAGTTCTCGCCGCTCATCTCGGCGTTCTCGGCGATGCGCTTCCGCCTGGCCTTGCGACTGACGATGGTGCGGCGCATGGCGCACGAGACGAGGCTGCTGAGCAGGGTCAGGATGGCGGCGGCGAGCACGAGGTAGGAGCCCCAGGCCAGGTGAGGCACGAAGAGCAGCACGTCGACGAGGAAGCACAGGAGGCAGACGATGAAGGTGACGAGGCTGATGATGAAGACGACGAGGAGGTAGCGCGACGAGTGCGAGGGGGAGTGCAGATGGGCGACGACGGCGAGGACGAACATGAGCAGGGTCAGGAAGGCGGCGACGGGGTGGAGGACCAGGATGGCGGACAGGGTGGTGCGGGTCGAGGACGGGAGATCAAAGGTGGCCGAGTCGTCGGCGGAGAAGACGGACGAGGTGTCATAGCCGATCTCGAAGCTGCTGCAGGCGTCGGGCTTGCAGAAGCCAAAGACGCCGAAGTTGACCCCGCGGAAGTTGCCCAGCGGGATGGCCTTGATGATGGGGGTCGACAGCACCGAGATCAACAGCAGCGCGAATGCCGCCAGGAGGAGCACCGCCAGAGGAGTCGCCGGTCGCAGCATCTTTCTCGTCTCCGTCAACCCGAGTAAAGGTCTAAAGGTCTCGTCCAGATGGATGGGGATCTAGTATATGGGTATTGGCTAATGTCGCTCCACCATTCCGTGACGATGAATTCCGTCAATTGGCCGGCGTGGTCGCTGCGACGGGGGCGGGATTCGAGACGGGATTGCAAGTGGGAGCGAGCGTGGCGTCTGTTGTCGTCGACATGGGGAGAATCTTGGAAACGGTATGGCTCATCGAGACGCGACAAAAGTGGTGGACAAGAAGATAAGAAAAGCCCAATGATGATGATGGTGGTGGTGGTGGTGGTCGTCGTCGTCGTCGTCGTCTCTGTGGCAAGAAAGGAATGTCGATGATGGATGATGATTCAGTCTCTTGGGGAACTGGATTATGATGAGACAAAGCAGAAGCGGGAAAGGCAGAGACGGGAAAGCAAAAAGGGACGGGCGAAACTGGGAAAAAGGGTGGGAACGCTTTTCTGCCGCATACCATAGTACTGTGGTAGGAAGTTACGTACTGTGTACCTAGCTACCTAGGTATTGTACGGTACATAGTAAGGTATGTATGTAGTGTACACTGTACAGCACCTTCCTTACCCGATAGCAAAGTAACCGCAAAGTAACTGCCCTGTCTGTGGACCTACTGCGGTAGCACGTACTATGGTATGTACAACGGGAGATATGTACCCGGCGTCGTACCCAGATAGGCTTAGCGCAGCCATTCAAAGCTCCCCACTTGGCGTGCTTCGTAGCGGATTCCCCTCAATGCGCGGGAGATTAGTAGGTACACAGTTGCATACACACAGTACGTGGTACGTATCTCGTCTCTGCCATCGCCAGCCAGCCGTGTCAAGACCAGGCCATCGGTAAAGGATGAGTCAGCAGAGCAGAGAAGAGAGAGAGAGAAGAGAGAGGGATGGTTTAACCTGTGCCTACAGCTGTCCTCCGAGAGCCATAGACGCCAAAATCAACCATGTCGAACGCGGAATTATATGTCATTCGGTACACTAGACTCTACCCGGTGCGAGTGAGGGCATATTTCGCCAACCCCCCCGATCGAATTTGATGCCCGTCTATCGACGTGCTGGGCAGAGATCAGAAGTCGGTTCGCAAGTCGGGTATCACGCCAGTAACCTCGGACAGATGATAGGAATGCCAGGAATTCTTCTAGGCCATACGCCCGTTGCTCTGACGGGATATCCCCATCGAGAAGTGCGGGAGGGCCTTTCCGTCGGCTTTACCTCGCCTACCGTCCAACCCAGTGGCCTATCGGTGATTTAAATCGGTCGAGCTGGCAAGAACAGGGTCGGCAGGTAGAGTGCGACAAAGCATCATCACAGCCAGGCCCCCCGCTGCAGTCTGAAAGAGACGCCTTGATCCGGTCGAGGGGGCCAAGAGAGCCGGGCAGGAATCCTGACCTCGAAAGCTTGAAGACCTCTCTTTTGTCTGCAACGTCAGCTTCGAGCGACACGAGGGCTCGAGGGCTACAAAAGCCATGTCTGGCACGCATTGCTGATTCACAAACACGACACTATTGGAAGTCTACTGTCTCGGCGTGTCCCACGTGTCAATTCATTCTCTCTTTGACCCGGAGGAAGCAAAGTCACGAGGTCGGTCTTCTAGGCACAGATGGATCAAATACGTCTGGAAAAGAAGAAAAAAAGAAGAAAAGAAGAAGAAAAAAAAAAAAAGGAAGAAAAAAAACCAGAGCAAGGCCAAGGAGTGATTGATTGCCTCTGTACATGTGTGTGTGTGTGTGTGTGTGTGGTTGTCTTTTGCTATTATTTTCTTTGTGTTCAAAGGGGGAAAACATGCCTTGCGGCAGGCAGACAAGGGACGAGAACTATGAGAGGCTAAGCCTCTAGAAAGCAACAAAGGTGGTTGGAATGTGTTTGCCTCCTGTTTCCGGTCCAGTCTTGAGGTGGCTGTTGGTCATGAGAAGAGAAGAGAAGAAAAGAAAACCGAGAGAAAGCAAATACAGGGCAAAGCAAAAGCAGAGAAAGCCGTTCTCACTCCCACCCCATCAGTCTGGGTCGCCGTCGCCGAGACGTGACTGCCGTGGCTACCCTCGCCGCCGTCGCCGCCGTGGCCGAGACGTGGCTGCTGTGGCCGCCGTGGCTGACGTGGCTGCCGTGGCTGAGGTCTCTGCCGTGTCCATGGCTGCCGTGTCCGTGTCTGCCGTGGCTGAGGTGTCTGCCGTGTCCATGGCCGCCGTGGCCGCCGTCTTCATCGGGCCAATGTCACCACTATTCTCGTCCACGTCCGCACCGGTGCGTGTGTCGGCAGCCGGGGGGTCGAGTATGACCCACATGTGGTGAAGATAGCATATCTGTGGGCCATAATGATGGGGATCGGCCACAATAAGCGGCATGACGACCAGCTGCACCGTCTGGTCTGGGGATCCGTCGCCGCCAGGCACCCATGCGTTAAACGCTTCCTTGTCGATGTCTTCGTTATATCCCTCGGGGTGGACTCTCATGCACCGGCTACGGATCCTTTGCTTGTAGTACTCGCACGGAGGTGCAAAGCTGGAAAAGGGAAACCCGTACAAGCGTTCGCGCTCTTCATCGCAGCGCTCTGGGAGTGGCCGCCAGGAAATCCAAGCCCTATACGACGTCATCGAGAGAAGCTCGTCCACACGTAACGCGGGTTCGAGGAAGTGTGGAAAGAGTTCCCTCCAGCGGGCCACCTCTCCGGGTGTTGCGTTGACGAACAGGCGCCCGAGGTCACGCTCTAGGTGATTCATCAGGACCTTCCAATTGTGCATTTCAAATTGACTGAAAGGCTTGTCGTCACCGTAAAGAGGCGCTGTCAAGTTTTTCACATAGAGTTGCCATGTGATAGTCCTCCAAGCCTCGTATAGTCCACCCCACTCACGTCGCTCCCAGGGCCCGGCGAAGGCATCTGCTCGAGGGCTGTGTCAGCCAGTGTCCTGCAGTACTTGGAGCTGGAGAAGAATGGGGCACGATCATGCGAAGAACCAGGGAGGCGATGTGCTGAGAATACTTACTCCGGAACGAGTCCATCGTCTTGGCCATGACGGCCAGGGTGGGATTTTCAGACTCTGGAAGCCACTTGGCTGCAAAGGCGGCAGAGAACAGGTGCTCGTCAAGGGTATGGTAGATTCGGGCCTTGACGATTAGGTGCACTCGGTCCTTGTCTTCGAGATACTCCCTGGGCGAGGGTGTCCAGCGGCTGAGCTCCTTCTGGGTGTCGGAAGAAAGAGCCTCCCACGACAGAGCTTTCCTAGACACAACAGCGCTCACAAATATTTCGACCTCGCGATTGAGTCCGAACCACGTATTCGCAAACTCGGCTATCCCTCCATCTTCGTAGAAGCCGTCACCTCTGAAGAGATCAAGAACCTGGCGGCGCAACCCCTCGGCATCATTTCCGCACCGGAGCCCGGGGAGTCTCCACTCCTCGTTGTCGCGCCAAGTCTCTGCAGCTGGTACCCAGTCTTGTTGATGCGAGATTTCAAAAACTTTAGATAGGTTAATTTTCGGCATCTTGGGCCTCTTCCTCTTCGCATTGGGCAGGCTGGCCTCGTGGACCCAGTGATCGTCAGGCTCCTGGAGATCGTCAGACTCCTGGACTGGATCGTCAGCCTCCTGGGCTGGATCTGGTTCGGGGCTGCTGTGCTGCTGCATGTCTGATGTCGGGTCCATGTCTTGTCAGCAGGTTTTTGGAGAGACCGGTCGACGGTCACACCGCCAGGGACCGCCTAGGTCAAAGGTATGCAATCGAGAGAATTCGTTGGATAGGACAGCCACGGCGGGAGCCACAGAATGAGTTGAGCAATGGAGCAGATGACGGGGGCGGCCCAAGAGAGCCGAGTGCCGTCCTTAAGTAGTGAAGATGCCTCCACCTATGGTCGGGAACTGTGGTCCGGCAGGAACACTTGAGGAGTGTTTGCAAGCTTCCGGGTGACGCTGGAATAAACACAGAGTCTGGGAACTGGGTCACACACACCGACGGGACAATTTTTGGGGGAGAGGGGCCGGGAGGGCACCACTCTTTGTTCGGCTGCGAGCTTCGTTGAAAGGGCGGCCAGAGATGGAACTATTGAATGCGTCGACACATGACGTCGGCCATCCGGAATGGGAAAAGGGCAAACGCTTGCTTTATCTGACCGGTCTTTCCGCGCCAGAGACGCCCCAAACGATAGTGCTGGGTGCTGGGTGTGGTCGTGTGAGAGGCGCATCCGAGGGCAATCTAAGGGGCAATTCGTTTGCCAAAGGCGGCGCGCCGCAAAATTATCGGGCGCGTGTGCTACACGATTGCGTCCAGAGCCCGTTCCTGCCAGACTTGGGGCGCAAACGAAGGAAATGATGGTGCTGGACACGGATAAAGAACGAGACATCGGGCCCAGTCTGGGCCCCGCAAAGCCCGTTTGGCGTTTACCAAAGGCGCAGGCCTCATTCGTCTGTTCTGTCGGTTTTGGGGCGCTTCCTTGCATGGCCAGCTGCCCTGATCCGGTCCATTTTCTTTGATGCTGCCGCGGAACCGAGCACCACGCCGTCTCATGTGAAGTCCAGTCAAGCCACGACCATGAAGTTGAATGCCGGCATGTGCCGGCCTCCAAAGCTCAACCACCCAAGCGGAGCCAGTTCACCGCCAGTCCAGGCTAGCTGCCAAGGGACGAAAGCAGGACGCAGTCTGTTTGGGGCAACCAGAGGCGATTGCCGTCGCTCCGAGAAACGACTCATCACGTTTGCATCGCATCTCAGCCCCAGCCCGTGCGGCAGAACGCACGCCGGCATCAAATCCACGTCACCTGTCACCTACAGCCAGGCGTGCAAGCCGGAAATGTTGTGACGGGTGTTTTGGACCGTCCTCCAAGCGCACTTGGACACCTGTGGACTGGTTGGGCCCAGAAGTCTCGCCCCGGTGGGGAGATATGTCCTCCTCCCCTTGGCCGACCTCTCTACAAATACTGCTCAACTGCCCGAGCGATCAGACTAGATGGCACCAGCTTTCCAGTTTGCAAACACAGGCATTGGCTACCACCAGCACCGCCGACACACCGATGTCCCACTCGATCTTGTCGGTCGCTTCCCGGGCCCCCGAGCTCGTGGTCGCCATCGACTTCGGTTCTGCGTAGGTTTCTGCTCAATACCCTTGTCGACGGATCTGCCTGTCGAACTTTTGCCCCCCCTGCATCTACTTATCATAGAAAATACTCGCTAGGTACACCAAACTTGTCTTCAGAGGCACTTCCTTCCACTATTTTCCCCGAAAGGTGCCCTCGCGTCTCCGCATAAGCCAGGACGGAACGGCTCACTTGTTGGGAGATAATGAGAGTGCTTCTCCCGGCGACACCGTGCTTGACTGGTTCAAGCTGTTTCTTCTCCATGAGAATGATTGGCCACCCATCACACAGCAACAGTCGAGCATCATCTTCGACGCGCGCGAGAGATTCGGCAGAGTCAGGAAGAGGATTTCTGAAGTCATCGGTCTCTTTCTCAGCGCTGTCTGGGAGCACGTCACGGGCGGCAATGGCTATACTGGCCCAATTCTAGGTACCCGCGACTGGGCCAATGTCTCGTTACGTGTAGTCGTCACTGTCCCACCGGTCTGGAGGTTTGATGACATGAGACGCATGGGCGAGGCCATCTCTATGTCTTGCATCCCTGGTTCTGTCGGACATTTCTCGTACATTTTCATGCACGAGTCTGCAGCCGCCGCCACCTCGATTCTCCAAGTCTTGCAAAACGACAAGAGCTTCAAGGTAGACGCCCCAACCCTTCACTTTCTTGCCTCGTAGGGCTTGTGCTGACCACTGGCGAGCTCTAGAACATTGGATCGTTCATCGTCTGTGATTGTGGTGGTTTGACGGTTGTGGGTTTCCTCTCGCCCGGTTTCCCCCTTTTCCCCCTTTCCTTTCCTTTCTTTTTCAGATCTCTCTCTTATTTTCTTTTTTCTTATCGCTCCCTTCTCTATCCTTCAATTGCTCATCCTGGCCGGAGCTAACAGTCCCTCAAGGACGTCTCGACCTATCATGTCACCGACACGCCAACGAAATTCGTGTCAGACCAACTGGTCATAGCAGAGAGCGGCTTCTATGGCGGTGTATTCGTCAACGAGGGTTTCATTCAGCTTCTCAACGAGAAGATTGGTGCCTTCGGCCCGGTGGCCAGAGCAAGTGTCAGCCCAAAGTTCATGGCAGAGGCCACGCGATGGTGGCACATGAAGCTTCGTTCTATAACACACACGCCGGAAACAACTGCCACCCACGCGTTGCCCATTGAACTTGTTTATCCCGGCGTCACGCCAGCCTATCCGGGCGGATCGGGAGAGCTCATCGTCTTCACAGGGTCAGTGAATCCTTCCTCATCATTCAAAAGGGGGGGGGGGGGGGGGGGGGGGGGGGGGGGGGGGGGGGGGGGGGGGGGGGGGGGGGGGGGGGGGGGGGGGGGGNGGTCTACTCAACTTTTACAAGGCGCTCGATACCACCCCCCCCCAAACAAACCCCCCCCCCCCCCCCCCCCCTCGGGGCACCGGCCCGCATTTGTGCTATGTCTCTATTATTGTTGGAATACACCTTAACCCACTCACCCGTGGACGCGTCGGACGCAATGAGGCCTCCACGCCGCTGACAACAAGAGACAAACAGGGCGGAAATTCAATCATTGTTTGACCAACTCACGGACGGCATCTGCCGCATGATTCAGCGTCAAAGCGAGGTAGCTCGCGAAAAAACGGCCGTGGCCCCTAAGGTGAGGGGAGACAGCATAAACAACATGGCAATCAGGACGCTGACCTTGCTTTGATATAATAGTACGCATTTCTTACCGGCGGATTCTCAGCTGCCTTATGGCTACGGCGTGCGATGAAACAGCACCTCAGCCAGATATCGCTGCAGGTGCTGTCCCTGAACGATAAGCTTCAGTCAGTCCCTTTCCACCCCCCTTCCACCCCCCTTCTCATCCTGCTGTATTCTTGCTCTTGGCTGGCAATTTCGACTTCCTCTCATCTTCCTTCACTGGTAGAAAGAGCTGACCGTGACCAAGGACCCACGCCGTAGCCAATGGCGCGGCCATGTCAGAGTTTGCAAGACGCCACGGAAACAGTGAAGACAGCGGTCTGCCCACCTTCCGATCGCACTTGATTCGCAGCAACTACGGCTTTGTGCCGGACAGACAATCGAGCACGGCCGTTTCTTGGTTCCTTCTAAAGGTTTGAAAACAATGCACCCTCCCTCCCCTTCCATCCCGAGTTTCGACGACGGGACCGTCGTGCTGACCCGCGGCGGTTTGCCATCTCCGCAGGGCTCTTCTGTCCCAACCGACGGCTGCGTCACCCAGAAGGTGCCGCTCAGCGCCTTCTCGACCAGGTCCGATGTGGGCTCCCCCTCCTCCGGCGCCGCGCCGCCGCTCCAGATCCTGACTCTGCTCGTCTACTCCACGGCCGCCTCCCACCACGGCCAGACGGTTCCGGCCGAGTTGGCGGTGGTCGTGTTCTGCCGCATCGAGTGGCGCCCGCGGACCCGCATCCACCCCGACACGGACGCCATCTCCCTCGACATAACGCACGATGGCGCGTTCGATATCGACGTGTCGCTCAGCTGCAACGGTCGGCCGGTGGACCCGGATTGCATCGATGTGGATCGCACCCCTGGAGGTGTGAGATTCTGAAGGAACATTGCGTCGCGGACCGGGCTGGGAAGGAAAAAGGGGGGTGTGTGTGCATCAGCGAAACGTCGTCGTTGCCGGTGTTGTCGCCGGTGATGTCGCCAGTGTCGTCCTCGTGTGGCTCGTCCGGGCCCCCTCTCCTTTTCCCCTTTCTTTCTATTCTCTTCATTGGCGTTATCTGGACGGGTGTGTGTGGCTCGCCTGGGCCCCTCTCCTTTTTGTCTTTCTCTCCCTGTTCATTGGCGTTATCTAGACGGTGTGGGTGTGTTAATGGGACTAGAGTCATATACTTGGTAATGCAATAGACAGCGTGCTTGCCATACACGGGGCAACCGGGGCCTGAGGATTCGTTCGCAACTGTGGTTGGGTGCCACAGGCCCCAAAGCACCGTCTGGAGGTGGCGTTTGGAAACTGGTCTTTGAGTTCCTGGCCTTCACATCGCTCGACTTCACTGCTTTTTCGCTTCTGTGACACGTCAGTCCGCTTTTCGTCCTGGTATGTTAGCATACGTTAACCATCCAAGGCACGTCACAGTATGGTCCGGCCGGGAATGGTCAAATCAGCATTCCTGGCGTCACAGCACTACCTATCCGACCACCGGAGAGCATCGGGGTACAAGCAACTGCTGCTGCTCCAGAGCTGCGAACACAGCATTCCCGACAGACAACCCCCTAGCCTCTTGTCCTGCCCTCCCGCCGCGATACAAATCTGTGGTTGTGCCGTGCACGATGTGAGATAGCAAAAGCCCCGAAGCACCATTTGGACATGGCCATGATGGCGAAAAACAGGCGTGGAGAAAAAAAAACACAAGTCCGTCTCGGACAAAAAGAACGAAAGAAAGAAATCAGATCTGGGGGTGCCAGCCCTCTCTCAACTCCTCGGCTCCATCATGCCCCGGCTCTGCAGAGTCGCAAGCCTAGTAGCTGCTGTATCAGTGCGAGAAAAGGGGGCCGGACCGGACACTCTCAGCAAAATCAGTTGGCGGTTTACTTGCGACAGAACAGATGGCGAAAACTGCAAAACAACAACTGAAACCCCCTTCCCCCTTTTTAGCCGAAATCATCGCACATGTTCCCCTCCTTACCGTCCAGGGGGCCGAAGAGCTTCTGGAACGTCGTTTCCTCCCCCTCCCTCGTGTTACTTCCATACCGTCGTCAGTCTGTGCCACAACGTGTCGAGAAGCGGGGGAAGGAGAACGTACCTTGAACAAGATGCAAACGCAAAACCTCTGAGCCTCTCGACGAATATGTCCTTTTCGCCCTGCCCCTTCGACATCGTCCTCTCGTCAAACGCCATCTCAGTGTATGCCGGCTGTTGAGCTACCTCTCTTCTTCGCCTCCCGCATATCGATCACACATGAAGGCAGCCTTAACGGGCGCGTCCGCGCCGGTTCTTGTTCGCGCGTCCCTTCTCGGCCGCATTTTCACCCGATCCCTCCGCATCCGCCTCCTCGTCTTCGGCCCTGGTCTCGAGACCGGCCTCTCCCGCCTCCGTCCCCGTCTCCTTCCCCTTCCCCTTGCCCTTCCACGTCTTCTTGGCCGGGTGCTCGCCCGTGTACATGCTCCTCCACGTCTGGTGGCCGTCGGGCAGCGCCGCCTCGGCGCGGTAGAGCAGCAGGTTGCGGAAGAGCATCGTCATGAGCGGCTCGGCCACCTCGCTGGTCGGCTTCTCCAAGAGCTCCTCGACGGATGCGGTCCGGTGGCGGTCGGGCACGCGGGTGTCCTCGAAGGCGTCGGCGTAGCGGTTGTACTCGGCCTCGAACTCGGCGCGCGAGACGCCCAGGTCCGACAGGTAGCGGGCGAAGACGTGGCGGAGCTCGACGTCCTTAACCGCGTCCTCCATCGTCATGTTGAAGTAGCGCGACCCGCTGTAGAAGACCTTGTCGACCTTGGCCCGGTAGCGCGCCAGCTCGTCGGGCGTCATGCCGCGCGACGTCATGGTCGTCTGCTCCCGGTGCGGCGGGGCCGACTCCCAGCTGTCCGGGATCGGCAGGTAGCGTCCCATGTCCGGGGGCGGGCCGTTGGGGTAGTACCGCTTCATGCGTTGCCACGGCAACCGCTCCACGATGATGCTCGAGGGGCCCGGCTGGCGGGGCAAGGGCGACGAGGTCCCGACGCGGCATACCGGGGGAGTGGTTGCCGTCTGCGGTGGGGTGCTGGGCTTGTTGTTCCAGGCACGCGGACCCTCCGATGAGTCTCGCAGACTCTTGATGCGCTCCGTGGTCGTTGACGTTGTTGACGAGTCGCGGGCCTGCAATGGCTGCACTGGCCAAGGCATGATCGGCGGCACCGGGAGTTCTCGCATGTTTCTGAAGTCGGGCCAGGAACCATCGGTCCTCGCCGAGGCGGTCTGGTGCGACGACGTGGGCGGCTGGCGGGATGCCATTGTGTTCTGCACCACCTCTTCGGCTGGCGGCGACTTGACCGTGTTGAATTGGCGAAGGGTGTTGTTCGCGTCGACGAAGAACGACGGGGCTGGCTCGGGGGTCTTGAGAGAGCGCAGCAGGTTCTCCCGGTGGCTCAAGGTGTTGATGGGCCAGGGTCCGGCAGGCTTGGGCGCCCTGTTGGTGAAGGGAAGCTGAGACGGCGAGATGTCGATGGTGACAGGCTTCAAACCTGGAAAGCCTGGTGGCGGATTGACGACCCGAGTGGCTCTCTGGTAGCCTCTGCGATGGGGACGGAGAGGTGGGCACGACACAGGCTGGAAACCCGGGAGTGGTTGTGGTTGTTGCTGTGGTGGTGGTGGAATGGTGCTGTTCTGCTGGTTTGTCTCTTGGATGTTGATGTCCGGTTTTGCCTCGACGACTCTGGGAAGGACAACCTTAACCTTTTGAGAGGATTCGGAAGGAACTCCCTTGTCTTGGTCCACCTTTGCCTTTGCCAACGCCGGGGTTCTCTGGGCCAGCAAGGACAAGCACGGCACAGCCACACGAATATCACTCGCCCGACGAGGAACCTTTGCCTTTTCTCCTCCCAGATCAGGTGCGGCATTCACAGCTCCAGCACCAGTTCGTGACGCCCCGCCCTCATTGTTGGCTTGCGTCACCGGTACCGCGACTTTAGCCCGCTCTCTCGCCGCGGCATGGATTCTGGTATTCTCCGCTCGCTGAGCCGCCAACTGCAACTCCGTCAGGCCCCGAGATGCAGGACGGGTCTCGCCGCCACCGACAACGGAAGGGCCACCACCCACAGACTCCTCGGCAGCCTGCTTTCCTTTACCATCGTGAACCGGCGAGGTTGCCAACCCCAGAAATGCGAGTGTCTTCTTTGCCGCTGACTTCGTGCCGGGACTCAACTCCACGCTGACAGCTTCGCCGTCTCCGGGCTGCCCGTCGTGGCCGGCATCTCCTCCGCTTGGTGCAATCCACAACAAGGCGTTCGGCCAAGGCGGGCTGTCGCTCTTGTCGAAGCCGTACGGACCCTTGCGACTGTTGATGGTGTCCCCGAAGAGTTCGAGGTCCCTGGCCGTAGTCTCGCGAACGGCTCTGTCAGACGCGCTTTCACCAGCATCACCGCCATCGCCTCGAGCAGCAACATTGTTGCGAGGCCTGATGCCGTCAAAATATTCTATCTCCTCGGTCACTTCGTCGAAGGCGGCGTGAACCTCAGCCGTCACCTTCGCAATTGTCGCTCGCTCCTCCTCGGCCTTGGCTTCCCGCACGGCCTTGTCTTGCTCCGCGGCCTTGCGCTCGGCGATCTTGTCGGCCACGATGATGTTGACAATGCCCTCGAACAGCATCTGGGGGTCAACAGCCGCAGGCGACTTGATGTCCGCTCTGCCCAGGATAGCCGTGTCGGGAGTGTTGTCGGGCACCCGCTCCCCGTTTGCATTGGGTCCGTCTCGCCCGTGCGGCCACTCTGCAAGGTCACTCGCATCGATACTTGAGGTCGGCGTCATTGGCGGGTCTTGGGCACGCCGAACGGTGGGTGTTCCGGGTGCCGCTCGGACTGGACCGGATGCATCCGTCGCAGTCGTGCGGCGCGGCGTCGAATCGTCTACCACGGCGGTCTGGGGTTTTGGCCTGCTGATACCACGAAGGTTAGCCACGGTCTTGGTGGGTGTATCAAGGTCCTGGCTCGGCTCTTTTCGCTCCGTCTGCTGAGCAAGGTATTCCTGAGTTGCCCGTGTGTCGGCCAACTTGTCTTCTCTGTACCCGGTTATCGAGGGATGATTATACTGCGCGAGCGGAAAGGTTGGAAACCCCGGCGTCTGGCCGTCTGGTTGTAATGGCTGTCCACCTGGGCCCATTCCCTGGCCTGCGTATGCAGTGTATGAACCATGGTATGGATTGGTCGAAGGTCCGTGCTGTGGGACTCCCGTGTGTCCCGGGTGGTAGACGCCGTACGAGGGATGCGGTGTCGTCCAATGCTGATTTCCAGTGGACCACTGGGGTGTCTCTCCTGGAACTTGATGAGATCCATGCTCCGGGAAATTTGAATCATACTGAGGACCAGTGGAAGGACCAGCGGTGACGCCATACGGCGGACCATACGGAGGACCATATTGAGGACCATATTGAGGACCATAAGGTGGACCATAAGATGGACCATACTGAGGACCTTGTTGCCCATGATAAGCCCCAGCACCATAATACTGCCCGTTATGAGGCGGATAGTGGTAATAGCCAGGATGTTGAGCATGACTCGGCCGCGAGGGTGTGGCATAGCTGTTATGTCCAGAGCCCGGACCAGGTTGGGACAAGGGAACCCGGCGTCGTGATCGCGAGCCGGGTCGAAACGGCGAGATGCCGGGGTTGAGAGGCTTCCTCCGCGATGCGGGTGAGTTGCTGGCAGGTGTTCCCTTGGCCGGTGATTGGATCTGAGGACCCCTCTTGCTAGCAGGTTGCTTGGGAGCGGGCTGCTTCCCCGAGGGGTGGCTGGCCACGGGAACAGGCGGTTTGGACGGGAGCAGAACAACCTGAGGCTGTTTGGTTACAGGAAGCTTGGGCGGAAGCTGCTTGGTTGGAGTTCCCTCACTGGGAGTCTGCTTGACCTGAGACTGTGTGGACTCGGGCTGCTTGGCTGGAGTTGCCTTAGATGGAGTCTGCTTGATCTCAGGCTCCTTGACTTGAGGCTGCTTGGACTCAGGCTGCTTGGCTGGAGTTACTTCTTTCGAGGTCTGCTTTACCTGGGATTGTCTGGTCTCAGGTTGCTTGACTTGAGGCTGCTTGGTTGGGGCTCCCTTGGTCGGAGTCTGCTTGACCTGGGACTGTTTGGTCTCAGACTCCTTGGCTTGAGATTGCTTGATGGGAGCCTGCTTGGCTGGAGTTCCCTTATTTGGAGTCTGCTTAACCTGGGGCTGTTTGGCCTCGGGTTGCTTGACTTGAGCCTGCTTGGCCGGGGACTCAGTCGGAGCCTGCTTGATCTCAGGCTCATTGACCTCAGGCTCCTTGACCGGAGACTGCTGGGTTGAGGCTCCCTTGGTCGTAGTCTGCTTGATCTCAGGCTCATTGATCTCAGGCTCATTGATCTCAGGCTCATTGATCTCAGGCTCCTTGGCCGGAGTCTCTTTGGACGGTGTCCCTTTGCCGGGTATCTCTTTGGCCAGGGTTTCTTTGGCCGGACTCGGCTTATCTGGTGGCGGCGGCATCTTGTCGGCTCATCAGACCCCTGCTTCCTAATCAAAGTCTACAGACTGGGTCAGTTCTGTCGGGAGGCACGATCCAATCAAGTCTTTGCCTTTCCTTCCACGATGGCTGGGACCAAGTAGGAGATGACTTACGGTATCGCCAAGGCTTTCACACCTGCCCGAAGATTGGCTTATTGAGCATGAGAAGCTGAAAGCAGCTGTGGGATGATGGTCGAGACGGCCTTGGAGCCTACTGGTTCTGCGACCGTGGTGCAAAAGAGCCACAAGGCCTGGAGTCTCTCGACAAAAGAGCAAACGACGAGGGTTAACTGTGCTACGCGATTAGGAAAGAAGGAGAATAATGATGACTCGGAAAGCTTCGATATCGCTGCTTGCAACTGTTGACGATATTCGAATACTGTGGAATGGGAGGGATGTGGTAAAAAAGGACGATGGTAGAAGATGTGAGATGAGAAAGGAAAAGGTTTGCAATGGAAGAACTGAGGTGAACGGCTGGTCTGCTGCAAAACCAAATGGCAATGACGCGTGTACGAGAACGCGTTCAGACCGAAGGAAAGAGACGATGCGTGTTGGGGAGAAGTACTGGGTACATCAACACCACGTTCGAACTTGGTGGGCCGTGCTCCTGAGCTTTCGGGAAACGAGGTAGAGGAGATGACTTCTAGGGAGGGACGCGCTAACCAGGGGCATCCCAACGCGTTGAGGAGGCAAGAGGAGGAATTTACTGGCGCTCAAGGAGGGAAGTCACGAATCTGGGGGAGTACATGACCGCAGACAGCGAAGACATCGCGGGACGGGTGAGGAACGTCAAGTACACGCACTGTGCCAGGGAAGTACTTCGGCAAATCTCTACGGTGTTTCCTGAATGAAGACCGCCAGGCAGTCGCGACGCTGGTGAAATGACAGGACTCTCTTGGGCAGGAGTGCCTAGAGTACCTCACTGGAGGAGGCACGCGAGCATATCGCAAGACGAGCGGAGCCCTGGTGAAAGTCTACACGTCTTCTTTGAAATAACTTGCTCACCAGGAGCTTTGCCAACGCCTGAAGAGCCTGGGGACCGAGTGTCAAGTCGTGGTGTGAAGCCATCGCGAAGCTGGTGACGACATCACACGACGCCATGGACACTCTACAGAGGAGCTTGAGCTACTTGAGGTAGAGCAACCATGCAATTGGGCTTCTGATACTTAACAGAGGGAAGGGCTGTTAACAATGGAAATGAAATCTTGCTTATATGTTGGAAGTGACATCAATGGGCGGCTCGTGTGCTTGATATATGTTCTTTCTCGGTGTGGTAACTAAGCCAAGCTTCACTTGGACTCTTGAACCTTTTTCTTTTTCTTTTTCTTTTTCACAAACTCTAAGCTAATAAAGCTGCGGACACCCAAAAAGAGTACATATCTGTTCAATTGATGATATTCTCCTAGTTTGAATTCAGAGGAGTAAGGGAGAATGTTCGCTTGTGCTGGATTTTCGCGCTGGTTGCGGATGTCATTGACGCGAATGGGTGGTTTCAATGGTCATGTTCAAACCTACCTCTACGCGGGCTATCTTCTCAGGCTCATGGATAAAGCCACATTGCGCCAGTATACTCAATGGCTCGAAGAGGGGGTGACTTCTATTTTCCCGTTGTGGGGATCAGTCATACCGGATTAACATAAGTCGAGCTCCTTTTGGTACTAACTCTAGAGTGCGATGTAATCATTATGCCAGTCACGGTCTGGACTCTGGACAAGCTCTGTGCTTGACATGTATACTAGTAATGTACAGGTTTGGCGCTACCTTAGCAACACCGCAGTTCACCTCGTGAAGAGTAAGGTTTGTATTACCCCTGTGGTAGGGATAACACATGTTGGTGCGCAAACTATAAGCTCAATGTTCAGAAAGCAAAAGCAGATAAGGGGACCACTATACAACGAGACGACGGCACGAAAAGACGATCACATGATGAGAGAGCAAAGGGTTAGACTACTACATGACCGATCAATTATTGTCGCTACCTACCTATACATAATTACATAGAGTCCAAGGTCTCGAAGACAGGATACAGTACTGCGCTGGCATGCGTAATCCTACCACAGGTGTAGAGACTAAGATATCCTGGCTTGTCGTCACTACCTTGATGTGACAAAGATGTATGCATTACACGTGACTGCTGCCCGAGTCTCCAGGCGCTGTCCCAGAACCAGTTGTCGAGGACGAGGCCGACGTTGAAGGCTCCAACAATGTACTTGTTTGGCTCTCGCTGTTGTTGCCTTCCAACTGCTCTTTCAGACTGTCCAGGCGCTTCTGCTTCTCCTCTTCTGCCTTGGTCGTATTCGCCGCTGTCTGGGCACTCAAGAACTCTTCCTCGGCTTGCCGCCGCTTTTTACCAAGTTTTCCGAAAAAGCCTGCACTGATCTCGTCCCCTCTGGCCCAAACCTGCTTGGCCACAGCCCATATCTCGGGATGATTCTGCGCGAAGTCATGAGATAGCACGACGGGATGGCGCATCCCCCACACGGCATACATCCACAGTTTGGTTTTTTGTGTTTTCCCTTCTTTATCTTTCCATCGCAGCAGTATCTTGATTTTACCTCCCACTTTCAACCTTTCTTGCAAGGATACAGTGTAGAAGAACATGTCGGGCTCCTCTGGCGGTTGAATGTCCCACCCTCGCAGTCGAGCTTCATCATATGAGATGGCACAGCGTGTTGCGCCAGTATCAATCAACGCATCGTCCGTCCATTCCGGTGGCACAGCTGGTATAGATTGTTCTCTTTCAGGTTGCTCTTCTTCAGGCTGTCTTTGTACCATTGCAGCGGCTTCTAAGGTTAAGCTCAGATAGCTAAGGCTAACCGGCTTGTCGAGGTCCGGCTATGAGTTGATGTGTTAGCAATACTGAGCATAATCCATGATCGCAAGACAGATTTACCTCTGTGACCACCGAATAAACGCTTTCCAAGTCATCGTCTCTCTCGAAGCTCGTCACGCCGGTCGTCCACTCCTCCGCTCTCTGGACTATCCCTTGCACCCTGGAGATTTCTCCCAGGACATCATCAAAATTCTCAAGTACTTGTGCTGCTTCGCTGGATGGGAATCGTCCGCTTTGAATTAAACGGCGCAATGCGGTGACGTCTTCCTGGACACTCTCCGCTACCCTTGCCTGCCGCGCTCTGTCTATCAAGGCCCATTTCCAAGCGCGTCGAGACACACCCTTAAGCTTTGAAGACGTTCCTATCTTCTGGATTAACTTTTCTGAAAAGCGTAAGGTCTCGGCAATGCGGGTTGTTAGGCTGAGGGCCTCGCGATACCCATCCTCGCCAAGCCTCAGTATGAAGGCCGATTGAATCCTGTCATCGTCTCGCCACTTGGGGTTCGTGGGATCCGATAGAAGCTCTTCAATCTCTTCTTTCGAATACACTTCATGAAGAATGACTTCCAGTGATTGTATCAGTATGATATGATGTGTTTGAAGTCGGAGATTCAAGTTGTCAAGCTCTCGAGATAGTCCCGAGACCTGATTCCATTCTCGGGTCACGCGGCTAATGACCTGCACGCTCGAGACCACGAATCCAACGAGGCTGATGGGATCCATGCTGATACTGTACCCAAGCTTTTAGGGCACTCTAGAAGAAGCTTTGGAGACGACGATTGGCAATGCGTTGTGCTGGTGGGAGTACTGAGGAGGAAAAAGGTGGGAGTAGAAAAAGATTTGGGATCTTTGTGTTGGGCGCCAATGTGGCTGAGTTCTGAACCGCTTCGTGCCCGGTGAGGGGATTACGAGTGAGGCGATGATTGGTAGATGCTGCTTCCCTCAATGATCACACCCTTCGATGGATCTTAATGTCGCCGCTCGCCAGTGCTCGTCACCACAATAGTCAAACCCCAAGCTCATCCCAAAAATAACGCCGGTCATGGCTGCAAAGGTCAATTACACGGCCTTCGCGAGCTTCTTGAGCTCGACGCCGGACATTGTCCTCTTTAAGCGGTTTAGGGAGCTGCAGGTCAAAAATCTCCTCTTCTACCAAGCAGAGCTCTCACATCTCACATCGGAGCTGACGGATATCGAGGAACTAGATGCCAAGGCCCATCAGAATGTGACTGATCGCGCAGACTCTAGGTGGAAACCTGAAATGGCAGAAGAACCACCCTCACCGAGGGCGCTGCCGAATCCAGCAACGACAGGTTCTCTCTACGCGGAAAAGATGCGGCAGATTCGCCGCACATTGACAAGCTACAGTGAGCTCGACTCTTTAGCATGTTGCGAATGGCGACTGACAGAGACAGATCACGCTGTCGAGCAGTATAAGAGGCTGAATGATATCCCCTGCCCTAGGCACCATGACATCCGGGCCGTTTGCGAATGGTTGAATAGATCGACCTTGGGCGCCGCTTTCCTTACAGGCGATGTCGAAGACGTCTGGAACGTCAAAGTTCAAGGCCGCCCTCAAGCAGCAGAGATCGACGACTTCTATGGTTTCAAAGACGATGGCGGTCTGGCCTTGGGCCTCGGTGCCCTGTCGTCTGCCATTTACCGGTTCTTCTGCCGCGGCAACCCAGACACGTTTCACTACATTGACACCACGGCATCTGGTCCCCTGAGCCAGGCCATCTCGACAATTGCTGCTAGCACTTTGCCCATCATACCTATTGTCGTCTTCTACTTTGTCAAGGCTCTACTCGTTCGTATCGGGCTGATACTCGCCTTCACCGCTGTCTTTGCGGCTTTGCTGGTCATTGGACTGCGACTCAAGCCTGATCAGACGTTAGCTATAACCACGGCGTATGATGACTCTCTTGGACTCTGAAAGATGTGTACTAACGCGACTATAGTATTGCGGCCGTTCAAGTCGTGTACGTGGGCACTACTGCGGCGAGTGGCTCGTAGTACGGGATATGCAGATTTGAGATAGGACAACGAAAACGCAAGACTTCAAGAGGGGAGAAACTGTTGAGCCTTCCGCAACAGCATCAATCATTGTGTTAATGGTCATACCCGACAAAGATAGGCGGACTACGTCCACTTATCTCCGTGCATCGTCCGAAAAGAAGTGACTGTTATCAGTCTTAGCTTTCAGACGGTGTGAAATAGTAAGATAATAATACTAAATATTATGCTTCATATAAAGCTTGGACACGATAAAGGCCAACGACTACCAAGTAGAACTTGCGAAGTGGTAATACGAGAGGGAATGACGAAGAGAGCAAGGGGGCCTGGCTAACGTCAGATGAACAGCATCTAATTAGGCCTTATAGCAGACTGAAAGAAGTATTCAACTCAATGGACATGCAGTTCTGTTTCGGATGGCTCTGTGTCGGTGAGGATGACCACCCCCTATCACCCACGATGTCACGTAAGCCATGGCAAAGCATAGGACTATATTTTCGTGACTACGCCTCCGTGTAGAGGTTGAAAGACTATGCGCTGCGATGAATACTCTAACAGTGAACAGAATTCAATGTCAGCATATCACTTCCAGCTCGTGAAAACTGTCGAGATATACGGCGTCGCCGCGTCTCCGCACCTAATGCTGATGCATGGCCACATGGTCAAGGCGAGTCTAAACGATACGATGCTCTCTCCCCTTCTTTGCACAGCACATAAAGACACGACGAATACATGTGCCGCAAAGACCATTAACGTGCCTCGAGCACGGCGAAAACACGCCTCTATAGGTGTGACAACTATTCTGACCAGGTCATTACCGACAGATTCCCGCCTAGCCAACGGACAGTGAACTGTTCAGACGGGTCGCTTGACCCTCACTGCGGTCCGGAACCACTAGAGCGTGGATCACCGTGGCGGAGCTTTGGAAGTGCTGACCCAGGCCACCACTTTCGGCTAGCTGGTGCCGTGCTAAAGTCAGGGGTAAGCAAAATCAGCGTATCTCCGTAGCTAGGGTTGCTGATGGACGTCGAAAGCCGTGGGAATCGTCAAATTCGCTCACCGGCATCGTCAAGTTCCGAAGGAGTAGATCTGATAACTATCCGATTTCGGTGCAGTAACTTGGCCGCGCTATCCTAGCTCTCCACCGTCCCGCAATGGCGTTTGAGGCGTGCAGTCATCGGACTGTAGATAGGCAAGCACAATTGAGAGGGCACAACTGGGTTCTATCTGTCTGTGCTGTCCGCTGGAATGCGATACTGTGCCCGGCAACTCAAGCCATTACTTTGCTAGCATGATTACCTTATGAACAGCGGAAAATCTTACAGCCACCTTTGTTAGCTCAGCAACCGCCCACGTGTGCAGATCGAGGTCAGACACTGCACAGAAGCTCTGGAGGGCGCAACCATGTTTGCAGCGAATCACACGGAGGGCTGGCTACGGCGATGGCTCCGAAGGAAGGCCGTGGAAGTCGGTGCCAGAACTCGAACCTGTCTGGAGGCGTGACACGACGTTGTGTGGAAAATCTAGCCGAGTTGGGCTCTTTGTCAGCAAATCTATTTTTGCGGCTCTGTGGATAATATGGGAGCTGCACGCACGCTGTGCGTTTAAGTAAGCTTAAACGGCCGAGTCCGTTCTCCATGTGCCTGCTATGTGTCATATCACCGACGCCAAGGCAGCCCTACGATAGGGCAGAGAGACCGTTGATGGCTGGGCTCCAGGCAGGATCTCATAAACCAGGTCACTTCCAATTGAGAGGCTTCGGAATTCGGCCAATGTCGTCTGGCCAGGGGTGCAGACCCTCGTCCATGGCCGTGTTTATGATACGGATCCTCCACAGTGAAGATTCTTGGAGCCGAGACGTAGTCCCGTGCTCTGTGGCAGGTGTAGCAGACGGCTCAATTGTATTCACTTGGTGTCTGAGAACGCCTAGCTGCCAGACAGTCTACCCATTTAAATAGGTACTGTCTTATTGAACCTCGCTGGATGCTTGGTGAAGCGGTGAGAGGCGTCGACCGTGGCGGCAAAGTCTCGGTGACAGCTGGTAAGGCCATGCAAGCGAAACCAGACAGCTGGCAGGAGTGCTGGCTGAGGTCCCTACCATAGGAGATGACGGTGTACATTGAACCGAAATACCATTGGAACTCAAGTTCCGTGCAGCAGGGCCATACTGGAATGTGTGCCGCCCAGCGGAAGAGCTGTCACGTGGAGAAGTAGCTGACCGGGGCCTGCGGATATAGGAGCAGCAACTGATGGAATGTATAGTATCTGTGGCGTGGGATTTAGTGACCACCTGAAAAAAATGAGAGCGACTCTCAGGTGCCAGACTCTAGGTTGAATCTGGTCTACTTTCTCTTCTAAAAGTAGTTCAAGCAAACGATGCCTATGAGGTTACGTTGGGGTGAAACTCCAGAATGGGACACGGAAGGTAGGAACGACTCAATCCACTGACAGCTGTGCCGCATGCAGGCAACGTGACGATGGATTCGCACAGTACCAGATGCTGCCCAGATTGGTACCTAGAGGACAGCCATCGGTTTGTGTCCTGTCCAGAGGAATCGGATCTGAAAGGAGGCTTCAGAGTCTGAGATGTGGTACACGTTGTGTTGGAACACGGTAACACGGTCGTAGCAAGCCCGCTTCATCTGGCCAAAATACAGTGGTACCACAGTACATGACTGTCAAAGATAGATGAAGTGCCATAACTCCGACAAGCCACTTGTACCACAGTAGTGTACAGTTGAAAATTGTTGGCATTTCCTAGTTTGGCTAGCGTGGACATTTTAGCTAACACTCTAAGAATTGGGTCTTTGGTAAAGGTTAGTGAGGGAGGGGGAAGGGGATCGCTCCTTCCCTGCTAATTGGCCATCAATGGCGGGCAGTCGAGGCAGGAGCAAAAGACTAATGGAAGGTACCTGTACGCAATAAGGTACCTAAGTATTGCTCAAGGACATAAAGGAAGTCGGCTTGACATTTGTCCAGAGAGGACAGAACGATGATGAGACGATCAGATCAAACGGGAAGGTTAAGGTAGTGTATTCGAGATGGTAACTGCATGGTAAGAGAGGGGATCTGATTGCGGTAACTCGTACCACGATCTGGCACGCACATCGAGATTGAGATGATAAATCTTGGTATGGAGGACAGACAGGGGCGGATTGTCCGCTCCAGGCCGCTTCCAGGCCGCTTTCCCAGGTACATCTGCAGATGCGATTTACTGTGGTATCAGGGCGGTGAGCAAGCCCATTGGCTATTCGAGCTGCAACCCGAAGCGTCTGCACCATCTCTCTCCATCTCCATTCACCCTGGGGAAGCATCTTTGAATGCAGCTCGACGCCGTGGCATTTGTGGTCATCCCTTTGCTACACCACACTACTGTGCGGGAAAGGGCAGTGTATGTACAAGATGAGGTACAGGTATTAGGTACAGATAATCACTGGGCTTTTCAGCACCAGGCAGGTAGAATAGCCGCCTGCCATTGGCTCCCTCCTTCTTGCTGAGTGGTGTCTAGGCCGCCTTTTACCGCCATTACTATCCAGTATAAACGAGCTGGATGCCAGCCAGGTTCTCTGTTAGACAACAGGGAATCAAATCATCTACGAGCCTTAGAGTTAAACCAATTGATATTTCCAAGTACCCGGGATTCATCTTGCACTCAACCAACCCCTCTTGTCGTGGTGTTTCAAAGAATCCGGACCTCTCCTCCTCTCTGCATTCTGCATGTTCCTGCGCCACCTTTTCTCTGACGCTAAAGGGATCATCAACCCCTCCTCCCCCGGAAGATCCCCGTGGCACCGCTTAACAAGCAACTTTGAACCCAACTAAGGTAGGCTGCACGAATCTCTTGGGACGGATTCCCCCTCCGCCCCTCACTTTCACCCAGAACGTTGGAGTCTACTCTTGCAGTTCTGGTTGATTATTTTTACCCCAGACCAGACTCCACCACCTGTCCGCCTTTCTGGCTGCTGTCTGGATTCGTCTCAACGTTCGGTCTCCTTCTTATTACCAATTAGTTCAAAGATCTTCCCCAAAGAACTTCCCAAACAACGCCAGCTTCCTGTCGTCTGAGAGCTCGAAACCAGTGAACCAAGTGCAGCTTGAACCAAGAATTCAAAGGGGCACCCAAAGACAGGAGGGGAAACAAGAGTCGCCGAAGCTTGTAGACAGTCTTCAAATCTCTCCAGAAGCTTTACTGTCGTCCGTCCGTCGCAACTCAACTGCTGCATCAGCTTGACTCGGAGCTCGAGACAGACCACACACACAGCGAAACCAAACCACCAAAAGTCACACAACACGATGGAGTTTACACACGCCGCCTACTTCCAAGGCGCCCAGCAATTCCCTCCACATTTCATGGGCATTCACGGCCCTCCGCTTACGCCGTCGCACTCCAACTCGGCCGGGTCAGACGACTTCAACACCACATCTCCACCGGTAAGTCTTCCAGCACTGACAGAGCCGCCCCCGACGAGAGCGTGTTACAAGAAAAGAAGGAGAGACTCGAGATAAAAAAGACACTGGAAATCACTGCATACATATATAATCATTTTCTCATCGTTAAATCTCCGCATTTCTCGGTGTTAGCAGGGGTGCTTTACAGCTTAGCGTCCAATCCACGCATCTCCAACCAGGTCTTGGCTAGATGACAGAAGCTGACCAATGTGTTACATAGGAGGTCTACGACCACCAATTCGCCAATGGCGGCATCCCACACGACGCCATCCCTCACGACCAGTTTGCGCCCTTTGACGGCTTCTCAGCACCTTTCGCCCACCAGCCCAATGCTTTCCCGGGCCCTCCGACGCCCCCGAACCAACAGCTCGTCCCCGATGCCCGGAGCCTCAGCAACCCCCAGATCGGCCTCGGGGCCGCCCCCGGAGGCACCGATGTCGTCTCCCTAACCAAACAAGAGATTGAAGACGCACAGAGCCGCAGGCAGGGCTCCAACTCGGAGGAGGATGACTTGACGCCCGCGCAGTCGAGGCGCAAGGCCCAGAACAGAGCTGCGTACGTTGTGATCCGTCCCTACCCTAGCCCTTCTCCCATTCGACTCTGTTTCTAGCTCGGTAGTGCCGACGACGCCGCAACCCTCACGCACAGCGAGACTAACCCCATTAAAAAAAAACAGGCAGCGAGCCTTCCGCGAGCGGAAAGAACGCCACGTCAAAGACCTCGAAGCCAAGCTCGCCGCCCTCGAAGCGGCCTCCCAGCAGACCATGACGGAGAACGAGCGGCTGAAGCGCGAGATGCAAAAGGTCAACACGGAGAACGAGATCCTCCGCGCCACAGCCAGCCTGCAACAAGGCGCCAGCGGCGGCGGCGGCGTATCGCCGGGCGGCGCGAACGGCAACAACGCGGCGGCGGCGGCGGCCAGCCTCACGGCGGGCCCGATGCAGTACAACCCCAAGGACTTCTACACCAACGTGCTGGAGAACCACGAGAACAAGACGCCGAGCCACCGCATCGTCACGAGCGCGGCGGGCGAGAAGCTGCTGGCCGCGGGCGCCACGTGGGACCTCATCATCAACCACGAGCTGTTCAAGCGCGGCCTGGTGGACGTCGGCGACGTCAGCGAGAGGCTCAAGACCCAGGCCAAGTGCGACGGCCAGGGGCCCGTGTTCGAGGAGCGGGCCATACTCCTGGCCATCGAGCAGAGCGTCGCCAGCGGGAGCGACGAGCTGTTATGATGGTGAGGGGAATGGCGAATCGGGGGGTTCTTTCTGTCTTGGACGCGGGTACGAGGCCGATACAGTTGCCTTTTTGATATCTCTGCTCTGAATTTTGTGTGCTTTTCGGATGTCCCCCTCCCTGCTTTTACATCTCAATTAGTACCCCAGCCCACGATACCATTATTCTATATACCTTTGTATTTACCCCTGATCTGTTCACGCGGCTCTATCGAGGGGGCTATCACAGACCCCAAGTCGGTAGCCTGTCCAAACTGGGCGGACTGGACAAGGCGAAAAGAAAAGAAAACACGAAGAGGGAAACCCCCTGATTAATCGACGAGTTCACCACGGCAACAACGGGACCAGCAACATGGGACGACTCACAAATACGGTCAAAGTCTAATTCGAGGCAGGGAATCCGTCTCGCCACCGGAGCAGTCGGGGTTACGGTGTTTGCAACTGATTCTTTGTGTTTCGCCTTTCTCTCTTCACGTCTTAACTCTTTGCTGTTTATTTCCTTCCTGCATGCACTTGGGTCTTGGTCTGGGGGTTCTGGGGAGCCTGGGTCTTTTATTTTTATCTGCATGGGTATTTCTCGAGGAACCAGGAACCATGAAATGGATTGGGATGGGATGCGAATGTGGGACATCAGGGCGTATTCTTTTCGTTTCGCCCTCCTGTTTCCTGTCACGCCTTTATGAGCGAGACTACGGCCAGGCAGGTAGGATGAATCCCCAGTCGTTCCGCTGCTGTACGTCAGGGACGAGTCCTAGGTGGTCTCCCCCTCACGCTTAGCTAGCTCGTATGGAATGAGATTTCGACAACAGAAGAGTAGATGAGCGTGTTGCAGCGAGACTGTTGGTGAGATGTGACTTCTGATATCGTAAGTGATATGAGAACTTGTCTTCTACAAAGGAGAAAAGAGGTAATTGTATCTCCAAAGCCAATGTAAACGCAACTAACGTTGCTCGCAATCCGAACCCGTTCCCGCATAGTGTATATGCGCAGCAAAAGCCAAGCAGGAAAATGGTATACCATATTACCCATGGTTCTAGCTAACCCTCCGAACTTCGTGGCTTCGTTCCCGACACGCAAACAAGCTTTGCCCATTACTGTCCTGCTTCTTTCGCGCAATGAGGTGTAAAATGCAAGGCCCCGAGGGCGGGACCAAAGCCAAGCCATCTGGGGAAACACCGTGCGAAACGCTGGGGTCAAAGGCAGACATACCCCGACTTGATCGACGGGACGATTCCAAGTCCATCCTGATTTTCCTCTTGTTCATAAGTTCCAAGCGTGAGAAGGGGGCGGTCGAACCTCGTCAAACTGCTGGTTACCGTCTGAATTAGTGCAGCTTAGCCGTTGCTCCGCCCGTCGTCGCGAACATGAAAAGGACCCCAGCCTAGGTCCTCCGATATGAGACACTGAAGCAGCCCTTCCCTTGGCAATCTCGCACTTATCAGTCGTATACTCGTCATCCTAGCCCTTCCCGTTCTGTGAGTCTCGCAGTTCGGAGGGAAACAGCCGGTCTACCCCATCGCCCCCTGACGGGTCGATTGAACCGCGGTTTCACTCAATCCGTCTTCTTCCCATTCATCTCCCCAGCCACTCGGGCGAAGCTCTTCTCCCCGGGCGCAGTCCCTAACTTCTTCTGCTGGCCGTGCCGTTCGCCTCCCTGGGCCGTCTTCTCCCCGGCGGCGGCGGTCTCCTCGCCGGTCCAGGGGTGCTTGATGGTCAGGCACCAGATGTCGAGGTAGTCGCAGATGGTGACGATGACGTCGACGACGAAGCTGCCGTAGACGCCGACGGCCATGCCGAGCATGCAGAACATGAAGGAGACCTGGTAGACGTCGTCGCCGAGGGCGCTGGGCCAGCCGAGCCAGGGGGTCGAGGTCTCGTACTGCAGCCAGGGGCCGAGGGAGTCGACGACGCCCCAGGCGAGCGGGAGCACGAGCACGTTGTAGTAGGGGAAGTCGAGCTTGACGAGGTGGGCCGTGATCATCTGGCCGACGCTGTAGGCGTTGACGAGGCCCGCGAACAGGGCGAAGGGCACGAGGTGGGCGTGCAGGATGACGGGCTGCAGGGCCAGGTACAGGACCGTCAGGACCCAGGTGACGGCGAAGGGGGCGAGCCCGACCAGGGCGTAGCGCGAGCGGTCGCCGCGGGCGCGCCGGGCCTTGATGACGTTGCGGCACGACTCGAGCGTGTTCCAGACCAGGACCACGGCGCCCTGCATCATGTACCACTCGGTGAAGCTGCGGCGGTAGAGCACGTCGGGGATCCAGGAATGGCCGGGGGAGACGCCGAAGGTGGCGAGCATGCTCTGCTGCCAGAAGTGGGCGCCGCCCATGTAGCCCGTCAGGGCGTAGACGAAGACGAGGATGAGGATGCCCTCGACGGGACCGTTAACGACGCCCAGCGTCAGGGTCTTGGTGTGGTACTCGTCCCAGGTCTGCACGTAGAAGGTCATCAGGCTGGCGAAGAGGGTGGCGACCGTCTGCCACCCGTGGCCCATGTTCTGGGAGCCGGCGAAGATGAGCACCTCGAGCGAGGTGTTGAGCGCGTCGACGCCGTGGTCGAAGAGCTCGCCTAGGGGGCCGGACTGGTGGGTTCGTCGGCTTTTATGGAGAGACAAGGTCAGTTATGCGTTCCGGTACGTTTTAGGATAGATTAAAGGAGGGCAACATGGGAGGAGGGTAGGGACACTTACGCCTGCGTCCCGTCGACGGCGTCAAAGGTCTGGTATAGAAACAGCCCGATGGCCCAGCTGTAGTACACCCAGACGGGGCAGTCCTGATCCAGGGTCGGGTTATACCACAGCAGAGTCAAAAAGTTGGCGATGACGAAGCCGAAGCCGGTCAGGGTGATCAGGTTGGGTGCCATCCACATCGGGAAGCATTTGATGACGAAGTTGGTGTAGAAGGGCTTGAGGATGTACTTGGACGTCAGGCTGTGGTCGACCGACGAGTACTTGTACTCCTTCAGCGCCGGGAGGCGCTCCTGTCTGACGTACACCATGGCGGGCTGTTTCGCTCGGGGTCCTCGAGGTTATTATGTTGATCGGGGTTGTCTGTGTCGTGGAAGTGACTTCTAGGTCGGGGACCGTAGTGATGTCGAGGTTTTCTTCGGCACACGGATATGGAATCTGACTTGCGCGAGGTAAAGCAGAAAAGAAGGGTATCAAAAGAAGAGGGACATGCTGTGTATGTCTAGATAGTCTAGAGATCACGTCGCGAAACTTGGCCGTGTTTTTTTTCTCGGGTTGGATCATTTTAAACGTGCCAAGACAGAGTTAAGAGACGTCATTCAACGTCCAAAACGGATGCATCCCTGTCAGTTGCTGGTGGTGTGGGTCTGAGGTACGTACCTCTTCTACGCACCTTTAATGGAACATACGGTAATCTTGGTAGAGATTATGTCCTGACGATGATTAGAGGACGATGACCTTCTGGTACCAAGGACATCCCATTTCTGCCTCCATAAAGCTATAACTCTATCGCCCCGGCAGCCCCGACAGTCTTTTTCTTTTGCTCAATCACGACACAAAAGCTATAATCTCGACGCATAGCATGCTGCTTAGACAAACCCAACCCTTATAAACCAACTCCCCCTTAAGCAACCGACCCGACCACCAGAGCTGCCACTCCCTCTTCCTCGCTGCGCACAGTGATCTTGGTCGTCACGCCAGACTTGGACGAGTACGCCATCCGCACGTTGGCCACCACCCTGCCGCCGTTGACCGTCTTCCCGAGCAGCTTGAGCGTGTGCGTCGTCTGGTTGACCGGCACGTCCGTCCCCTCCAGCGGCTGCAGCGACAGCGTCTTGGCCAGTTGTTCCGTCGCGTCTGTATGATGTGTGTCATGATTAGCAAAAAAATAACTCTTGAAATCCACAAGTGAGGAGGATGGCAGTGACACATACCCGCTATGCTCTTGATACTGCTCAACTGTAACGTCTCCTCCGCCTCCTCGCCGGAAGCACCAATCTGCTCCCAGATGTGCGCGAAATTGCTCGCGAAAGCCGGGACGACGTAGTCGCTGCCCGACAGGTCGAACTCGGCGACCTCGTACTCGTCGTCGTAGCCGCTCTCCTCGGGCTCGTTGGTCGTCGGGTCGATCTCCTTGCTGGTGAAGCGCAGCACGTTGGAGAAGGAGCTGGTGGGCAGCGACGCCTCGCCGCCGACCTTGCGGAACGCCACGTAGACCCTGCCCGGCACGTCCGTCTCCAGCTTCTCGGCCTGGATGATGAAGACCTCCTCAAGCTCCTCCTCGTCCGACGGCGTGGCCACCACCGACACGTTCTCGAGCACCGTCGACGGCAGCGTGTTCTTGACCTCGTACTGCAGCACGACGTGCTCCTTGAAGATGTGCTTCACCACCGTGACGACGTACTCCGTCTCGGCCTCCGTCAGCTCGATGACGGGCGACGACTTGAGCACGGCGCCGAACTCCTTCATCTCCGGGATCTGCAGCAGCTCCTGCGCGTACTTCTGCGCCGCCGCCGAAGCAGACGCCGCCGCCTCGGCCCCGGTGGGGGCAGTCTTGGTAGGTCCGACCTTGGGCGGCTTGAGTGACGGTGTCGATGCCGTGAGCTTCTTCGTCCGGTCCTCAGCGTCTGCCTGTTCCCTGGTGACGACCGGGATCGTGGAGATGTCAAAGGCGTTCTTGAAGGTCGACTTGTCCTCTGAAGTGACGTAGTTGACGAGTTGGTGCTCGAAGTATTGCAGGGAGAACATGGTATCTGCAGCCAATGTGAGCACTACATCATGATTGAACAACACGAGTGATTATCAGTAGACACTTACCATTCTTGACAAACTTGGCCGCCATCTCGTCCTCTTCCGCCATGAGCCGCAGGTGGAAGGCTGCGCGGTCTCTAACCTCGTCATCGACGTCGTCGAGGCAGCGTGACAGCAGCACCTGCACGCTGCGCTTGACCTCGGGATCCTTCTGGCCGACGCCAAACTTGGCCAGCGCGTTGACCGCGGCAGCCCGCACGATCGAGTTCTCCAGCACGACCCGGTTGTAGATGTACCGGATGTACTTGGTCGGCTGCGACGTCTGGGGGCCCTCGAGGCCGAGGAGGTACAGGATGCGGACGGCGAGCTTGGTGAACTCGCAGTCCTCGATGAACTCGCACAGGTGCGCGAGGGCGTCCTCCTTGGAGTCCGGCACGAACTTGATGAGGTCGAACATGCTCTCGACCACGGCGCGCTTGAACTCGTAGCCGCCCTCGTCGCGGAGGATGCCGCTGAGGAACTGGAGCATGCCGGCCTGCTTGCTGGGGAACTTGAGGCAGAGCGTGCGGATGGCCTCCACGATCGTGATCTTGAACTCGTCCGTGATCTCCGTCATGAAGCCCGAGATCTGCTTCATCAGTCGGTCGACGCTGGCCTCGTTGCCGGTCTTGAGGAGTGTGGTGATGGCGAAGGTGGCAATGGAGCGGTTGCTGTTGGAGATTAAGAGCTCGATATCCGGGTTGCACACGCTGACGGCCTGCGGCTTGAAGGAGGCGAAGTTGTGGAGAATGCGCAGGGCTGCGAACTTGGTGACGGCTCTCGGCGAGGTGAGGAACAGCTGTAGTACGTGGACGGCCTGTGTGACCTCGGCGTCGGTAACATCCCTCATATCGCAGATGGCCTTGGCAGCCTCAAAGTTGACCATCTCGCTCTTGTGTCGCAGCCAGTTGTCCAATAGCTGCATCATGGGCTTCCTGAGGCTGGGGTCCTCCTCGGCAAGCTGAGCGGCTAGACGGACAAGCATGACGATAGCGGCAGGGTTCTTGACGGCACCGGCAGCTCCGAACTGCTGTACCATCTTGACCAGTGCCATGCGGTCGTGGCTGCGCATCTGGTATAGGAGGCCGATGGCGTGGTACTGTGTCATGGTCGAGTTGTTCACGGGGAGGTTGCCGGACGAGGACGAGAAGCCGAGGGAGAAACCGCCGGAGGACTTGTTGCTAGCTGCCGCTTCTTGGGTTTCGCTCTGCCACCTTCGGACGACGTCGCGGGCGATAGGGAGGAGATGGTAGGAGGAGACGAGTGCTGCCGAAGAGACGGAAGGGTTCTTATCGACAATCGCCGTCTTCATGACACGTTCGATCGCTTGGACGGTGCTCGCCTAGAGAGAAGAGCCAAAGAGCGGTTAGATCGAGCAAGGGAGTAGACAATGGGACAGATAAGGTCTCTGAGCATACATCAATAATACGACACAACGCCCGGATAGCATTGGGCCTGTAGATGGCCTCTGTGCTACCGCCAGTATCCTTCATTACGGTGCTCGTGACCATGATGATATCCTCGGCCGAACTGGCCAACTCCTTGATCGCTAGTAGCACCATCTGTCGTAGGCTGGCATCTTTATTCTGGAAGAGCTTGGAGATTCCGAAGAACAGGGTCGTCGCTTCGTTGGTAGGGAACTTCTCGCCTGTGTAGAGCAGGAGGGCGATCTTGGTGAGGAGGATTCGGCATTTTCGGGGCTGGATTGGGGAGCTGTTGAACAGGCGAGCTGTGTGTCCCGTGGTTAGCATCGCCTTTCGGACTACCTAACTGATTCATTCATTCATTAGGAGGGACACGGAAACTCAGCTCACCTTCTTGGAATACCTGGGTCCGGTCGACCTTGACCAGACCCGTGTCGGCATCTTCGTCCTTCTTCCCGTAATTCATGGTGGGCAGTAGTGTGGCGAGGCAATTCAAGCACTGCACTGCACTATACCCAGGGGATGTTCGAGGACGGTGAGGTTTAGAGATGGGGCCGACTTTCAGGTCTGTGGATTTCAAGTCGCGACGTTGCCAGTTCACCTTGAACCCCACGGCAGGGGGTAAAGTAGTGCACGGACCGGCATTGCCAGCTGGAGACACTAGCACTGTGGAGGGTACGGAGGTACCTGGAGGAAGCAGATCACGTGGCACCCCTTAACCCAACCACAGGCCATGATAAACTGCCAAATATTGAAAAAGCCGATTAATTTGAGTTACGAGCCTTATTCATAGGAAAAACGACTTTATATTGGGCAGAAACCTTAGCAATATCCTTCATTCTGACATGGTGGCTGACAATTTCCGAGAACGACACTAAGAAACAGATTATACATATACTAGGCCGCATAGCAAGAGGCTACCTCCATACCCTTTTGTGGCACCCGGGCTCCCTCACATATCAATAAATCAACATTAATAATAACACAGCGAGCAAGACATAGCGGTGGTAAGCAACCCAGTGACCGGCACACGTTTTGATAGAACCCCATCCTTCTACCACATCACTGGTCATCCCCGACGTAGACAGTGTTGGTCGGCTGGTCAGTGTCATCCAGATCTGCCTCCTTGCGGTCCGGATTTTTGCCACAGGCTATCACAGCCTGTCTCTCCTTCTTGCCTAACACAACAAGGTCGAAGCCCGGCGAAAGACACGCGTCGGCCCTGTGATAACCAAAAAATGTCAGCAAGGTCCCGTCCCCACAGCCAAAAGCTTTACAGAAGTAATGTAAATATTTCACGGGTAGGAAGCGGGGGGAAAACTCACTTCAACATATCCTGCTTCAGCAGCCTCGCCTTGTCGCGCAGCGCCTGCTGGTCGCGCGGGTGCTCGAAGGGAATGACCCCCTTGGCGATCTCCTGCGCCATGAGGCTCCACTTGGCCCTGTACACGTCGACGGCCTTGATCAGCGCCTTGCAGTCGTTGCGCGACCAGGGGGTGCGCGTCTGCGGCTCCTTGGCCTTGCGGCTCGCCACCGCCACCTCGCGCGCCCGCTGCGACAGAGCCTCGAGGTCCGGGTCCGTGGCCGACGCGGGAGGCGGCCGGCGCGGCGTCGTCTGCGGCGATCCGAGGCCGCCGCCCTCTGCGGAGCCGGCGGTGCTGCCGGGCGCGGTGCCGGCCAGGAGCGCGGCCTTGCTGCGGCGGACGCGCTTCTTGGGGGGCGAGGGGGTCTCGCCGGGGGGTGGTTGGGCGGCGACGCGCCGCTGCGGGTTGGGCGGGCGGTTGTCCGTCTCGAAGGGGTCGTCGCTGTCTTGGGTGTCGCGCGGTCGCTTGCCGAGTGCCGTCGCGGAGGAGCCTGGTGCGCCGTAGGAGGAAGACGCTGCTGCGGCTTCGGCGGCAGACTGGGCGAACTGCATGCCGGTGGTGGTGTGTTGGGCCGGGGTTGGGGAGGATTGTGAATATCCGAAATCGCTCGGGGGTGGGTACATGCTGCTCGGCATGAGCTCGCGCCGCCTCTGGAGGATCTCGTTGTCGTTGTCGGTCATGATAGACGGCGACTGCGAGGGTTGGGAGAAGGGGACGATGCCGTGCGACTCGGACGGTTGCGCCTGGGCTTCGAACGCCCTGAGCTGTTGCAGGGCGCCTAGTTCTGCGCCGGCACTGGGAAGGTTCTAGTTAGTAAAATGATCAATGTGAGTAAGGGGATGCCAAAATACGTACTACGTGGCGGGTCTGGCCTCAGGCGGCGCAAATATGCGAGGGTCGACTTGAGACTCGGCCTGCGAGTCGCCTATCTGCGAGGTCATGGCCGACGGCGACTCTTGTGGCACAGTGCTGCCCCTTGCGGGATCCACCACTTTGAGGATCTGCCTGAACAGGATGAAGCTCCACTTGCGCAACTGGTCCATGACAGGCTTGATCGGGAACTCTTTCTTGAGGTCTGCCACAGCCGAAGGTAGGTGGCCGCTGGATGCCGCAGAGTACAGCTGCCGCACCTGACCAATGTACTGGTTGCGCAGCTCGGTGTATCTCGCGTCGTTCAGCGAAATACCGGCAAGGTTCTTTTTGATTTCGATAATTCCTTCGTCGTCGTTGCCGCTCAGGAATGCCAGCAGCTCTTGCCGAGGAGTTAGACCTTTGGGATCGATCCAAATCGCGTCGATGAGTGACATTGGTTCTGCGTCGCGTCCGGTGTCCTCAAGAGTGTATATCGTCCTCTGGATGCGAAGTCGAAGGGCTAGGCCAATAGTTTCACTCTCCTCCACCCATGGAGGGTGGTTCAGTTCCCGACGTGGTAGGAACTTGGACGGGAAAGCCTCGTCCCACGCCTGCACATAGGGCAACAAACCAGGCACGTCCCAGCCCCTCTGGTCAATGCTGTGAATGTCCGCAAGGAGAGAGGCTATGTTGGCCATCGCTACCGTTCTCGAGGCCTTGAAGGCAGTTGGATGGTCGGGGGGAACGTCCAGACTCGCGATGACATTCGCGTCACTGATGAAGAATCCGTCCTGCTGGTACTCGTCCCAGGTCTGGGAGAAGAACTTGTACCATTTGCTGTACTCGAGCTCCCAGGCCGGGTCATTGACGTGGCTATACAGCAGCTCCTGCACGGCATCGGCGTACCCGTAGAGGTGGTCCATCATACGCGACAGGATCCTGGCCTTTGCCCGTGGTCCACCCGGCGTAGTGACGTAGGCATCCGAGCGACCTGGAGTAGATTCAACCCGACGAGAGAAGCGATCCTGCGAGTCACGGTACTGTGAGGCTCCATCATCGCCAAGCTGAACCATACCCAGACTTTCGCTTTCGGTGCCGAGAGCCTCGGAATCTGGCCTGAATTAGCGTCACTGTCCGTTTGATCAGATACAAGAACGTACCTCGCAGTTGCTCCGCGATTACTGGGTCCTCAGCGGGCTCGCTCTCTCCGTCATCTTCCTGCGTCACTTGAGTCGGGAAGCTTGCGATGCTGCCCACCTGGCTGCTGGCGATCCGCGGCGCGCCGAAACGGGGAGGAGGGACATTTGGACGGTCGATGTCCTTACTTTGGCCACGTGTAGCGCGCCCAGCTCTTGTCTGTTGGGCTGATGGCGGCGGCATCGCGGCTCCATCTTCGGCCGCTGTCTGACGTGTCGCTCGCCGCGGTGGTGACTGAGCGGCAGACGACTCCACGCGGGTTCCGGCCCGCGTACTGCGGCCTCTCCCAGTCATGTTCTAGATGATTATTTGCGGTAGAGGCAATGACAATTGGGAGAAAGTCGATGATAATCCTGTGCGCTCACCACCGGTGTGCAGGTGTAAGTGAGAAGCCTGATGAAGAGTGAGAAGGGTTCGGGTTAGGGTCGTCGAAATTGTGTTTTGGCATTTGGCACGTTCTGATTTGTTCACTGGGAGTGAAGACGCACGGTTCACATGGATAACCCTAAACCGAACTTGGACCCTAACCCCTCAGCCGGTGGTGGCTAGTCACGTGATCCATATCCGTCACTTGAACTTTGCATGAGCCAGGCTTGCGATCTGCTGATCGAAGACGAACACCTCATTTTAGTTGGGTGGCAAGGGTGGTCAAGGTAAGGTTTGCACTGGAGTATATCAAATTAGTGGTGGCCATGCATAAGGTAGGATTGCTCCTTTAATAGGATTTTCTTATTTGTGCAGTCATCGCGGCAGGTCAGGGAAGTTAGAAGAAACGCCAAAGTCTATCGATCATTCTCTCCTCTCAGATATATCCTAAAGTACACATGCTAGGACGATCTGACACCTGTAGCCAGCCTCTAGGCATGTATTATACGCCGCTAGGGTATCGTAAATTACGTCAGCGCATCTTCATATGCGGCAGTTCCCTTTGCCAAAGCTACTCCTCTTGACCCCCCCAGTCTGAGTGAAGAGTCTCCTGAGTGAAGAGTCTCTCAACACGATATTGTACAGTTGTGGCAGTCTAACCACGCGTGTCCGCCCACGGCTCGCCCGGAACCGTGGCGGTTGAACTTTGCAAGTTCTTCCCGAGGGCAGAAGTAGCCCAAATCAGTCCCACCTACGGCTCGTTAGTATAAAAGTCAAGGAGCTTTGAAGGCTTGAGATGTCAGTCTAGTCAGACGTACCCAGCATCCTTTTGCCTGACAATGTCTCCTTTTCGTCCCTTTTGTTTGCCCTAGGTGGTTTATTAGATGCCGTCGTGACAAAACTGTCGGAGGGTTTCCACATACTGATATGCCGCCTTCAACAACTAATCGGTCGAGCTCGTAGAACTGGCTGATGACGGTTTGTCGCTGGGAGATCGCCACCGTCAGCGAAAAATGCTCATCGGCAGCAACGGAGAAACGCGGTAGACGAGAGATGGACAAGGCAAACCTTCAACACTTGCAGATTCCTGAGACCCTCCTGTATGAGCTCTTGTATCCGGCGGGGATCGTCGATGTCTTTGTTTTCGCGGAACGCATCCCTTGTGCGACGTTTTGCGTACTCTCTGAAGTTGTACGCTGCAAATTGCTCTCCTTGTCGCAGCAGTTGTCGGTACTGTGAAGAGGGGGAGAAAAGTCATGTTAGCCTTGTGCTTAGGTAGGAGCGCATGAGGTTGTGTCCGAAGACAAGACCTCCGGCGGCGAGAGCGACACCCAAGAAAGTTCTCGAGTTGCGCTGCAGGAATTGGAGAAGCGAGTGGCAGGACATGGCATACGTACCAGTGACCGGACCTGTTGAGCGGCGTCGCCCTTGAGTGCGTTCGTTACTGACATGGTGCAGGGAAGGCAATTATGGAGCGAGTGATGAGGAGGAGGGATAGGGAGCAAAGCACCTCGCGGCAGAAGATAACCAAAATCTTCGAATGCAGTCCCGGACGGAGCTGTGACGTTTCTCATTCGGGAGACGGAGATCTTCCACGGCCTCGGAGGTAAGGCGCCCCACCTGTGGCCCACACTATTTTGGTCCGGTAGGTGGCACCTTTACTGTCGGCTTTTGCTTTCCATGTATTGCAAGTACCAACTACCTACGTAGTTTACCTTTTGGTAGGCCTCTTCGCTGCGCTTCAGTTGATATTGGGCCTGGATCCAGTGATTCATAATCCGTATCATAACGAGGGACAATAGCTTGATTCCAGAGGTCTGGTGGCCCGACGCATTTCCTAAGATGCAGTACGCAGTACATTGGTAAGGTGGCCAAGAGCGCTTGGTATCCAACCGTTTAACTTATTTCACCGTCCAGTGAAACTGTTTGTTTGCCCTTTCTACTGTAGGTGTTGTAGTACTGAGTAAGGTATGCATAACAGGGCAAGACCGAGGTGCCCGGTAGATGGTTGAAGTGTTTGTCGGCTGCAGTAGCGCACCTGAAGATGCTGTACCTGCGTCCTCGCCGTGAATACCTTGGCTCAAGTATTTACTGTGTCAAGTAGCGTTCAAAGTGAGCGCTTCTGCATATTTGGTACATGTTGCACTGACCACTGACCGCCCACGACGTTTACTTCCAGGTTCAGCTACCTCAGCTTAACAGTGGGGCTCACTTTTGCGTGTCCCAGCGCCATCTGAACGACACAACAACTCGTCACTCGTTTGGAGACTCACTTTACTATACTCAAGATATCCCAACAGCACACGTAGTATTCCTCTTCTACTACGATCGGCATGAATCATTTGTGCTTTTTCTGTCTGTTCGTTGTAACAAGACTCTACACTACGTCGCAAGGCTTAAATTAAATGGCAGGTCTGTTTAGCCCGAGCCAGCGTTTATTCACCAATCATCCATGAGGTTGCCGGCCAGCCATCATAGATGCGCATGGGCGCCCAAATGCACTTTCTTCGCCATTATACATAATGGATGACAACCCGCGTCCTACCAAGCGTCCCCGTCGAGCTCCTGCTCGCGCTAAGGAAGACACTGACAGTCATGATATCCGCAACAAGACGGCAAACCAAGGCTCAACCCAACCTCAGAGGCCTGATCACAGTCGGGATGTCCCCTTCGTGTACACGCGGAAAGACATCAATGAGGAGAGAGATGCCTGGGAGGAAGTGGCTTGGGAGCGCTTCGATGCCTTCACCGAGCTTCTTCGTCAGTGGAGGGCCAATCTCATGTCTGTCCACGACATCGACAGTGAGAAGTTTGCTGCCAATATCGAGACCACAGACAGGCAAGTGGACCATGACAGGGTTGAGATCGTCTACCGGGTCAAGAAACTTAGGGAACCGGGACAACCCTTGGAGTATCTCGGCCATGTGCGGTATCGCGGTAGTGTGGATGGTGATGGCAGCGTCGACATTGTGACCCGAGGCCTCACTATGAATTTCCCCACCGTGACTCCCCTCTTTTCCGCGTCCAACTCTCATACAAAGCCCAGTGACCAGATTCGGAAAAAGATCGGGAACCCAAAACTGGAGAAGGCCATATTGGTGTTGATGGACGACAATAAGGACCATCTGCATCGAGTACGTGTCATGACGGGGCGCCACGAATGGCACTTCAAGTTTGACAACAGGGCAGCGGAATGTTTCTGCGCACGACAGCGGGAAGTCGATGCGGAGGAACGCAACTGGACCGACGAGAGAATTCGGGTCCTGGAAATGAACACAGGGAGGCCATCTTCGGAGGCCCGGCCATGGCAGGATACACTGATCGCAATCGGCGAGCCTCTGGAGCCAGGACGGCGAGAAAGAGTTTATGACAGTTGCGGGAGAACCGAAAAGAACAAGTGGGCTCGCGTCAAGGAACAAGACTTTCGTAACTGGACCAAGAGAGCTCTTTTTCTCTTCTCTAACACCTTTGCCGCTCCCTTTAGACGCTCAAAGACCGTCGAGGGCTGTAATTGGTGCTGGTCAGAAACGGGTGACCTACTCCTTGATCCCAGGTTTTCCGGCAGGTTGTATCATGCCGGCCTCCAGCTCTGTCGTTGGGAATTTGCTGCAAATACTCCGGAGAAGGATGACATCGGGCTTAGATTCGGCTATAACCTCCGCACAGCCTCGGAACAAATGGAGCCCGACCGTATCGTCATCTCCCCAGAAGTAGAATTCAAGGCTATCGCTGCCATCTGGGACGGCGTGATAAGGACCTATGGAAGGTTCGCCTGCGATCTGTTGAATCAACTTCTCAACGCTCAATATCGTGAGTCGCTCAATATTACCAACTACCTGAGTTACGACACAGCAGTCGCGTTGCATAATTTCCTTGTGTCGAGCTCGTCGGCTACAGGAAATCCACTTTGGTACATCTCGGCCGCGGACAACAAGTCTTTAAACACAAGAGCATTCGTGGCAAGGCAGCAGAACTCGGGGTTTGTAGTTGCAGCTCTGCCAGACAGCTACTGGTCCTTCATGGTGAAACACAAGTTGCTACGCAGTCCAGTGGAGGAGATGCAAAGGGCGGGGGGTATGAGTTCTGCTGAGACGGAGTCTCGTGGCCGCGGCGCAGCGTTGACACCCTTGGTTGGTGTATATGACGTGGAACCAGCGAAGTCACCATCACTGTCTCCCACCGCGTCGACACGTACCTCCCCGGAACAGACCGTTGCAGAGTTCTCCACGGAGCCTTCCACTGAGCCGTCAGTTGAAGGTATGCCAGATCCCTGGACCGGTCCGCTGGCAAATAGCTTTAAGGGCGACGCTGTTAGACGGCCCACGGCTATATCAGACCCATCAACAGAGCTGTTAGAAGAGACAATGACTGGGCCGGATAATATTCTTATGCAGCGTATCCAGCAGCTTGAAAGAGAGCTGGAGTACGAGAAACTGCGGTCTTCCGCCTTACAAACCGAGCTAAACGGAAGATCGATTATGGCCAACTTAACAAATATGTCCCGTGGAAACGAGTCGCAGGCAAGCACCACGGGAGATCTGTCAACGGGTGTATCTACCTACACATCACGCGGAGAAACAGCGCCGTCAACACGGGTCGCCCCATTAGAGATGCCAGATAATCCACTAGATGAGTCCCCGGAGGAGAGGGTGTTTCCCGTACCTAACGACTACTTCTCCAACGAGGTGATGAGGTTGGTGCAAGCTTGCCTAAAGCTATGCCCGCAGCCCATGAGCACATACACGTGCCTGCCAATTGAGGGCGGTACTGGAGTTGTTGTCTCCGGTTTCTGCCAGTTTGACCACAATCTTCATCTTCTCAAATTTCACAAAGATTGGCTGTCAATGGACAGAATGAGACAGGTGCTGGATAGTCCGGAAAACACGACCCAAGTCGATCTCGTGTGCCATACTATTCTCAGTCTCTGGGAAGATCTACTAAAGTCGGAGCCACCTAGCAGCTTTGACAAGCACGAGCGCGGTTCAGCCTGGGCGAGATGCCGAAGTCTAATCAGGCGCCGTATCCTTGAGTACCGACAGGTCTGTCGCCACACCGCAGTTCCCGAACCCCTACGCAGACGTGGCCAGCTCCTTCTCGTCACCGTCAACTGGGCCAATAGCGGCTGGGCCCAGGAGAGAGACGATGTTCATCTCTCCGTACACTACCAGGGGTGCCCTTGGGCTCGGCGATTATACAGCAAGTGGGAAAGTAAGCAGGAGAACCCATTCCCTTTTCTTTGGTCCCGCCCACCATACTAACCGCCGCATAGCCGCCCCTCTGGACCGCCATTTCACGGATATCACGGCTGCTGAGGATCCGCCCGAAGATGATGCGGCATATGTCGAAACTCGCTGCGATCCTTGCCGCTTCTGCCGTGGCGTAAAAACCGCTGGTCCGACGAGCGGATTCATGTGCGCTATCAAGTTCGCAGAGCTGGATCCCCTCAAAAAGTACTTCATCGTCGCGAGGAATCTGTCACAACCTGAATCACTACTTGTCATTCTCGACGGCCTCTACTGCCCTCAAAGCCAGGTAGCTGACGATGCCCACCTGCTTGCCGCAGAGACATGGGTTGATGTTCAGGAGGGAATGCTAAAGAGCTACGTATCATCAAGCTATATGATTCTACCTTGGCTCCGAGACGACAAACGCGGCTCTTGTCTGCATGAAGCAGTGCGTCTGTCTCCAACAGCACCTGGCCGCACTCTCCCTGCGTATCCCGCCCCCCTCCAGCGTATGTTAGGGAAGGAGCAAGAAAAGTCTATGGAGCCGGCGGTGCCATCCCCAAACCCCATCACGGACTTCCCTGTCTCGGAAACAATACCTTCCGTACCGCAGGAACAAGCTAGTGAGGAGCAGCGAAAACCTACCGAGGTACCTCCGGAGCCTGTGATATCGAGCCCACGACCTGCTATGACATCTTCTAATTCTCCTCGACCCAGAGCAATTGCGGCTTCGCCTCCTCCTGCAACGTCTGGTCTTGAGCCTTCCTCCAATTTGTTACCACGTGCTCCAGATTCTCCTGCCGCTTCTCGGACAAATGGCACTGAGCTTTCGTCACGCAATTCCGCCTACGCACGACACTCGGTTCAAGCGACCGAGGACTCTGACATTAACGGCCCGTCACACGGCAATAGTGGCGCCGCCGAGGAGGCAACTGCAAAGGAACTCGGCCCCCTCTTCACAGAAAGACCAGAACTTCTGTCCAAGACGTCCTATACTCTCAATGGTGATAAAAGATTGGATCCGCAACTGACAAACGCGAGAGCGATCATCTGTCTTAAGTGGCGCCTCTCCCCCGCGCAACTGTTCGCCCTTTTTCCCGGTATGACAACCTCACAGCCGTTCATGGAGAATCTGCGACGGCTCGCCGGAAAGTACAACCAGGAGGAGGCCATGCGGTTGCTGGAGAACGCCAGGACCGAACGGCTTACAATCGGTCGGGGACAAGAGTGGAGGGGAGTTTCTTACAGCAATAAGTGGACTGTGATCGACACCCGGCGAGCGCTGTACAAAGCTGGTCTCTCCGATAGTTTCAGGGTACGTTCCCGGTAGCGATCGATTTATCGTTCCTTTCTCCTTCATTACTCACACTATATATCTAGGTACGGCCGAAGTCCCAGCCTGCGGCTCCAGTTTTGCTTTCGGAGAGCGAAGACGAGGTGGACACCCTGCCCACTCATCTCGGAAGCTCCCGGACGTCGGGCTCACAGGTGTCGACCGCAAACGAGGGAGGATACAGCCGACCTGCACCACCGGCTGTCGACAGAGCTCTCCCGAAGACTTCGGCGCCGCTGGGGCCGACACCAAATCGAGCCCAGGATGAGCAGCGTAATCAAGCACCCGTTCGCACAGGTCTACAGAGGACCTCGAATACGTCAGTGCCGGTGCAGATCGATGGCCAAAATGGGTCGCCTGAGCGACCCTTAGCTCACGGGGTTCTCCAGAAGACCACGATGGCACCAGTATCAACTCCAAATGAGCCGACTGAGCCATTACCCGCTGTCAGAGTACCCCAGGTGGCGATTCCGCCGGTGTCGACCGCAAATGACGGCAGATACAGCCGGCCTGCACAACCGGCTATCCAGGATGGCCTCCAACAGACCACCGTAGCAACAGTACCGACACTAAATGAGCCGGTCAAGCAAGCACCCGTTTGTAGGGAAACCCAGGTGACGATTCCGCCGGTGCCACTGCAGAACAGTGGCCGAATTGTGTCACCTGCGCAACCGTCTCTCCATGCGGATCTCCAAAAGACCACGGCAACAGGGCCGACACCAAATGAGCCGGCCAGGCAAGCATCCGTTCGTGGAGAACCTCAGATGACCTCGGTACAACCATTGCCGGTCCCCCACGGTAGTAGAAATGATCCGATACCACAAGCGCGTGTTCCTATGGTTCACCAGGCGAGCTCGATGCAAACAGCGCCGACACCGAACCGCATCGAGACCGCGGAGCGCGGCCAAGTATCTGACCGCACAACTTTCCAGAGGAGCTCGATCGCCCCAGGACCAAGGCATACAGACTGCGGTCCCAAGCAGCCACTACAAGTGCCTGTTCATCCAAATTCAACACCAAACGGCGTCGAGACCGAGGAGCGCGGCGAAGTACATGAGCGCACAACTTTCCAGGGGAACTCGATCGCCCCAGTGCCAAGGCAAATTGACCGCGAGCCTGCGCAGCCACTACAAGCCTCTGTTCGTCCAAATATCGAGCGGGTTTCGGTGCTGCCGGTGCTGCCACATGGCGGCGAATATGAGCAACCCACCAAATCACCTATTCACAAAGATTTGGAGCAGACGCGGGTACCACTATCGCAAAAGCAAAGTGGTGAGGAGCATAGGCAGCCCATGCAGGCACATGCTCCTAAAGACCGCCCAGGGCTCTCGGTACCACCCGTGCCGGCTTCCGATCGCGGCGGACATGAGCAGTCTTCCCAAGCATTCATACCCCCAGATACACGGGAAGCCCGGGAGCCTCAGATATCTTCGCAAAGCCATGGCATCATTGAGCGGTTCGCTCAGAAAGGTCCTAGTGGGCAGATGAAGGAGGTTTCTACGTCTACCAGCGGCTCGAGGGACTTGCACAAGGCCGATTGGGGTCCAGCTACTTTCGGAGACAGCCTTCGTGCAGCTCGAGTCCTCCGGTCCTACATTTTCGCTTGGAACGCCTACATCGGCACCCCGAAGCGTGCTTCCACTTCCGATACGCCTATCTTTACGGCCATGGTGTACACAGCGTCTCAGGAGCTGCGCGGAGGCATCCATCATCTCCTCAAGAACCTGGCGAGAGCGAGACTTGCCCACCAAATCGAAGAGGAGAAGGCAAAGATGTCCCTACCGAGAGTACCGGAAGGCCGGATGAAAAGGCTCGCCCAAGAGTACGGCTGTACAGATAGGCAGATGGACAAAATCATGACGGCAGGCAGGAAACTGCTCCGCTTGTGTGGTCAGGACTGGGACCAGCGGGCGTTTTTGGCGTTGCTCAGCGTTCCGTCCAAGTTCTTTCGCAACGCCGAGGCCGAGAAGGAGCTGCAAGACCGGGCGAGGAAGTGGCTTGCGGCAGACGATCCCGCGACGAAATCGATCATGGACCTCGCGACTCGGTTTGTCAAGAAGATGGAGGTTGGGGAGAAGTTCACGGAGGATCTGCGGTTCCTAGAAGAGATTGAGGAGGATGGCGACGTCGTTCAGGATTGTGTGGTTGTGATTGACGAATAAGGGAACTTGGGGATGAGATGGCTTGGACCCGTCGACGGTGCATCCCGCTGGTTCTGACTATCCGCCAGGGAACATCACGGCAAGACTGAAGAGGTGGCTCTACAATTGGCTATCTAGGCAGTCGATAGTCCCTTGCTCTTTTGGAGCAGTGAGCTGCCGTAGGGGGCGCGAGTTCGAAACCACGGAGTCTGGCAGGGAAGAACGGTCATACCGGTCCTTTGCGTGGCCGGTGTGGATGAGTAGGATTGGGCGGCGTTTGGAAATGGTATTGGACCGGATGAAAAAGGGTGTTATTGTACACGATCCTGTCGTGGTAAAAGCCTTGGGCGCCACGCTGGCGTGCGCACGATTTGCATAGGTGGTTGGGTGTTGGTAAATTTCATTACAAAATTCGTTATAACCTACAATCATGTCCCTCCTAGTAATGCACGCTTTGTAACTGCAAATGACTTATTCATGGAGAAAGGATACCTACCTTATCACGGTCGTCACCCGTGGCTAGCTTACACAATAAGGTCATGTTTTGCTATCTTAGGTGCCGATTTTGGCTAACCGCGACCCACTGTTTTTAGCTCCCTCGACCACCTTCAAAAGTACCTCCAAGCCCGGCCACAGGTACCGGCCAAAGTCTACTCTACAGCTCAGCAAGTTTAAATAAGCGCCGCGATTAGAGGCCGAGTACTCGGAGTGATCTGGAGAAGGGACGGAACAAAACATGTGCAAGGCGGACACATGAGCGGCCTTGATGATTGATGTTTGGGTCAGCATTGGGAGATGTACATACTACACGTTTGAAATTGCATTGCAAAGATAGCATCGGACTGCATTGCTTCTATACTATTTTTGGACACGGTACCCATTCCGCACGGGTTTACCCATTTTTCTAGGATATCGTATATCGAGCAAGAGTCATCAACAATACCGTCCCATCCCATGTTTCATCAAACCACCATGTCCCAAATCACTCACCTGCCCGGCCTCTTGGGCCGACTAAACGCCTTCTTCGCCTCCACCTTCGGATGCAAATCTTCCAGCACGCTATCCTCCAATATCTCACTCGGCTCCTCCACCTCGAATCTCTTGTCCCGCCGTGGTCGCAGGGACACTGGGTAGCCTGAGTACTCGTGGCGGCTAACAAAACAACGTAATCATGACTAGCTTTTTGAGTCGCAGGACATGATCCGCTCCCTGAAATGCAGAGTAGCTAGCAATGCTGAATTTGATCCTTCCAAACCCTGGATAGTGTTGGCATGTGACCGCCGTGGCTCAGGGGTCGAATATTCAGGGCTCCGCCGGCCAGTATCGCGTACACGCACGTGTCGATAGATGATCCGTTATTTCAATCCTTATGTTTTCTTTGTACAGACTTTTGCTGATCGAGAAAGTCAACTGGTGTACTGAATTGTCCGTGCCTGCTGTCGTGACATCAAAGAAATCCTGCGCCGCGTCCGCTCTCATCTTCGAGTTCAGATGAGAGACTTGACACCTCCGCCTTGAAAAGTCCCTCGTCTTGTGTTTCTTTTGATTTCTCAAAGTCGATCATCTTTGTCCAGCCGTCACCGACCATGAAATTATGCCGATTGACGTCGCCGTGGAGAAGCCCCAGTCGATGGAGGCGCCCTAGGACCTCGGTGCACCGGGCTCGATGCTCGATGCTAGCAGATTTGCCGTGCAACTTTTCAAGCACGAACCCAATTACACGGCCTTGCTCAACAACATGTCCTAGGAACTGGGGGCCAATGTCGGTATCCTGAAGAAGGCGATACACGTGCCCTTCTTGCTCAATGCGCGGGATCTCCCACTCAAATCGCGCGATTTTTGCGATAACGGTCGACTGGGGCGCCTTTTGGCCCTTTCGGGTGCACTCAGACACATTCATCGTCAACCTTTGGACCCTTTTGAGTGCCAGGCAGTCGACCTGCTCGGGGTGCCAGATCTCCTTGACCCCCTGCAGTGGGCGGTTTTCTAGAACAAACTGGAGCTACGGGCTTCCCGGATTGCGCGAAACACGGGCGACAGTCCATCCATCATCCTCGTATGGGAGAGGTGGGAGTGAATACAGCGGCAAGCAAAGCTCGTCAGAGTTGAAGGTACCGCGTGTGACGACGACGTATTTGACTTTATCGTTGTAGCGGATCCGAAAGTAGCTGTCATCCCTCGTCAAGGTCTCCATGGAGAGAACCTCTGGGGAAGGCGGTTTCGAGTCCATGCTTGCGACTCGGGTGGAGGATGGTGGTTGATGGGCTGGGCTGGGCTGGCGTAACCAAAGGAAGAACACAATTGAAGGATTTGCTCGGGGTGTGACTTCGTGAGAAGGGAAAGCGGCTGGTCTTGGAAGTAGAGGAGAGAATATTGCCTGTGCGATCAGTATGACCGTAGAATTCGAACCAGTACACAGTATTGCCTGGTGTCATGCAGAGGAGGAAATACTGGTGGTTGTGGGTGTCGAGAAGTGGAACTACACATGTATCAATACCATTGATTCAACGGGGCTACTCAAGACATGGACAGGTTTACCTCGTGTTCTGGTGAAACGCCGTGGCCGCCTTCAAAAGGCATCAGCAACTTGTCCGTTTGATCCCTCGAGGTATGGTACGGAACTTGTTCAATAGCATTTACCATTAAAGTCTAAAGGCATAACACCGCCGATGCAAGGGGATGCGAGATATGCTTGTCCCAAGGAAATCAGAGAACATACAAGATCCGGTGGGCTTGATCGTGAGAGTGTTGAATCACAGCCAATCATGACACTTGGACCTGGATCCAAGTGCGTAGCTTTGGAGCTGCTTCGTTGAGCAATAGTGTACCATGGTACACAATACGGACGCCAAGGATCATCTCCACGCCGAGACCTGGTGTCAGGTCCAGAAAGCTTAATCACTGAAGCAAACATACGTAATAGCTCTTGGTCTCTGTGCGCCCATATCAAAGCTGATTGGTTCTGCAAGATCGTCTCAATGGAGCCATGGTGTTGTGGCGAGGTTGCTGTCAAGAGCTCTTGCCACGAGAGATATTAACTCCAGACAGCATTGACCATTCATGGCAATAGTGCCATACAAGACATGTTAGACAGCTGCAATCCCAGAAGCAGGGAAGTGCTATGTCCGTAGCGTCCTAGCCATCAAGAGCGGACTAGGACACATATGGCGGCTTTTGACGCCACAATAGCCTCTTCCTCACGCCGGGCTAGTCCCGGAGGCTACGGTACGTACCTTAGCCTGGGTACACGTACCTTAACTTGCGTGCAGACAAGATAGCCGATCAGCCAGGCCAAGTCCAGCGACGGACGAGACGGGCCTAGTTACGTAGCACCACAAATTAAACCGCTAACATACAGATACACCGTATCTAGCGGTGACTGTGTCTCGAACTGCTTACCTGAGGGTCAGGTGCCTACAGGTTCCCGTCTAGCATCTTGGAGATACAACAAGAACATGCTAGATGCCTCTCTTTGCCTCTGTCTCCGGTGACTCACGCCGTTAAGCTTGTGAATCCAGAGTCGAGACAGCAATGTCACAGGGCTCGCAGCAGAGATTAGAGCCGAGCTAGTATCAGAGATGCAAGCGCTCGTCCAAAGAAGCCGCAGGGAAAAAAAGATTTCTCACGTCGCCGTGGTTGGGTTGTGAAGCAACGGCGCTAGCGAGGCCCAAAACATTGAATGTGGGACACTCAAATGAAGTAGCTTACCATCGCATCGCATGTACTCTAGAGGGGTACCGCGGGGCAGATCTCGCAGCTCGAGCTCTCAGCTGAGGAGGGGAGCAGAGCTTGCCTGGGCCACCAAATCAAAGCGATACTATTGCGCGCTGGACAAAATCAAACATGCGAACATCTAAAGGGGATCTTGATACTGTCACGACTAAATGAAAAAGAGAGAGAATCTACGTTTTGATCTGGCAGAGTGATGACTTGCTGGTTGGCAGGATGAGCCGACTTGATGCATCATCGTCTGGAGGAAAAAAGAAAACTTTGCAAGGGAGCCTGGCCGATAAGGTACTTCTCATCGGTTATCTCGGTACTTTTTACTTGTGCATCAAGGCGGCAAGCAGCGGCAGACCCTAACGGCCCCTCCACTCGTGAATTTTTGTGCCCCACCAAGCAAATCGCCTCTCGAAGTCCAGATAAATTCCTGACCCCGCCCTTGCCCATTCTCTTCCTCTTCTTCTTTGAAACCTCGTCGCTATACCTAGATTCTAAGCAATCTTGTCTGGCAATCTGTTCGTACTCCTCCTCCAAACCTGATCATCATCATCAGCTCTCTCGTCTGCGCAAGCATCTAACTCTTGACAGAAACCTTTTATCAACTTTCCACAGTAACCACTCAATACCGTCACCATGGGGTAAGTCAGATTCTTCAGACTCTTTCCACAAGGCTGCGGCGATGGCTTCATCGCCTGCGCGCAGTCCAGAGAGAGCAGCCTGCTTTCGCATCTCTGGAGATCATCTACTGACAGCCTGAATAGTAAGGAGGAGAAGACTCACATCAACGTCGTCGTTATCGGCCACGTCGATTCCGGCAAGTCGACCACCACCGGTCACTTGATCTACCAGTGCGGTGGTATCGACAAGCGTACCATCGAGAAGTTCGAGAAGGCAAGTACTCATATTCCCTAGCTACACATGGTCCTTTGACGGGCATCTCTCGATGCCGTCTTTATCACAATCCCTCGAGTCTCATTTTTCTCCTTCGCTCTGAATTTTTGTGGCGGCGTCAAAACCAACGGGAGGGGCAATCAAGTTTCTGCCCCGCCTGGGACTTTTTTTTACCCCGCCACAAAAAATTTCAGTGTCCCGCCAATCACACGCTGCATCATGCGTCTCACACTTATCGGTCGATGAACCCCGCGCTAACAAGCCTTACAGGAAGCCGCCGAGCTTGGCAAGGGTTCCTTCAAGTATGCCTGGGTTTTGGACAAACTGAAGGCCGAGCGTGAGCGTGGTATCACCATTGATATCGCTCTCTGGAAGTTCGAGACCCCCAAGTACTATGTCACCGTCATTGGTAAGTCTCATCGCTTCGGATTGTCATCTTCTCATCTGTTGCATTGTGCTAACAGTTTCTTGGTCGACAGACGCCCCCGGTCATCGTGATTTCATCAAGAACATGATCACTGGTACCTCCCAGGCCGACTGCGCTATCCTCATTATCGCCGCCGGTACTGGTGAGTTCGAGGCTGGTATCTCCAAGGATGGCCAGACCCGTGAGCACGCTCTGCTCGCCTTCACCCTCGGTGTCAGGCAGCTCATCGTCGCCATCAACAAGATGGACACCGCCAAGTGGTCTGAGGATCGTTACAACGAAATCATCAAGGAGACCTCTTCCTTCATCAAGAAGGTCGGCTACAACCCCAAGCAGGTCGCTTTCGTCCCCATCTCGGGCTTCAACGGCGACAACATGCTTGCTCCCTCCACCAACTGCCCCTGGTACAAGGGCTGGAAGAAGGAGGGCAAGAACGGTGAGGTCACCGGCAAGACCCTCCTCGAGGCCATCGACGCCATCGAGCCCCCCAAGCGTCCTACCGACAAGCCCCTCCGCCTTCCCCTCCAGGATGTCTACAAGATCGGCGGTATTGGCACTGTGCCCGTCGGCCGTATCGAGACTGGAAAGCTCATCCCCGGTATGGTCGTTACCTTCGCTCCCGCCAACGTCACCACTGAAGTCAAGTCCGTCGAGATGCACCACGAGCAGCTCAAGGAGGGTCTTCCCGGTGACAACGTCGGCTTCAACGTCAAGAACGTCTCCGTCAAGGAGATTCGTCGTGGCAACGTCGCCGGTGACAGCAAGAACGACCCCCCCATGGGTGCCGCTTCTTTCTCGGCCCAGGTCATCGTCCTGAACCACCCCGGCCAGGTCGGTGCTGGATACGCCCCGGTTCTCGACTGCCACACTGCCCACATTGCCTGCAAGTTCGCCGAGATCCAGGAGAAGATCGACCGCCGTACCGGCAAGTCGACCGAGTCCAACCCCAAGTTCATCAAGTCTGGTGACGCTGCCATCGTCAAGATGATTCCGTCCAAGCCCATGTGCGTTGAGGCTTTCAACGAGTACCCCCCTCTCGGTCGTTTCGCCGTCCGTGACATGCGTCAGACCGTCGCCGTCGGTGTCGTCAAGTCTGTCGAGAAGGCTGCTGCCACCTCGGGCAAGGTCACCAAGTCCGCTGCCAAGGCCACCAAGAAATAAGTGTCTCTCACTCTCGACACTTGTGTCTCCCGTCTGTTGTTGATGGCCCTCCGGCGTCGCGCGGATGGGTTCTTGGAGGATCACGATGTCGCATATCCCCTGCGATTCCGCCAACACGAATTCCCTTAACTTTACTTGAGTACTCATGGCAATCTGTTTTTGGGGCACATGTTTGAGAGGAAAGGGTCCGGGTTTTTCTGCGAATCAAAACTTCTCATGTGCTTTAGCAAAATAGAGTCCTCTTAGAAAGTGATTCCCCCAAACTCTTTGTTCCATCGTTTATTGCTTGTGATGTGTCGCCATGCCGTAGCACGCACGTATTAACATTGCCCTGTACCTGTCTTCGCCGTTCGCTGTCAAGTTTCCGATCGTAGCCCCTGATCTGCCGCACGGTTGCTGTACCGTGAACTTACCCTTTCATCTGAAGTAGTGTAGTTGCACCCGTACATATGCTTCTTGCTTAGAGCCATCACCATATCTCTACATGCATGCATTCTACGGCATAATAATCTCTCCCTCTCTTAACGACCCCATCACGTACCATCTTCCCGTGCCATAAATAATGCCCACCTTGTCCACTTTTCCAAACCTGCTCCAGTTACCACAAGTTAAGAATTCACTCAGTGTAACGTGCCAGAGCTCCGACATCCGGTTGTCTGTTGAGCCGCAGTGCGCATCCCCACGGACATCGTGTTGCGTGGTTTATCCAAGCGTTCTTGTAGTGTTCGTTTGCTGTCCTTGGTTCTGTCCCGGTGTTTATCTCAATCTCAAGATCCTCGCTGGCGTGTTCTCTTCATCCAGCTGCAGGCAGTAAACGGGAAACACAAGAAGTAACGCGAAATGGACAAGAGGAATTTGATGAGTTGTTGAGGGAGAATGAGAGGTCTGTGATACATGCAGAGAACATAACAGACTTGCTCATTATACACGACTATATATCATACACTTATCTTCCCATCTCCATGTAGTGAACAAGACGTTCACAACAACATCCCACTTCAACACTTCCCTTCTCTTACTCTCATGCCTGTCGCGCCGCATCACTCCCCCTCCTTCTCCCTCTCCGGCATCTCCCCAACCCAGCTAAACTCCCGTCCCAGAGCCAACGCGGCCAGCGTGTCGACGTAATGCCGCGCACCACCGCCACCACCTCCTCCTCCTCCTTCCACTCCGCCGGAACCGGCACCCGTCGTCGTCGTCGTCGTCGTCTCCACCCCGCCATCACGCTGCTGCTGCACGAACTTATCGAATTCCGACAGCGGCACGCCCATCTCGTCCACGTCCCGGTCGTCCGCGCGGACGCCCTCGAGCGCCAGCTCGGCGCGACGGCCGCCGCCTTGCCCGGCCTCGACGGAGGTGTAGGACAGCTTCCACCCGCGCACGGAGGTGGCGACCGAGCGGTGGAGTTCGAGGCCGGCGAAGAGGTAGGGGATTTCTTGTGTGGAGGGGGGTTCTGCAGAGGAAGAGGAAGAGGAAAGTGGGGGGCGAGAGAGGAGCCGAGACGGGAGACGCAGCGCCGGCGGGCGGGCCGGGGTGGCGAGGACGCCGTCCTGGGGCCGCAGGTCGGAGGCCGAGAGGAAGGCGGTCAGCCCCGGGCAGGAGGCGGGGAGGGACGAGCCCGGGAGGAGGTGCGAGGTCGTGGTGGCGAGGCGGACGTCGACCGCGCGGGAGGGGAGGAGGACGTCGTGCGTGCTCACGCGCGAGACGGCGCGGAGGGAGTGCGGGGTGGGGGTCTGCGAGCCCGAGGCCGAGGCCGCGTCCTCCGTGTCCGTGTCCGTGAGGAGGGTCAGTTCTAGGGACGGGAGGGACGGGTCGTTTGCCGCGGGGAGGAAGCGGAGCAGGATCGCGGTCTGGGTCGGCGCTGTGGATATGCTGGTGGCTGTGAGGGCGGCGAGGGACTTGAGGGGCGGGATGGTCGGGGCGAGAGTCCGGGCGAGATGCGGGTCGAGTGTGGAGTTGCGATCGTCTCGAGAGGCGCCTTCTGCGTTTGGCTGGACGGGCTCGCGGTGCAGCACGCGGCCGAAGACGGCTTTTGTTGTGACTTGCGGCTCGGAGGACCAGCCGTCTGGGGCGAAGGAGCGGGAGGGGGGCGTGTCCAGGTTGCGGACGAGAGCTTCGTCGGCGGCGATCTCGACCGGATCTGCTGCCCTGTCGCCGGGACGCGGAGTCGCAATTGCCCATCGCGCCCATCTTGCGAGCCGGTCTTTCCAGGCCATCTTGCCCTTGCTGTGGTAGTCGACGAGATACCAGCCGCCGACGTCGTGCGGCGCTGGCTGCACCTCCATCGTGCTTTCGCCCTGCTGCTTGTGGCCGTAGGCCGAGTACAGGAGACGGTAAGCCACGTCGGCGAGGTCTTCGAGGCCCTCGCGCGAGGTATCGGGCGGTGTGATCCAGGATACCTGGATGTTCTTTGCGGACTCGTCGTAGCGGACGACCGTGTCCGTGATCTGGGCGACTTCGTCGAGGATGGACTGGTCGAGAGGCTCGGGGCTGATCTGCGTCGCGTCCAGGCTCCGAGTCTGGGCTTGGTCAAGCATGGCGCTGATCTCTTGGAGAATGAGCTCCGATGTCACCTTCGGGGCGACAATCCGAACTATTTTCTCTGACCGGATCAGTTCGATCTGCGTGCCTGGTTCAAAGAGCGATCTCGATATGGATTCGAGCCAGCGGCGGTTTCCGACTGTTACAACGACATTAGTTGACGGAATAAATATGCGAGGGGATAACCTTCACATACGCATCAAGAGATCGAACTGCAGATCCCGCACCCTGACGTCCAGGTATCCCTGCTGACTCTGGAGCTCCTGGATCCCCAGACCCCAGCATTGACGCATCAAGCTGACGGCCAGCCTCTCCTTGGGAGTCGTCGACTTGGACACGTACCCCTGAAGGAGAGCGTCTGAGGCCCCAAGATCGGACTGGACTTCTGGTGTCCACGGCCACATTTCCAGCACCCAAGACCCGAGTCCAGGCGTCGGTGCCTTGTCCTCGTCCTTTCCCGTCATCGACGAGAAGTTCTGAATGTACGACACTAACTGCGCCTTTGTGAACCCCTTGTAGAGCGTCTTCTTGAGCGCCTCGAACTCCCGCCGCGACAGGACGGTCTCGGCGGGCTGCAGCTCGTGGATGTTCTGCAGCACCTCGGCGGAGCTGGGCGCGTCGGTCTGCGTCGACTGGTATATATCGGCCAGGCTCACGGGCGGCGACGCCGAGTCTGACGGGTCGTCGGGCGGCAGCTGCTCCAGCTTCTTCTTGCGCCTCGGGCCGGCGTCTCGCATGACTAGGGCGTGGGCCGGCTTGCCGAGAATGTCGATGGGCAGGGATCGGTTTGTCGGCTTCAGTCGTTGGCCCTTGGCCGTGTAGAATTCGGGTCCTGATTGCAGCGTGATTGGCGCTCGTGGTCGCGTCCGGGCAGATCCTTTGCTGGAGACTTTGATGTGTCTGTATACCAGTCCATCCTCTGACCCATCCTCCCGCTTGAGGGAGGATGGTGTGCCGTCGGCCTGGTCATGGTGCTCTCGGCCTACCCAGTCGTTCTTCTGGTCCGTTTCGACAGGCCGTTTAGGGACTTCGTGCCAACTTTCTTCTGCATCTACAGCATGCTGAGCTTGGTCAACCGGCGGATGCCTTTTCAGGGCTGAGGGGTCGTGGGATTTCGCATGCTCCTCGAGCTCTCTCCAAGGGTCTCTACCATCAGGAGACTCGTCTATCGGAAGGCGTCCTTTCCAGGTCGGTTTGTCTGCAGAATCGGAGTAGCTGCGTGTGGGCGTATCTAGGATAGCCACGGGCGCGTCGGTGGTTCGAAGAGGACTGGGCCGGGCTCTACTGCGGCTGGCGAGCGACAATTGGCATCTTAAGCACACGAAGCCGCTCGGGATCCGTCGTGAGAGCATCGAGATACAAAAGAAAGGCCAAGTTCTTGCTGTCGCAACATAACCATCCCAGGGGCACCTGTACCATAAATTTCATTGCTCGAATTGCCGTGTCGGGAAATTTCATGGCCACTCAACTCTCTTATCGACTAAATAAGTCTCTTATCGGTCAATCCGATCACTTTTTATCGGCGACCCCCTTATCGATTATAGAGCTTTGTCCCCTTACATAAGTCAAGGTAACCTACCGCCGAAAAGGTGCAAGTACTACTACAGTACCTATATGTACAGGGTAGGCACAAAAATTTGTATCGGGTAGGTGGACAAATGTGTAAAGGGTTGGTCCTACGTATACAGGGTCGATGAAGTCCTCGAACTGTGCAACTGTCGTGATTGGTTTGGAACTGTTCCGGGCCCAGCATCATATGTTCCTTTCATCAGCACATCGACACCGCCGAGCGGTGTTCTTTGGAAGGGGCACTGCCCTGAGGGATGTGAAGTGTGTGTTAAACTGAGAACTGATGATTAGTTTCTGGTAGTCGTCCAGGCACGATTGGGCCTTCACGACGTGGGTCTCTGGGATAAAGGCTGTGAACAGTAAAGAGTTGTCCTAGACGTACCTATGATACCGTGTGGCTTCGCAGCCGGAAACGAAGGCAAGTGTTCCTGCAGAAAGACAAGACTACAATGTTCGGTCAGACTTGATAAACCGGAGCTTAATAGAGTATTCAGGCGATATGATAGTGGTGAGGTCAACCTCTGGATCTTTCCGCAGAGCTGCGGCGAGGTTGTGCAGGATCTTGGAATTCCACTAGACCGCGTACGTCTTCTTGTTCACCTTGACGACACGGCTGTTAAGGTGCATCAATCCTAGGTTTGTATGTTGGACTACGTAACATCGACGACTCTTAATACTCGGACGCCATTATTGTCACCTCTGACGATGGGGTTCACAAAGATGTGCTTGCTGTTTGAGCAAGCTAAACCTGCCCGCGTCGACTGACACTGATCATGTAGCTCTCGTCAACTATAGTGTAGGCTGAAAGCGTCTCCCCTCGAGTTGTGGAAAGACAAGTCTCACCGTCTGGCCGTGAGTATCGCTCAAGGGACGCCAGATCAAACATTAGAGAGTTGCCAGTGGGATGAAGAGACTTAGGTATGTTCATCGTCTTAAAAATCTAGATTGACGAACTCAAGCTGGGTGGCCCTCTGCTTTGGCGATAAGTCATTGTAATCATCTGAAAGGGAGCTCAAGCTAACGGAAGGTCAAGGAAGCTGCTATGAATGAACTATAGAGTACAGACCTTGCACAGTAAGATAAGGTCGGTACCTACCTGTCATGCGGCTATAGGGTAGTCAAAAGATGTGTATAGGGTAGGTAACCACGGAGTGTAGGAAGTTACAGTGCTTAGTCACAGACTGCTGGATTAGCTACCTTAGCTTAAGCGTCATCGGTACGTACCCCGACGCGTTCAAAGTGCCCCTCAATAGGAAGTCGCGTGAAGTTCTTTGACTTACACTGGAGGTTTGTTTCATACATAGGCGCAACCTTCAACACTAGTCGACAACACTAGCAGTCTTCAGAGAACTTAGCTTAACTGTATCTCTGTCTCTGCCTCTGCATCTGTAAGAAGTTACAATAATCCTTACCCGAAGCCACATACCTTACCAGCTACATAGTCCCGAACTTCGTTGTCGTATCGAGTCCTTTTCCTACCGGCAGCAAATCCGAACAATCGGAACAGAAACATGGCACCAGGAAGACGGAGAAGAGATGCGGTAAGGTCGGCATCCTACACAACTCGCAGTTGGACTTCGAGCTCATTTTTTGCTCTACTCTAGGCCGACGACGACTCAGAAGACGAACAGCCCCAGACCAACCGGAAGAGTGCCAAGGACAAGCGTCCGCTGGAGACAGACGACGAATCCGACGAAGATACGCAGGGTGGTCGGTCACAAGGTCGTAATGCGGCCGCTGAGAAGCGACTCGCCTCCAAACTCGTGCGCTATGCCATCGCCTGCGAGTACGCGCGGACGCCGGTGAGGCGAGAGGCTGTCAGGGAGAAAGGTGTGCTTTGACTGGCCTTGCTTTGTTCTCGAACAAGACCGGCACTCTGCTGACACACCTGGTGTTTTTCGTTTCAAGTCTACGAGGGAGAGTCTATGCGCAACTTCCGGAGCGTCTTCGACCTCGCCCAAAAGCAGCTGAGGATGGTGTTTGGTATGCAGCTGGTCGAGCTGCCTACTAAGGACAGGTCTCTCCTGTCGCTGGAGCAGAAGAGGAAAGGTAACGATCACCAGTCATGCGCTTCGCACTTCTTACCCATTCTCGATTAGCTTTGTCTAAACTCCCTCTGTCACTACAGCCGCCAAATCACAAAAAGCATCATCCGGCCCCGCCACGAAAGCCAGCACAAACAGCTGGATCCTCACCACCATCCTGCCGCCCGAACTGCGCACCGCCAAGATAATAGCGCCCTCGAAGGTGCACTCGTCCGACGGCGAGGCGGCCTACGCGGCGCTGTACACGACGCTGATATCCATCATCACGCTGTCGGGCGGGCAGGTGCGCGACGCCAAGTTCCACCAGTTCCTGACGCGGCTCAACGCTGACAGCACGGTGCCGAGCGCGAACCCGCACAACCGCCACCAGCCCGCCGAGAGCACCGAGGTCGCGCTGCAGCGCATGATCCGCCAGGGCTACCTGGTCCGGCAGTCCGCCGGCGACGACGGCGAGGAGGTGACGTGGTACGTGGGGCCGCGGGGAAAGGTCGAGGTCGATGGCGAGGCGGTCGCGGCGGTGGTGAGGACGGTCTACGGGCAGGCCGGCGGCGGGGCGGCGCTGGAGAGGCAGCTGCATAATAGTCTTGGGGTTAGGGCGCGGGTCGTGGAAGGGGACGGGGGGGATGACGGTGCGGACGAGGATGTCGAGGGGGAGGAGGAGGAGGTGGTCCGTGGCGAGGAGGCGCCGCCTAGGCAGCGGCGGAGGGTTAATACTGCTGGTCAGGCGGAGCCTATGGCTATACGGTCTAGAAGAGATGATGGCGATCCGGGACCGAGTTCTAGGAGGAGTGGGAGACTTCGCGGTTAATTGCTTGGAAGGGGTACTCAAAGCGTAACATCGCTGGGTGGGATAATCGGGGTATATCATTGCTTGGGAGGGATCATCGGGACATATCATTGCTTGGGAGGGGTAATCGGAGCGTATCATTGCTTGGTATGAAGTAAACTGAGCTACCCTTTAGGCAGGACTGCCATAGTAGGCCATGCGTCTAAATGAACATGCTTATGCTTGCATGATAGCGTCGTCGTTCTTCTCGCGTCTTTCTCGCCTCGTCTGTATCTAAGTCTTCTTCCTGTGCGATGGCCTTCTCTATCTCTAACCCATCTACACACAGCGCTTTTTCCCTCGCCAATGGTTCTGTCTCCTATCTGTGCCTCTTGGCAAGAAGAAAGCGTGGAGTCCGCGTAGGTAATAGAGATAACGCTTTCTTCCGCGGGGGGCGAGGTGTGCGAGATGCCACGAGGTATTCCATTTCGTACACGGCATAGTTGTGAGCCAGGCCTCATTATCGGTGTTCTCGAATTCTCTTCGTAGACAGTACCTGTGTCCAACGGAAATGATGTTGAACGGACGATCTCAGTGTTGAAAGAGGGCCACAAGAACTCATTGCCGTGCTCAGCGCGCTCACTTGGCGCGAGTTGTCTGTCGGCTGTTCCAGAGCACCGTTTTCACCTGTCGCCGCCGCGGTTATGCTCCTCCCTCGGTAAGAAGCGTATCGGTTCGTCTCCTTCACGCACGGGCGGTGGACCGCACGGCTGGACCATTTTCTGCAACATCACACGAGTTAGCACAGCTTCCACAGACTAAAAATGAGGGTAAAAAGAAGAATTACGACAGGAGAAGGGTACAACATACGCGAATCAGCTCGGCCTTGACCTTGGCTATAGGCTCGTTGGTGGCGAGGGCGATGAAGGCCGCGTGCGGGGGATGGCCTACGATGCTCGAGTAGGTGTCGCGGTAGATGTTGGTCTTCCACTCCCAGCTCGTGGTGTCGGGGTGGCCGGTTCCGATGAACTTGGCTTGGAGCCGCTCGAGTTCTTGCTGGGTGCGGAGTTTGTCGGCCTGGTTTAATGTTAGCACTAGGTGAGTTATCATGCAGAGAGAGGAGTGTTTACATACCATGGCTGTGTGATATGTAAGAAGATAGGGGTAGTCGCTGGTAGGGGAGACAAAGCAGGCTGGGCGTTGTGGTCGAGGCTGTCGATCGTCGTCGTCAATGCTATCAGTATTAAGTAAGGATTCGGTAAATTTTAGCTCGGGATATGCCGTCGCCGCTCACCTCGGTGAGACGCACGGACCCTCAAAGTCTGCAGGGGTCCTTTCACTGAACATCACGAACCTCATCAACGTCTTTAACTTCACCAGCACAACTTCACAGGACTGATTGAAACCAGCACCGCAACACACACTTGTCATTACAGGCACAACAAGGAATACAGCGATTCTTTGGCTGACTGTCCGCGGCTGTGAACCACTCACATAGCCATCACTCGATACCTCATCACATCTCACCGAACACAAAGGAATGGAGCTGGAAAATCATATGACGAGTAACATCTCATAACGCCTCTCAAAAAACATGGCTTCTGCACTACTCGAAGCCCCAGACTCGGTCCTAGACCCAGAAGTCTGGGACCACCTAGCCCGCCACCGCGACAGGAAACAGCGCTGCCTGGACGACGCGCTCGGCATCCAGGACGCCTGCCCCAAGGACCCGGGCCACGCCAGGACCCCCGCGGCCGACTGCAAGGTGTGCCACCGCAAGATCGTGGACCGCATCTCGCGCCGCTACCTGGACGCGCCCGAGACGGAGTGGTACGCCGACCGGCGCACCTTCCTGCAGCACCTGGCCGAGCTGTTCCCGGAGGTGCGGCGCGGCGCGGTCGACGCTAGTGGCATCGAGGACCGCGTCATGGACGAGAAGCGCAAGTGGCACCGCGAGAACGTCAGGCGCGCCGCGGTCGCGCTGGGCGCGTTCGGCATGCCGGACCGGAGGGACGAGCTGTTGCGGCTGCTGGACGATCGGAAGCTGAAGTTTGCGGATTTCTGCTCGCGTGTCAGGGAGGTTGTCGCGCGCGACGTGACGCCCTGTCCGCCTGGGGCCCTGGAGCGGCTCATTGCTACGCGGCGCGACCCCAAGGCGAGGGTCGAGGCTTACAAGGAGATTTTCTTCTTCCCGTCCGGGGATCACAAGGAGCTGATGGGTTCTACGCGCAAATATCTCGAGTTGGTCGAGCAGGGCGTGTCGATGACCAAGGTGGCGGCCAGGATGGTGGAGGACAGGAAGCAGGGAATCGCGGGCCGGGCGGAGCTGGAGAGGCTGCAGAGCCGGATTGAGTATCTCAAGAAGGCCAAGGCGACGTGGCTGGCGCAGAGGAAGAGGGGGGAAGGGGACGACGAGAAGCCCAAGACGGCGCCTCCCTGTTTCCAGTGTGGTTCGGTGCCCGAGGTGCCCGACCCGCTGTCCTGCTCTATCTGCCAAGTCGAAGTTGCGCATGGAATCAAGGAAGAGGCGGCCGTTTACTGCAGTGAGGAGTGCCAGAGACTGGGCCATGTGAGTGTTTCTGAATGCCTAATTCGAAATAAAAAGGGACCTTTGCTAATTCTTCGTACTAGGGAGTACATGTGGCAGAAGCGCATAAATGCGCGGCGGGAGAACATTGCATCACGTTGACTCGATCGGATCAAGACGAGACGAAAGTGTTCACTGATCCAACCAACGAAAAAGGCGATGTCTACATAGACAAGGAGTCTCTGGAGAAGCGCAAGACCGTTTCTATATTCTGTACGCTACCTTGCGCCGAAGCCAATCTCACACGCCAAACGCACAGCCGGGAAGACGTCAAGGCGCGTCTGATAACGCTGGAGCAAGCCCTGCAAGACTTGAAGCACAAGAAGGTAATTGACAAGGTCGAGTTCGTGCCGGCGCTGCCCGCTGCGGTTGAGCCTCCCGAGAGCGAAGCAGCCGAAGAGAAAATCAACGTGCGGATGGACGTCGATGAGGCGGACGATCCCCCACCCAAGGCCCAAACACCCGCCGCAACAACCCCCAACGACCACATGGACATGGACGGTGCGAACGAGCGGGAGATCGACCAAGCTCCCGCCAGCCCTACACGGGTCTCCCCAATACGTCATAGTGACGAGATAGCTCATGATGATGAGCCACAAGATGATGCGCCACAAGACGACAAAATGGACGGTGTCGAGACGCATCCCGTCCCGCAACCTACCCACGACGGCAGCAGCATGGACACCGAAATGAAGGACGCAGTCGACGTGGCCGACTTCGCGCCCAAGCCCGAAGCTGCAGAATCCACAGAATCGGCAGCCGCTGCCGAACCCCACCCGGACGCGGAAGTATCCGTCGACCCAGAACCAAAGGCGGCGCCGGAAGAAGACAAGCAGGAAAAGCCAGCATCTCCGGCCGCTGGTCCTCCTGAAGCTGAGGTGGGCCCACACACAGAGCCAGCCTCGCAGTATCATCCCCCCGTCAAGGACGTCCCGACCGACCCCGACAACCCGGCCGAGGCCGTCCCGCTGGCCAACCCCAAAGCCGCCGAGACGGCGAGCAAGCCCAGCAGGACCATCACCTCGCCCGACAAGGTGACGTCCATCGAGCCCATGCCCAGCCTCGGCAGGTCGCTCGAGATCGAGATAGCGCAGATGCCCAGCGGCAGGGAAGCCAGGTCCGAGGCGCAGGTGGACCGGGGGTCCACTCCCGAGGAGGTGCTGGTGCAGGAGCGCAACGACGAGGTCAAGGCCATGGACAAGATTGCCGATCGCAAGGTGGCGGACATCGACCTCAGTGCATTGAGGGAGGGGCCGAGCGTCGACGAGGGCGAGGAGTCGAAGGACGACGGTCCGAAGGATGATGGCCAGGAGGAGGAGCCCCAGGAGAGGACCGAGACGACCGAGCGTGTCTTGGCGGAGGCGGAGCGTGCCCTGGCGGAGCGGATGGTCGACAGAGCTGTCGACAGTGTACACGACGCGGTCCCGGAAGGTGTTGAAGGCGCACAGTTGGGTGGCGAGGGCGATGGCGCGGTGGCAGACGACAAAGAGGCAGAAGAAGCTGCTAAAGAGACGCTGCCAGCCGATACGGAGGAACAAAAAGTCGGGTCTGATACGGAGCTGGACACAGACAAGAAGCCCCGAGATCAAGAACAACAACCACAGCCGGCCGTCGCCCCGCAACAGCAGCAGCAAGAACAAGAACAACAACCCGCGGACCCCGCCCCTCCATCGGATAACCCTGTGGGCGGAGCCGACAAAGAAGCCGGCGAGGAGCAGGTGCCTAGCGAGGACCCCGCCCTGACATCGGAGAACCCTCTGGGCGGAGCCGACAAAGAAGAGGCCGACAAGGCGCAAGTGACCGGCGAGGCCGTGTCGCAGAAGTCCGGGTCCAGCATGGAGGAGGGCGAGATCTCGGACGACTCGGGCAAGAAGCGCAAGGCGTCGGCGGCGTCGCTGTCCGTGTCGGTGGAGCCGGGCGAGGTGGGGGGTGACGGGCGGGAGGCAAAGAGGGCTCGGAGTGTTGAGGTGGGGGATGGGGAGGGTGCTGGTAGTGGAGGGGGGGCAGGGGTAGGGGCAGGGCAGGGTTAAGTTAGAGGGTCTCTTGTTTGTCTGGGACTTGTGAGGTGTTCTGGTTTGAGAAGGAGGGGGGGATGGTGTTGCGGGATGGTGTTGAATGATGTATTTAATTGTTGATGTTAATGATAGATGTTGTTGTTTGATGTTTGAGAATATAGT